>OX335691.1:15012500-15513959 GCA_946894065.1 Acleris literana
TAGGCCACTCAGCAAGCTTCGTGGCCTAAACATCGTACTCGACTAAAAAGCTCTCTATTATAACACTTCTGCTTGTGTCATAATTGGATGAGGTTCTAGTTTTGATGGCCATGTATTGTTAAAATCTGATATGGTTTAATCCCTGATATCCCAGTAAGGGGGACGCGTCGCCTAATGGTTGACCTAATGATTGTTTGTCTTAACGATTGTTAATCCTTTAGGCTGAAATTACAGAATTTAATAAACATCTTTTGTGTATATAAGTCGAGTTAGTTTAGGTTACTTTTTATGATAATAAAAAAAATGCATTTTATGCGAAAATATTTTAGCCCAAACAATCATTAGGACTAACAACTTTATGCCTCCCAATATACAATATCTAGACCTCCAATAAGCAATAACTGAGACGACTCCAAAAAGTATTTGATCCAAACTAACTATCGCGTATATCTAAATAACAGTATGTACAAATAAAAAAAATAACACATTAGATCGTATATTGAACTCTCACATCACAGGTGTGTGCGAAAGAGACAGCACCACACCTGACATTTGACGTCACGACAGGTGCTTAAACCGTTAACGATTATTTCTCGATCACGTATACCGCTAAGACAAACCAAATTCAACCTTATTTACACATATCAAGATAGTTATAAACCGCATATGGAAAATAGATTAAGAATGCCACAGGGTAAAATTTTACCTCACATTAAGTTTAGGTGCTGCGAGTTTGGAATATTTTTTGTACGGAGTTTTGTTTTGTTTTTTATGCGACAGATGGTGCGCGCGTGCGGTCGAGTGTGAAGTTTTTTTAAGGAGATAGGGAAGGCGGGTAACGTCGGGTCCCGGGTTCGAACCTTATTCCATGTCACACTGTTATGAGCAATTCTCGTACGGTTCGGGGGACCGTGCTGGTTACTTTCTCGTGCTAAATAATATCAACGCTTAGATGTTTTAACTTTTTAAAGAGCCTGAGGAGAGGTCAACCTTGCTAGCCCTTCTTGGTTGACCAGCAGAATACAGTCACTATTGGGAGAAAGACAAAAACGTACGGTCACAGAATAAGTAATAGTACAAGTGTTAAAATGGTAATCTGAGCAGAACCTGGTAATTTAAATGAAAAACCGGCCAAGTGCGAGTCGGACTCACGCACAAAGGGTTCCGTACCATTATCTATACAACATTAACAAAAAACGGCAAATAAATCACGTTTGTTGTATGGGATGGGAGCCACCCTTATTTTATTTTTTTAAGTTAATGTACAACTAAATATTCTGCGAATATTTGAAACGTTGACCCGTTGCCCTTATTAATCGAGCAAAAAACGGCAAAAAAAGCATGGGCATATTTGTTGTATGGAAGCCCCCCTTAAATATTAATTTATTCTTTTTAATAAAACAGTATTTGTTGTAATAGCGGGAACATAAATACATCTTCTGTGAAAATTTCAACTGTCTAGCTATCTCGGTTTATGAGATACAGCCTGGTGACAGACAGACAGACAGTGGAGTCTTAGTAATAGGGTCCCGTTTTTACCCTTTGGGTACGGAACCCGAAAAAGTGACGTTTTATTAATGTTAAAATACCACCGAGTATCCACTATTTACCAATAAGTAGTTAACTTAATCAACTATTGGTAAATATTGGTTACTTTATATTTACCTTTGATGAAGGCAACCCTTAATTGAACCACGGAGTTCAAAGTAAGGAAAACAACAAGATATTAAAGTCTACTATATTAAACTAACTATATTAAAGCGAATAAACTTCGTCAGTTGTAGGTAGGTAGGCGTTTTAAAGTCTAATAATAATGAATAACATAAATATTATGTCACACTTATTTTATAAAACTTGAGAAGCAAATAATACCTACTTATTTTGTATTTTATAGCACTCAGCTCATTAGTGGCGATTACACGATTTTTTTAAAACACTGTAAAAATTTGTTATGATCATTCCACGTCATTGTTAAAAAAGTAATCTTTAATAAACTGGTAACCTACCCATTAAATTATTTACGATTTTTGAACCTTAACGCGTTCAAATTCAGTTGTAAATGGCTATGTAACTTAGTCTTTACATAAGCACTTTGTTACAATCAGCAAGCGTCAATACAATCAACCTCAAATCAAACAGTCACATGGTCCTTCTAGCCGGATTGGTCCTCCTAACCGGATTGGTCCTTCGAACCGTATTTTGGAGCGACGCAGCCAATCTCCTCGGTCCCGCAGCGTCTCGTCACGGTGGCCGGCTGAGTGACGCGTCCATTTGCTGCTGACTTTCCAATGTACACTCAGTGGCAGAAGTAACAAATTGGGCAAGGTGGCAAAACATATCTTTGCATGCTTGTCCACTCTGGGAAATAAAGTAGTGATAATTTTTCCAAGGAAGTAGTAATGTTTGTTTGACACGGCTTAATTAGAACCTTGTAACATTTACTGACAAAACACGTTCGCGCCTAATAGTAGTGGTGGTAAGACCTCGTGCAGGTACCACGATTTGCTAAAAAAACGTTTCACGAACATTATTTTGCAAAAAGGCTTTTTTTTGAACTAACATAACCTAGTATATAGATGGCCAAGATGGTCCTGAAATAAATTCTGAAATATTTACAGTCACGAAAAAAAGCGTTTTGCAAAATAATATGTTTGAGCAGGGTCCATCTGGATGGCTACCAACATGCCTGCTGACAAACAGCAGTGTTCGCATAGTTGTGTTCCGATGCAGGAGTAAGATATCTAGTGAAATGACTAGCATAGAGGCATTGCATCGAAGTCCTCAAGGTTCGTAACGCATTAGCAGTCTTAAGTTTATCGTTATAAGATTGCAATCTTGATATAACTAATTAATACAAATACTTTCCTGGGCTATAAATGCTATAAAAAATATTATTCACGATCATAAAATATTTCTTCATAGCAGGGATTGAATCCACGACCTATGTATTGCTGCTCCAGACCATCGATTCAGACAACCCACACCTACATTTTTACCCCATTATAACTTCATTTCCAAGTCGATAACTTCGTAAAACCCTCGCCGCTACCTCCTACCAGCTATGGCTAGCTATGGCTAGCTTTGACTATTAAACTCCGCGATAATTCAGTCCGTCCACTGCATATTTATGCAGATGGCCGCGGGCTGATCGGTGCAACGGTCTAAGAATGATTCGATTTTAAAAATTATATTATGGCTATTCTAGACTGGCTGAATGAATCGTTATAACTTAACTTTGAAGTTGTTTTAGACGCTTTGTTATGTTGGTTGTTCGGTTTCATTGTAGTTGAAATGAGAAAAGAAAACTTGTAAGGTAAATAGTGTAATATTAATAAACTATTACCCCCTTACTAATAAACGTTGAGTAACGGTGGTATAGCTATATAATGTTTTGTCCTTATCTGTCAAATCCAAATGTCACAATGACAGATAAGGACAAAACATTGTATAGCTATACCACCGTTACTCAACGTTTATTAGTACGGGAGTTAATGTATAATCATCCACAGCAAATCTAAATTTATTTTCTAGGTGTTAAGATACCAATTACAATTATTGTGTTTTTTTTTCATGGCTTCGAGAAGGCACAAGCACTGACGTACACAGGTTGACATGGTAAGTGTGATCTGAGACCCATAGATATTTGAATTCTCAAGACTACAATCTAAATACTTCAAATCCTAAAAAAAGATCAGTTGCCAACCTGAGGATTAACTTCACGTTTAACTTAACCACTGCGCACTGCCTCAAACGTAAAATTAGTTCATTTTCTGACTAAATTCGCAAAAAAATAAGACTTGGAGGCACCGCAAAAACAATGATTTAGAACCAAATTGACGTACTTATAGTCCATTCGCTTAGATAGTGTCGCTACACCCGCACGTACTTGTGGTTATTGTATTATAATACGAATATAATTCTAAGTATACTGCGAAATTCACTTGAGGCGTAACACCCGCAAGTGAATTTGACAGTTTATATCGAATTATATTCATATTTTATTACAATAACCACATGTATGTGTGAGCGTAGCGACACTATCTAAGCGAATGGACTATACCCGTCACGTGAATAATATTATTTTTTAATTAATAATTAATAAAACTTATAACAAACTTTTTTCCTACTACAAAAATTGTTTCAGAATCCCAAATTTTGAATAGTCAAGTCGCTTCAAACCCAACAGAAACAAGAACGTAACGAATAAACTGGTCCTGGAGGCTGCGCACACGCCCAGCGCCGCTGGACCAATCACGGCGCGCGGAGGAGGCGCCATCTTTTAATTGGGTGTTTGACAATTCAAAGGTTCAATGCGCGTTCTTATGATAGTTTTTGTCCTGTGACTCCTCTTGTGCTGCAGGTGTCTATGGGTGACGGTAATCGCCTACCATCAGGCGATCCGTCCGCTCGTTTGCCTCCTACACCATAAAAAAAAACACCGGTAGTCAGTTTACTAAGTTGTAGATGAGTATAACTGACATCTATAGCACTTATTCTTCTTCCTCAGCCTGTTGCCACCCAATGCTAAGTGTAGGCCTCTTCCATTGCACTCCATTCTCTACGGTCTTGGGTCTTCCCTTCGGTTTTCTGTGCATGAAGGCTATTTGGCCTTAAAACGCCACGCTGGCCATTGCGGGTTGGCGAGTCTACTCTTTTTTGAGGTAATTTAACGCCTCACGGCTTGTAGCAGCCGTCCTGGGAGACCAGGGCGCCAGGTTACGTCCCGCCGCCCGATGCTCGGCGCACTTAAGGGACGTATTAAAAATTGGCTGAGATGCCCGTCACAAGATACGTCAAGCCATAGAAAACAGTCATTTGTGACGCATCTTGAGTAGCGCTGAAAATTCCAAAAAAAAACGAATGGTTTTTCCTTCAGTTTTTCCGTTTCCGTTTTTTTAGGAAAAATAACGAATGGATAATGAGAATTTATTCATAGTCAATCACTGTCACTCTCCCACCTATTTCAATTGCTCCTGCCTCCATGTCGACGTTGTCGCCCATTTTTAGGTGCAAATAAGACCGAATATAGATTAAAATAAGAGCTGAACATTTCATTGGTTTTTATTCTATAAAGATCCGTAAAAAACGAGTTGTTTCGAAAAAAAACGTTTTTTTTCCGGACTTTTTCAATACAGCTTTTTTTAATACGGCTCTAAGACTCTTAAGTATAAATGTTTGGGTGTTAGTCAAGACAACCATCTTTATATAGTATAAAAGTCACTCCCCGCCGTTTGTCCGTCTGTATGTGCCTACGCTCAGATCTGTCGAACACCGAAACGGATTTTAATGCGATTTACATTGATAGATAGACTGATTTGAAAGGAAGGTTTTAATCTATATTAAATCTGGTTTATCTATGGGAAACTTACAGAAACTGAAGCGAAGCGAGGGCGGGTCTCTAGTTTAATATATTTCAAACCACTAAGCTGTATGAATATACAACAATATCGCATGTCAAAGTCAATGTGTATATTTATAATAATTAGGAAATAGCGACTCCATGGATTCTAGAACCACGGCATGCCACCAAAAGCCCTAACCCTAGTAATAACAATTAGTTAGTTAATTTCGTATTCGGCTTTTAGTTTTAACTTTATCTTGGTGATTATGTGAGACGAAACCCTAAAAACCCCCAGCTATCAACTATTTCACAGAAATAGAGCGAAAAAGGACCATTATATATGTAAAACTGAGCGTGAAAATAACGACGGCTTTGAATCGCCCGGCTCAAAGGAACGGACACACGGATAAGTATAATTGTTTATATTTTCTCATAAGGATCAAAATGCGACACCAAAAGTGAAACCCCCATCGTTTTTTATTTGCTGACCAAATATTTTAAGGGTGTAAAAACCGTTTGAAGTTTTCGAGTTCGAATTGTGCTAGGGATCACAGACACTACCAACGGTTTTTTTCACTTTCGGATGTATATATATATATCTTAGGAATCTTATAGGAAACATAATTCGACATTATACGAGTTGTCAGTTTAATAAAAAACATAACAGAAGATAAGAGAAAGAAAGCGAGAAAAAAGAACACACCGGATAAGTTGCAAGAGTCATAATATACTATAAAACAGAAGGTTGCTACCATGCTATATAAGGAGTAAAGGAAATCGCCAGTAAAACTGCTACACAGCGTAACTAAAAAACTTAATTAGGGGAGAATGCACCTAACTAATTTAGTCAGTTAGGTGCATTTTGCTCCTTATCAAATTGGTAAGTTACGTGGTTTAACAGTAAGTATCACCAACGAAATGGCAATTGATGTCATCATGATATGATATAAGTAGTATATTATACTATACTAACGATCCTGCTCTTAAATAAAATTGTTTGATTTTAAGCATTACATTTTAGTAACGCCCTGTAGACAGCAGTATTAATGCTAAGTGAAGCTTAAAATATACTCCCACCATTGACGTGATACGTCATAGATATATCCAGAGACACCACAAGGACATATAGTCTAGACCTATGGTGGTATTCTTTACGCGGCAAATATTTATAAATATCAAAGGACAATGAATGGGGGGAATTAATGAATGAATGTAGAAAATGGAAGAAGTGAGATTGACGAAACAGATACATGAGGCAAGAGTAAATGGGAATGTTGGACCAGGGCGGCCAAGGTGAACGTCCCACGATCAGATCGGGGACGTATTAAGAAAGGGCCAGGTCAGGAGACTCTAAATCGACGCTGTGTATGAAGAGACTTATGAGTGTGGAGGAAGCAAGGGAAGTTTGGATCGTGGCAAGTGAAAGGTAGTGGTCTCTGCCTACCCCTATGGGAAAGAGGCGTGATTGTATGTATGTATGTATGTATGTGTATCAAGGGGCAGTGCCAGATAAATTGACCTAGTCCCAAACTAAGCTCTAGGCTTGTACTATATGGGTACTAGACAACGATAAACCTACCTATATAGAGAAATACAATACTTAAATACTAGTTCATAGAAAACATCCAAGACCTAGGAGCAAATACCTACTCGTGCTCATCAAACAAATATCGGGATTTGAACCCAGGACCGCTAGCTTCGTAGGAAGAGTACTAACTAGGCTAACGTCTCGTCAAAGCATCTGTGAGTTTACTGTGATCGACAAGCCCTTCTGCCCTGCTAAGCCAAATGGCAGTATCTCAGATAATACTCCTATTGCAATAACTACCTTTTTACTAAGGAAAGAAAATTTAATTTGATTTGGTTATTGAATGTGAGATTCTGCTTTTTGGCTTAGAAAGGCATTTTTGACCCATGCACACGGAGAACCACTATCTGGCTTATTAAACTTTTTTAACTTCAAATTGAGTCTTCAAGACCAGTTAATTAAATCTGAAGTCAATTTCACTGCGAAATATGTACAGTTAGATACGTTTTTTTTTTGTTTAGTTACTTTATTTTAACTCTATCAGCTACATTTTGAGTAATGAATTTCATGTGGGAAAGGTCACGCGAGAACAAGTTGCTATGGTGTAAAAGTTAACGTTTTTAAACAAATGTGTTGGTATATTTAGTGTCCAAGGACCAAAATGTGACTTGACCTTGGTTACCCTAATTTCGGGCAAACTAACACGAATCAAATTTTGCTGGTCAGTCCAGAAAATCATACATGTTCTCAAGAAAGAATAACACCCGTGCCACAGACTAATGACGTCAAAAAGAACACAATATATAATTACTGACGCGTCGATAATACAAAGGATTGTACCTCGGTATTACTTACGAATAATAAGCAAGCTTTATTATCATTATTATAATAATGATGCTACTACAAAATGTACTAATTTAGGTTTAACACTTTCTTGAAGGTATTAGAGGCGTTTCTAAAACAGACCAAAAAATAAGTTATGTATTAATTAGGTACCTAACCTACATTAAATGTAGGTAAGGTACTTAATTATAATATCCATCTATACTTCTATACTAATATTATAAAGGTGAATGTAACTGTTTTTTTATTTGTTACGTTTCACTGCTAAACTGATAAAACAATTTTAGTGAAATTTGGCTCACGAGGCTGTACCCTTACTATGAATTACAATTAACGTACTCGCTAGCGAGTCGAATGCTCTGTCCCTCGCAGACCTCGCAGTATTCTTATAGAGTGCGAGGGACGGAGAGCATTCGACTTTCTAACGAGTACGGTAGTTGACTCATGGTAAGGGTACTGGGAGCCCACGTCAATTTAGCCAAACCTCGCCTCAGCGAAAAGGCCAGTTTAGATTGCTCACTTCTTAGAACTGGACGATTGACAATTTAGATGTTCACTTGTTAGAGTTGGAGAGTGTATCAAAGTTTCGCTAGTTCACTTCTCGGAGCTAAAGCAGGAACGAATATAAATTCAGAAAGCAGTAGTTTTATAGTTTCCACGGCGGCGGTGGGAAATTTCATTATATTTTAATTATAGAAACATTTTCCAAACAATTTCTAGAACTCTCGAAAAAACTCTGTGGTTTGATCTAAGAAAGAGGAAAAGAGAGTCAGAAGTTCTAAATATTTTGTCAAAATATACAAATCTGAAATGATGTTTAAGTGGCGGAATAACTGGCCAGTAACCTTCGGGGGTACCTGCCGAAAATAGCGGTGGACCGCCTTTCATAAAAAGTGGCTGAATTATTCGATATATGATTTTGTTGAGAAAAAGTATTTGCGCGCCGCCCGATAAGGCGTTTAATGAGCTCCGATTCGTGTGAGACTATAAAAATCCCTGAAAAGTCGAACAGAGGTTTTCCGTGTATGTAAATACTTTAAGCATATTTGTAGGATGACGATCACGTCGGGGTCACCAATATAGAAAAAGAGTCCAACAGAGAGACCGAGGTCCATTGGGATGAAGTTGGAAGTTGTATACTGCCCTCCTTAGAAAAAAGGGCGTATGTCTCATAGAACCGCGTATTTATTAGTGACCTTATTTCTTAACATGGAGGGTTAAATTTGCTTGAATTATCAAATTGCACATACGTCCTTTTTATTTAGAAGGGAACAGATCAAATGACTGGGGAAACTTCGTTAGCGCGATGTAGCGCACTGTCAGAATTAGTTACACTGTCTGACGCTGGTGGCGCTGTCTAGTTGGTTGTTACAAGTTGTCGCTAGATGTCGCTAGGTCACTACATATTTATTTTTTCTCAAAGGTAGAATTAAGGATACATTTTGATCAGAAACTTACCTTTTGCGTAACAAACCGTAGGTACTCTAAACCTTGGAACACTCGTCCGCCATTGTTTGAACTCGTATCGCCGTGTTCAGTGAATCTAAATAGACCGTGAGTATTGTAGGAGACCCTTCCGGACTCTTCACGGACAAATTAAAGAGGGGTAGAACATGCAGGCTTCCATACAAATGTTTGAATGGTCGAATTAAAAACTTGATTTCACATTGTGTTCGCATCTTGCCTTAATATCGTAGTCATATTGCTTACATTATGATAGCTCTTATAGTTAACGATATGATCGCGATGAGAAGCAATATGGCTACCCAATTGGAATAGTGCCCCAGGTGACATAATGCCTAAATACATTCTAATTGTACTAATATACTTAATGTAAAAGGTTTGTGAGTAACTATGTTTGTCACTCTTTTACGCTAAAATGGCTCGACAGATTTAGATATAATTTTGAATGAAGATTAACTCATACACTGAACTAACATATAAGCAACTTTTAATCAAAAAATAACTGTTCGAATTGCATTATGTTCTTAATGGTACTGTTTCGTGAAGGATTACATTTTTCTTAAGTGCGTATTTCTTTGTTTTTTTTTGTTGTTTGTCACGAATAAAATATTTTTCGTTCTTTCTATTTCTTTCTTTAATAAAGTGGGTGTGAAAACCGTCGGAACATTATTTTTGGATTAATAGGGTTTTTGTAACATGCAGTATAATCAATAACATTTGTATGGCCGCCTGTACCGACGGCTCCTCTTATACATTGTAGGATAACCCTTTATTCGAATATATCTTATTATTGTCAATATTTCCGGCTCCTGGAGATACCTTACGCACAAAGGACTGGACGAGGAAAACTTCTTGTAACATTGAGAAAAAACTTGTAACATAAAGTATAACTCGATATAGCTATATGTTCTAAAAAGGTCTCGTTATTAATAAAAACAGACTTCAAGTGTTGAGCCAACGGGTTTTTTTTAAGGTATTGTGATAAAAAACATGTTTATAGAGGTTTATCTTAAAAGCGTAACTACTAATTTCGTCTAGATTTAAACAAAAAATATTATCAGTGTTTGCTTCTCCCGCTTTGAACACTGCTGGAATGAGCTTTTTGTTGTTTTTTTTGTAATTGGCTTCAATAAACGTTTATCTAACACAAAGGATAAATACTATTTATTAGTACACACCAAAATTAGGTAACATACTCAAAAGACTCCCATGGATATACATACAGCCTTGGTCAAAGGTGTTGAGCACCTCACGGTTTCCTTTGTAAATTATAAATATAGTATTATTTTTGATTTAAAAAATACACAAATACGTAAAATATAAAAAAAATATTTGAACATGTGCAAATTATTAGTAGATATCGTTTCGAAGTAGCTATTTGGGTGTGAAAACTGAAGCTAGAAAAAGTCGAGTTTTACGATAAAATTATTAATTGTATTTTTCTTACAGAATTTCTCTTAATGTCAATAAATATGAGTAATCTTTCCGATAGATATACAACTTTCTATAATAAACGATAAAAAATAATCTTTTGAAGTTTGACTTTAATAAACGCAAGGGTGCTCAACACATTTGGCCAAGGCTGTACTATTACAGCAAATTTAATAGTAATACATTAATAATCAGTCTGATATATTATAATTCACATACTCCGCATTTCCCATCCAACGTTCCTAAATGGAAGTTGATGAAATTTTAAACTAACCAGTGCAGTGCTGTTTCAGCGCCATTTTGCAAATATTTTCGAACGGATTTATAGTTTAAAGCGGAAATAACCCGAATATTTTTATAAACCGAGCCGCGGCGAGCAAACTGTTGATCGGGGTTGACATTCCTGCCGCAGCGGCTGGAATAAGCAAAGGGTGCTCTTCAATTTATAAACGCTGTTTTGTTATGATAGATGATGCTGTCATTATTATTAAGCTAATACGCTTTACGGAGGAATTATGGGAAAAGATAGATATGAATAAGCTGAATTTTTCTTCACAATTCACGACGTCATCTTTCCTACTACTCTATTATTAACATGTTTACGCAACACGCAAACTTAATAAATTTGATTGAAACACTACGAATTACTTAATAAAAACTTCACATACATACATACATAATCTCACGCCTTCGTTCCCAGAGTGGGGTAGGCAGAGCTACAGAATTACAAACATCTCTAAAAACTTGTTGATAATTCTATAACCACAATTTGCACAATTAGGCTAAGATGTTTACCAGCGTTTTAGTGACAGGTTGCAAGCCCATCGCCTAACAGTACTACAAGCCTTTATTCCTTTAGTCGTCTCTTACGACATCCACGGGAAGACATGGAGTGGCACTATTCTAACTCGGCAACCACACGAGGCTAAACTAAACAACATAAAAACTTCAATTTTAAAGTTATTTCGTGTAAACATAATTTTTTTAATTGTTTTATTCTAAATTACTGGTTTGAATAAAACTCCGAAAATGCATTTACCCATTTTGCTGTCAAATTACATCGGACTATTTTAATTTTTACAATGACTAGTGTATTGTGTGGTAGTTTAATAATTAGCTGTGATTTCCTTTCATGAAATATTAGATGATCTTATAAATATTAATACAAAATGAATGAGAAACGTACTGATAGATCTTGCGCTACACTTCTTACTTTAATCGAGTGGTAATCTACTTCATCATTCTAAACTTATAATTTGTCGTAACACACAAGGCGGGCAGATCAGAGCCGTGTAACTCCCAGTGGTCCCGATATCTATAAAAATGCGCGTTTAGTCGCCTCACTGACGACTTAACAAGCTTCTGTGTTGATTAAATCCTTTAAAGTAACGTTAAACAAGAGCGACGGCAGCAGCTAGCACATTAAATGGAAAGAGATGTGGGAAGAGCGCCAAACTAAAATAGGTCTTCCGATTGCATCCGGATCGAGTGCCACCGACTGGATCCCAAATAACAGCTTCCGAAACTAAGCAACATAAACTCACCCCTTCGTTTCCAGAGTGGGGTAGGCAGAGCTACAAAATTACCTACAACTCTATAAACTTGTTGACAATTCCGCAACCACTTTTTGCACAATCGGCTAAGATGTTTACCAGCGTATTAGTGACAGGTTGCAAGCCCATCGCCTAACAGTACTACAAGCCTTTATTCCCTTAGTCGCCTCTTACGACATCCAAAGGAAGACATGGAGTGGCACTATTCTAACCTGGCAACCACACGAGTATTCTAGCCCAGCAGTAAGACAGTAAATAAGATTTGTGATTAGATCTCCCAAAAAGTCTCTAGATAGCGATATAAATGCGCGTTTTCTCACCACACTGGCGACTTTACAAGCTTCTGTGGCAATTAAAAAGTATAAAGTAACGTTAAACAAGAGCGACGGCAGCAGCGCGCGCGCGGAGCATCAATGGTCGCGTTACGACTGGAACGGGCTTTAGTTTTAAGCCCTGACTGTGATTTATTTACTTAGTTGACATTTGGATTTTCATCACACTATAATTGTAATCGACCATACCGGTGCTCAAAATACGTTGACGTACGTAAACGTAGTGACGTTACTTGCGCGTCATGTTTTTAACGCATACCGTGCACACCGGTGCTCAAAATACGTAGTTACAGTGTCGCAGCGTTTACGGTGCGTCAGCGTAATTTGAGCATCAGTGTGATCGTTCCTTTTAAGGAGAAATTACCGAAGATTCGATCAACCGCCCGCTTGCTCCGGCTGCCGGCTGGCATCCTCGCCCATCATCATCACACTAATATTATAAATGCGAAAGATTGTATGTATTAGTTAGTATGTATGTTTCTTTTCACGCGAAAACTACTGGACGGATTTGGATGATATTTTAAATGGAGGCAGCTTGTATGCATTAACGCAAAAGGCTGAAAAAAACAATGTCCCTTTAGCATTTTCAACGCGGAAAAAGTCGCGAGCAGAAGCTGTAAATTATAAATGCGAAAGTTTGTGTTTGTAGGATTTAGATGAAATTTGAAATGATGATGGTTTATGCGGTTAAGTCCTTAATTAACACAGGCCGAAAAAAACACTGTTCAGGGGGGTTATTATGAGATAACTATGCAGTTCAGTTTACGCTGAGAGAAAAGGACAGAGCTATATAACTGCTATAGCTCTGTCCTTCACTGTTCTTCACTTCAACATACTGTTCACACTGTTGTTGTAGGAAAGCATATGTGACGTTACATATGAAAAGGGACCTATTGTCGATGGCGCTTCCGCCATTATTAAAGATGCTCCGATGTAAATACAAAGTCGCGTGACGCAGTGCGGCGTAAGCGCCATCGACAATAAGGTCCCTTTAAATAGATATTGCCACATATTATTATCGAAACTTTTACGGGTCGTCTTGCATTGTCTTATATACCTACACATAAGTAGCTTTTTTTTTCTTCCTTTTTGCCCTCTATCTCTCCTAATAGTTTTGGCATGTTTTCCTGCTGAACTACGCATGATATTTGATATTATATTTAATTTAATATTTATACTTAGCTTTATAAATAATGCTAAGTAGTATCACTGTAATAATGAAATATATTATGTTTAAATTAAAAAATGACTGACTGCTGAGTTTCTTGCGGCGTTCCTTCTCAGCAGCTGGTAGATTTTTGACGTGTAAAGGTGACTTACCTAATAAATGTCTTTTATCTTTATCTTTTAAACGGTCAACATAGGTGGAGCAAATCACTAATTATGTGGAAGAAGTCACGGGCAGAAGCTATATCTATACTATTTTACATTATAAAGAGGAAAGATTTGTATTTTTGTGTGTGTGTATGTTTGTAACGAATAAACTCAAAAACAACTGAGGGCTCAGACAAGATGCACTACGCTAACTAACGTTTCTATTCGATTCGTTTTTAAACCAATCGCGTCACTGGAAGATGACGTGATACGAAAAGTCACGTGGTCTACCAGTGACGCGATTGGTTTAAAAACGACGTTAGTTAGCGTAGTGCATCTTGTCTGAGCCCATTTCAAAAATTTCAAAAATTCTTTCGCCATTAGGATGCTACATTAACCCTGAGTAACATAGGCTATGTTTTACTTTTTTGCGCGTACGGAGTCGCGGGCAACAGTACAGTATAAATGAGGTTAGAATCCTCGGGACGTAAATGTTTTATGCGAACCTTGTTATCTCATAGGTATTGCTTCACGTACCGTGTGTGCCTGCAACTCGATTACCGCTTGCTATATTATTTGGTGCTCAACATTATTGAAAGAGATGTGGGAAGGAACTGTCACTCTTGCACTTACATACTAGGCAGAAAGTGACAGATGTTTTATCCAAATTTTATCTACATTGTTAATCATAAGACTGCGGCTCCACTGAGGCGGAGACGAGCGGAGCTGTGCCAATATTAACCAATAGAAGGCGCATGCGGTCACGTCGAGAGCGCCTTGCGTACGTTAGTTTAGATTCTATTAGTTAATATTGGCACAGCTCCGCTCTACTCCGCTCGTCTCCGCCTCACTGGAGCCGCAGCCTTATAGGCCCGCAGAGCTGGTTCGCTGTTCTGACGGGCCGGAAGATTATCAGATAAGCCAGTTCCTCGCAGCCTACACGACACACGTGTTCATAATATCTAATAATAATAATATTATCAAGGGACGATCTGACACAAATTGACCTAGTCGCAAACTAAGCTCTAGGCTTGTACTATGGGAACTAGACAACGATATAAATACTTATATAGAAAAATAAATACTTAAATACATAGAAAACATCCAAGACTCAGGAACAAATACTCGCGCTCTTCACACAAATATTTGCCCATACCGGGAATCGAACCCGGGACCGCTAGCTTCGTAAGCAGGGCCACTACCAACTAGGCTATCGTGTCGTCAAGGGTCATAGGCCCTACTTTGAAAATCCAAGTTTGCTGTTATGTTAGCTCCATCCCTTTCCCTCGAGTTAGTCTCGAGTAATGAGAGACAGGGACTCTGCACTCGGAGTTTTGAATTTAGTGGTTCATGGAAAGCTCTCGTTTTTTTTTACGGTTTATAAGTATTTATATCATCGTCAACTAGTTTCTACAATACAAGCCTGGTTTGCAACTAGGTCAATTCTAGTGACACTGTTCCGTGATGTTTACTCATACATGTGTTAAGGTGCTTTTCCACCTGCGAGGCAAGGCGAGACGAGGCAGTCTCGTTTCGCTTCGCCTCGCTGGTGGAAAAGCACGTTTAGGCCGGAGCCCCACTGCTGCGCACGGTCAAGCTACACACGTGGGTACAAAAACGCTTTGTATCAAAATGTAGGTAGATACTTCCACAGTAGTCCACGAGAACGCTGCGCACGAAATGACGTCACTGATACACGCGTGGTCTATTCCGAAGTGCCTGCCACGCGCGCTAGCGTATGCGTGCGGCAAAGCCCCACCGCGACCCACGCTGCCCCGCGCGTGCGTGGATGTGCGTGGCCCGCAGTGGGGAATGTAATAATAATAAATAATAATAATAAAAATATTTTATTGGAATCAAAAGAGCACCTCCACCAACTTAATTAACTTAAACATAAGAAACCTAACATAAGCATTGGTGTTATCATAAGCATTGGTGGTGCTGCATCCTGACGCCAAAAGGGGTCCACTCAGCATGTGTTGCAGCACGAGTGCGTGCGACGGTAAACAACATCTTAAGAAAATATTATAACTTGCTGTCCTGTTGAGTGCACTCGCATTGTCCTAAAAGCTGATTGTGTGAGTTAGTGAGTGGAAATAAATAGGCAAACAAAATAATGTGTTTAAATAAATGACTTATTAATATAATAATAATATAACTTTCTACTGCGTATCTTTCCAAAACCAGATTGAACTAAGTATTACTGCCAACAAAGTTTGACACTGCACGAACTGTCTATGGTTGGGATTTCTGAATAATGAGTAGGTATTTTTTTAATTTGTACTTAAATGATCCAATTGAACAGGAATTTCTAATTGGCGGTGGTAAATTGTTCCAACATTTCGTGGCAGCATACCGAAAGCTACCACGAAACGCAGCCGAGCAGTGTCTGGGGCAAACAAGACGAGTCGCGGTTCGCACCTCGCGCTTGGAAAAGAGAAGCTTCTCATAGAGGTAGATTGGTTGGCGAGTGGTGATCACGCCAAAAAGTAGGGTGGCAAAATGTAAAGAACGCCTTGCGTTCATCTTCATGAGATTGCTGCTGTTTAGGTACGGCGAGACGCGAGTCCTAGGGGGAATCGGAAAACGAAACCGTGCGCAAGCGTTCTGTACACGTTGGATGAGTGCCTTTGTACGAGCTAGAAGGCAACCGCCAATAACTGTATCAACATAATTGAGCTTCGAAAGAATCAAGGTGTCACATAATTTTATTCTTAAATCTACACTCAAATAATTGCGAACTCCGTATAGGACTTTCAGCCTAAAGAAACATTGGCGCACAACATTTAGAACATGATGTTCAAAACGGAGGTCGTCGTCCTTGTGCAAGCCGAGATTGGGAGCAACCGTGACCCGCTCCAAGAGTTCATCACCCAACCTCACTTGAAGGTCAGAAGCAGGAATGTTTTTTAATTGAAATTTAGTGGCGAGATAAAGAACCTTTGATTTTAAAGGGTTGAGAACTAAGCCATTCCTTCCCGACCACTCAGATACACGTTCAAGGTCCTGATTAATCGCTTCTACCGCTTGTGAGACATTAGTAGGTTTAAATGATCGATACATTTGGAGATCATCAGCATACATATGGTAATCGCAATGTTCCAAGCAGTTTGTTATGTCAGCAGTGTACAAAATAAACAAAATGGGGCCCAGAATAGAACCCTGTGGAACCCCGCAACTTAAAGGGACTACTTTAGAGAAGACTGTGGATCCAGTAGCATTAGTCAATCCCACACACTGGGACCGACCAACCAAATAACTCGAAAACCACCTTACCGTGTTACAATCAAACCCGTAAAATGACAGCTTAGACAAGAGCAGAGGGATATTAATTGTGTCAAACGCCCGTGAAAAGTCTAGTAACACGAGGAGTGTTACCTCGCCTCTATCCCTTGCTGTTAATATGTTGTCTATAACATCAAGTAAGGCGGTTGTTGTACTTCGCGCTTTCCTAAAACCAGACTGCTTTAATGGAAGAATGCTATTAGCTTCGAGATAATTTGTCAGTTGTGAACACACTACCTTCTCTAAAATTTATGACAGAAAACATAGAATGCTAATTGGTCTTAAATCTTTAAGGTTAGACGGATTAGTATTTTTTGGTATTGGCTTGACAATAGCAGTTTTCCAAGCGTCAGGAAAAGTGCTAGTAGTGATGGACTGATTGATTAACGCTGTTATAATACTTAAGGTCCGAGGTAATGTTATCGTCACCATATCCAAAGATACTCCGTCCACACCCTGCGCATTACTAGAGATCGATTTAATTACTTTAAGCACAGTAATTTCGTCTACCGGTCTCAGTGAAAACGTCATGCTGCTATGTCTATGAAATTCAAAATAGGTTAAACTAGACAGGGTAATGTCTGGTCCAGATGGAACAGTAATGAAGTGGTTGTTGATTTGATCAGCATTATTGAAATTGGAAGATAAGTCATCTCTTTTGTTAAAGTTAACTACATTATTTTTTATGTTTTTCCAAAGAACGCTGGGGTTGTGATAGTTTTTATTAATGTTAAATTCAAAATAAGCGGGTTTTTCACAGAATAGGGCAGAAGAAACTAAGTGTTTGAAAGTTTTATAGTAGGTTAAATGACTATCTTGTTTAGTTCGACGACTTCTCACATGTGCTTCATCACGAAGTTTCATCATCTTTTTAATTGTAGGGGTGATCCAGGGGTGGGACTGTACTTTAATAAGAACTGTTTTGAGAGGAGCATATAGGTCAAATAAGTGTAATAAATAGGAAGTAAAATTATAAATAGTATCACTAACACTATCACCCAGCAAGCGTTCCCACTTGACAGCATTAAGGTCCGCATTAAAGCACTCCATGTCCATATCCTTTAAGGGACGGTAGGTAATCCAAGTAGGCGAAGGTTTCATTTTTTTTATGTTGAGTTCGCAAGATATGAAAGCATGCCCACTTAAATCGGGTATATAGTCAACGCAGAGCTTCGATATCTTTAAATTTGAACATACCAAGTCAATTAGTGTTTCTGAGTGGCCAGTGAAGTGAGTAGGTTGACTTACATGTTGGTCCAAATCCGCACAGTGAAGGAAGTCCGTTAACTTTTTCACATTAGCATCAGTTTTTGACAATACATTAATATTAAAATCACCAAGCAGAACAATGTGATCGAAAACCGCGAATGAACTAATACTTTCAGCCAATGCGTCAAAGAAAACGTCAACATCTAACCAGGGAGGGCGATAAGCGGTTCCGACGACAAGCTTCTTCCCGTTCATGTTGGTGGACAACCACATTTGCTCGACGGAAGGGGTTGTTGGATGAGTTAGCACTCGCGCATGCATACCTCGGCGCAGGTAGAACCCAACACCGCCTCCGCGCGCACGTAGCTCGGGCGGACGAGGCACGTGACGCAGGCGGTAGCCCGGTGGCGCCGGCGCGCGCGCCTCCTCCCCCGTGCGCAACCAGGTCTCGTTAATGGCCATTATGTCTACAGCGTGTTTCTCCATAGCCACGAGAAATTCCTCATGTCTTGTGCCAAGGGAACCCGGGTTCAAAAAGCCAATAGACATTTTTTTAATTACGAATTTTATAATATATGAAAAAATTAACAATATATACTTATCGTTAACTAAATAAAGTGATAAACACGTTGCATGTCGATAATCAAATACATAAAGAATGTCTTTGCTTATTCCTGCTATATTCAAAAACGTAACACGCTTTATTTTAGATTTATTTGTGTTAGATTTTTGTGTAACGTGTAGATAATAACTATAGAATAAATTATACATAATAATAATCAATACTAGTATAAGCGAGACAAATAGTTGTATTACATAAATATGTTTGTATTGTTTGGTATAAGTAAAAGTTAGGAAAAACGCAGCTACTTTGGCAAGACAAAGCAAGGCACAATTATTCAGTTTATGATATTTAAGTTTAAACTGGTAACCTAACAATATTTTCATAATTAACCAATCAAGTAACATTACACTACTTTTTGGGCCGTTGGTTAAAAACAAGTTAAATACAAAAAAGAACATGGAATTAACTGTATACCCACTACAACGGCCAAATACTACGATCAATTTATTAACCCTCCGACGCAGTAGGGTCAACACCAAAAACACACAATATGTCTTTTTCCGATCTGATTTGCACCGCCCTCTCTCGTTGCTGTCCGTACGCTTAGCAAAGATACGCCCATCTCTCGTCCAGACGAACTTCCAATTAGCAGCACCGCCTGCCTGGCGGGCTTTCCAGAATATTCTGCGATTAGTTTTCGTCAGCCGTTCGTTAACGTAGACCGGCAAATGCTTATGCTCCGGCAGCCCGACACAGCTAGAGTCAAGTCCACGGCGAACCCGAGCACTCCGTAGCAGCTGATCGCGCTGGGTACGCCGAGACAAGCGCACGACCAGCGGTCGAGGCCGCGGCCGCGCGGCGGCGCCCGCCGGGCCCGCGGCCCGCGCGGGACCCACTCGCTCGACACTAATCACATCGCAGTCATCCACGGTCGTACCCAACTTAAGAGCCATAGCCTGTACCAAATGCAGCATAGATTCACCTTGATGCTCAGGTATTCCAGTAATTTCCAGCTCATTAAGAAGGTTAGCTTGCTCTCGTTCGTTGATATCTATCTGCATTTGGTGTATCGTGTTGTGTATCTCTGATGGGATAGGCTGACAGTGTTGTTTTTTTTTTAGGGTACTTATCTCTGCATTTAAGCGCGAGTTATCTAATTCAAGTGCTTTGACTTTTGTGTTCAGCGTGCTGAGGTCTCCCGAAAAGGTTAATATTTGTTCACTCAAAAAATCTGTAGTGTCAGAGAACTCTTTCTTGATACTTTCTATTGCGTAAACAAACTCGTTTTTAATTTCTCGAAATATCTCCTGCTTGGTGGTACTCAGTTTACTGTCAATTATTAGTAGATCTAGAATGTAGACACACGCAGCTTACCAACGTAGCCACATGGCCCACACGTTCTACGTGTGCGTGCATTGGTTGCTGTGAAAATGTTGACACACGTATCCAGACCAATGGACCCACGTTGGCGACGTGTATAGTGTGTCCGTGCGTAGCGTGCGCAGCAGTGGGGCTCCGGCTTTATGCTCGCGGATGTAAATAAAAGGACAAACTTTAACAATTGCCTGTAGCTCAAGCAAAGAGTTCTTCCTTCTTTGAGTAAGTAAGATTACCGTAACGTCTTTAAGATTTGTATAGCGATTGGAATCAGCCCCGTGTCCGTATTTAGTGCTACAATTTGATAGCTTGTTAAAATTTACTTTGATTTTCGTATTTTCATACGTAAAGTTAGGCTACGTAACATAATGTATGGAAACGTAAGTTTGTTTTAGAGGCTCGTGCTATAGTTAGGGTTTGGAACACGTTTTTTAATAGTTAAGGCGATCCCTTCTTTGAGTGCTGATATCTCATAAACGGCTAAACTGATTTCCATGAATTTTAACTTAAAACCATCCTTATTAAACAAGCTTTCTTTAAAAAAATACTACATCTAAATCGGTTCATCTGTTTTTGAGTTACAATGCTACAGACAGACACAATACACTGATACACACGTTAAAATTATAACACCCCTCTTTTGGTGTCGGGGGTTAAAATCATTCATTCTCGAGCTACTCTATCCATAAGAAGATGTAACAAGGTGGTTACAACCTCCTTTTTTGATTTCGTGTATATTCATTTATATTCATTTATTCATTGTCATCACATGGCACAGAAGTTGTACAGATTGGTGTTAGCATCTTTAAAACTTAAGTATAGGTTAGTCTATGCGACACCCTGCGAGGGCACCACAATGTAAGGGCACTGCACTTATATACTCAATATAGTAGAACCTTGAATGTTTTTGATAAAGTTAAATTGGCATTTATATTAGAATATAAGGATAAAATAGGAAATTTGAACAAGTATAAGAGATCTACCAATCTCCGAAACATGCCTAACCAGCCATTGTTTATAGTTCCAAGAAGTACCAACCAATATGGCAAACGAGTTTGTACTAACTACCTCCCTTATACTTTAAACAATTTCCCTAGAAATGTGGTTAAAAAAATTGATATGAAACCTAAACTAATTAAAAATATAATAAAAAATACATTTATACATAATATTAAGGAATAATATTTAAAGTAAACTGTGGTGTAGGGTAACCCCTTCTTAGTTAATAGAATCTTAAAAATAGTAAAGATTGTAACAAGAAGTATTGTATAACGCTATTTAAATTTCATGAAATAAACAGTTTAAATTTAAAAAAAAAAAATTGCTACATCTTAACTAAAAAACTTATGTTAAATACGTTCAATCAATTAATTACATTTCCAAGGCATAGAAAACAGGATATAGCTAATAATAATATATATATATATATCATGCACATATAGTCAAAAGTTAAATCTGCTCGTAAAAATACATAGTCAATAATAATACATAGTTTTAAACAATTTCCTCATGTAAATTTTTTGTCCAACATAAATTGATCAATTGTATAATAAAAAATTTCTATAAAGATATTTTTCAGCTTATTAATGAAAATATTGTCTTTGGATTCTTGTTGCAAGGATGTCCTTCAAAATTCAAAATTATTATGATCGATTCAGATATCGATGAATATTCACTCTCTTAACAACCTTCAGAGAAAACAGACAGGGATCTCGGGCTTCATGCCAACTTAGTATTAATATATTTTAATTTATTAGTGTGTTATAATTAGAAATACAATAAAATTGAATAATAGATTTATTTATTCACAACTACACAACAACCCGTCCCAACATCACCATCGCCGTCATCGCGGTGGTGGGTCTCTGAGATACTTATCCCATACGGCCAGAAAGACGTAAACCATATAGGTCTGTTCATTAAGGTAAGTCACGTAAGGTATATAAATCATTTGTTGGTCAATGCATTCATTTCTATAATAAATTACCTGACGAAGTTTTAAAGTTATCATTTCCAGCACTTAAAAATTACTTGAAAAAGTCGTTGATGTCGAAAGCTTATTATAGGGTCGAGGACTATCTAACAGATAAAAATGCTTGGCCTAAATTAAACACCTAAATAACTTAGTAATAGCTTAGTCAGGAAAATATCTAAACATTGTAGGTATAATGATTGTCTAGGGGACACGGTTTCTGTAGGAGAATGTATCAAAACTATGTGGTTGTTTTGCACCGTCATGGGTAAGTATATGTATGTATATATATAATTATTATTATTACTATTTAAGAGTTCATCTGAACATACTGAGTTTTGACACATTTTCCTGCTCAACTACGCATGATATATATATTTTAATGTTAAATTCATTGTTTTATATAATGCTAGGTTAAGTTCTATAATTGTATAAGTAATTTAAAAAAAAAACGACTGACTGTTGAGTTTCTTGCGGCGTTTCTTCTCAGCATTGGTCTCTTGCGAAGCGCTGGTAGATTTTTGACGTGTAAAAGTGCCCGTGCGGCCTACTTACTGAATAAACATCTTTTATCTTTTTATCTTTTTTTTATTACTTGTCTTATATAGTAAACAACTTTCTAACCTCAAAATTAACCTTTTTAGGCTAAAACCGCTATTTTAAACAAAATAAAGCAATCACAGACAATACCTTGGCCAAATGATGTCCAAAATGTTTATTCAGTTTACTTTATTTACGACAACAG
This sequence comes from Acleris literana, assembly GCA_946894065.1. Lineage (NCBI taxonomy): Eukaryota > Metazoa > Arthropoda > Insecta > Lepidoptera > Tortricidae > Acleris > Acleris literana. Next base: position 15,035,460 of record OX335691.1, read on the forward strand.
AGCTGTTTTAGCCAAAAAAGGTTCATTTTGAGGTTAGAAAGTTGTTTACTATAATAAGACAAGTAAGAACAGAACAGACCTTAGAAGACGCTGTAAAATAAGTATCAACGTCCTTAGTTTAGTTTCTCACGTTTACGCGCCGCACATACTCCGACAGTGTTTTACGAGCTTTCTATTGTGATTGCACAGCGACATTGTAGCGATATGGCCGGTTGATGACGGCGACATAGTTGTTACAATTTAATTTCTAACATTGTACTTTTATTTATTGCGGTCTTTACTGCAGTGCTTACTAGCTCTATGGGCACTAAGGTGATAAATTAAAACTTGGATTTCTTAACCTCCGATAAATAAAAGGAGGGGTACGTTTAACGCGTGTATCTGTATGTGTGTGGCATTGGCATTAACTACTAAATACATGGACCGATTTGGATGTAGTTTTCGTTAAAAAGGCAAGGCATTCGGGATGGTTCTTAAGCCGGGTTCCCACGGCCTGTTGTTTTACAGATCTGATCGCGCCGTTACAGGCCGACAGATCTCGGGAATGGTCGCATCTGATGAGGCCTGTGTTCGCCTGTCGTCGCCCATTCGATCCGTCGTGAGTCGGTAAGTTCAAAGTCTCGGCGCGGTGCCTGACAATGCCTGTAGCGGCACGCGATCCGGCCTGGCCTGTAATAACACGGGCCGTGGGAACCCGGCTTTAGCTAGGTCTCATCAAAAATTGGTTGAGCTGTGTAAGGCATATCAGCTCTGAAGTAGGAGTCACTATTATTCAGGGGTTTTTAACTAACTTTAAATAAATAATACTTAAATATAGGGAGACAACCTCGCACAAATTGACCTAGACCCACTAAGTTAAAACTAGGCTATGATAAACATACTTATACAGGGAAACAGATACTTAAATATATAGAATACCCGGCAGATTTTACTGTTTAAAGATAGTGAGCAAAATTCGATTTTGCTGCGAGCGTGAGACAAAGTAACTTTTTAATTACGTTTCACCGCAACACCTCAAACAGACAAGTTTTGCTGTTTAAAGACAGTGAACCAAAATTCTCGTGGTTCAATTATAGAATCCTTCGATTACTAGGGATTTAAAATCAAAACTCGCAGCAAAAACCAACTTTTCTCTCTTGTTGCACAAATAACCATTTCACTCTTTTGATGCGACTAAAAAACCCGACAATGTCGCGATAACGCGTATTTGCTATTTACTTTATATTTTATCGAATAGACTGGATCTTAAGTAGGGTCTTGGTGGCATAAGAGGTAATGCGCCTGCATCGGCCCGGAGAGCCAGAGGAGATGTAGGTGCGAATCCTACCTAAGACCGTCACCGACGAAATTTTATCGCTTTAATTTTGCTTACAATGCAAACGCCCAGAAAAACCAGAAATTAAAATACTATAAGGCTTTATCTCTATCTGACCGCAGAAGCCTTCTGGATCTATGTTTCTTGCATAAGATTGTTAACGGTAAACTTGATGCACCTCAGATCTTAGCAAATATATCTTTTGCAGTACCAAGACCCTGTTTTAGGTCAACAAAAAATTATAAAACCTTTAAAACCCGTTTCTGTCGAACCAATCTGGGCAAGTCAGCACCTTTAGCAAGAATTATGTCTAAATATGATTTATTAAAAAATGTTGCAAATTTGGATATTTTTAACGATTCCTTACCTCAGTTTAAAAATAAACTTAAAAAATTCTTCTCTAGCGATGATATTATTTGCAATAATTAAGTAATAAAGTACCTAATTATTTTGTGTAATATTATAATAATAATTATGTAAAAATCTCTGTGTGTAAAAGTGTTTTTTTTTTCTTTCGCATTTGCATGTATTCGTATGTGTCGCGCCTTGAATGTGTGTGTGTGTGTGTGTGTGTGTGTGTGTGTGTTCCTGTAATGTTTAAAACTAAGTAAACTATGTGCATGCTGAGTTAGCCTATAAGTATGTTATGCATAATTGTAATGTAATATAACGAAAATCTGTAACATAATACCTATGTGTCACATGGAGGCTTCCTATTTTAATAAATAAATAAATAAATAAACGCTATGACAGCAATACCGTCTACGCATTGGGATTATTTGTCAAAGATTCCAAACTAGCGACCCGCCCTCCCTTTGCTTCAGTTTATGTCCCACCTCTTTATTCCAGAGGTCAAGTTCTGTCAAGCTTTCAGAAGATCACAATCCCATGACTGCAATCCTAAGACTGCAAATGCTTTGTCAAGCTTGAGGACTGAGAGTGATCTCTCTATGATAGTAATTTCAATAGCAATGCGAACCTTGCTGTTTGGCGTGGCAGTGGGTTATAGTGCGAGAGCAAGTGCTGCTCAAATGCGCATGTTTGTCATTTCCTTGAATAAAGGAGCGTCCTTGCTGAGAGCATTCGCGTGAATATTCGAGTGGTGTGGACGTTGAGCCGAGCGTTACAAAGCTTACACACCACTCGATGTTCGCGCCGAATGCTCATTACACGCGAATGCTCTCAGTGAGGACGCTCCTTAACATCTTAGGATGAGCATTCAATATCTCAATTGGGATACACCTAAAAAAACGAAACTCAAAAAAACGATTTCTTATCGATTCTTATGATCTAACGAGCTCATGCGAGCAACGATTATGCTACCTAATTGAGAATGCACGTCCTAAAACTTTGTTCGTACGCTGTAACGGGGCAACTAAACACGGTAATAAGTGACAACAGGATATTTGTGAAAAAGTGTTTTGATAAAAATCATGCTTAGAGGTTTATCTCAAAAGTATTTTGTTTATTATTATTTACTGAGAAAAAATACATTGAACTAGCTTCTGCCCACGACTTCGTCCGCGTAGAATTACTTATTCAGCTGTCCCAACTTGCGGGCGATTTCAATTATCGTTATTTTCCAGAATTCCTATGTCTCCATGGTATGAGCTATCTCCATTCCAAATTTCATCCCAATCCGTCCAGCCGTTGCAGCGTGAAGGAGTAACAAACTAACACAGACATACAAACTTTCGCATTTATAATATTAGTGAGATATTATCGGTGTTTGCTACGCCCGCTCTGAACTAGTGGTCGGAATGACGTCATTTTGTTTGCTAGTGTTAGCTATGACGTAGAAAAGACCATTTGGCGTTGTGGCTAGGGATTGTAAATAACCGGTTATAACCGGTTTTAACCGGTTATTTTCATACAAAAACGGTTAATAACCGGTTAAATTGCAATCCCTAGTTGTGGCGTTGCCATTAGCAGAAATTTGTTTATTTATTTTCGCCATTAAATTATAAACGAATTAATTAAAAAAAAAACTAGTTTTCTTTTGAGTCATGATTTTATTCAAAACACCTTTTAAAAAGACGTCGTTGTCCATTTCTCCGTTGACTTGAAAAGAGAATCCTTTAGATTATAATACGGCAGCGCTGACCCGAGCGCGCCCGCGCCGCGTGTCTTGTCTGGTCCGCATGTAACCCCATCGCGCCGTGAGACGTGCCCAGCATACGGCCGCGCACGCTTTGATGAATATTGTTCCATGCGCTGTTTACTTTGATCAAGGAAATATGGGTGAGTGTTGTCCGTCTATCTATAGCTACATATAAAACTTCCGTGACCCACTGACTCACTGGCTTAAGTAATTCGGGATCCCTTTTTACCCATAATAATATTGTATCGAATTTTTCAGAAAGAAGAAGTCAGAAATTGATTTCCATTGTTATTTATGCTCATTCCGATGATTTTTTCAACATGTTTTATTTTTGTTTCGTCGAAAGGGTAAAAAATACATGCGTCAGGTATGGTTTATTTAAGAAATCGTGAAGAAAAACAACAAATACTAAAAAAAGGAGGTTAAGTGAGTTGGGCTGGCGCTGATTCAATTCAAAATTGAATTCAAATTGGAATATAATAATACAGGATTGGTTGCCGACGTGTAATTCCCCGAATGTCAAGTCGCCATACGCCCATTCCCTGAATGTCTAATAGCCGCTTGTTCAAAGTAGTTAGGTTACGTTCGTTAGGTATCTTAAGATGCCCGAAGGGTAAAACCGCCCAGAAATAGGGGCTCCGTCGAATAGCTATCATCCCATATAAGGCTGTCATAAGTCTGTCATCCTTTACTTCTACCCTCCATACTACTTAGTATATACTTATTAGATTCGCGGATTTAAACATTCAGGGAATTAGATATTCTCGGATTTAGACATTCAGGGAATTAGACGTCAACAACCAAACCGCTTTTTGAATTCCTTTGCAACAATCCAATGATGGACGAAGGTGGTTACTATACGGTGCTTTATAACCTTTCGAGGGAATAGCGATAAACGATTTCGAAGTTGCAGGCGACAGCTAGCATACTTATGTGTCAAGAAACCGGACGAAAGTTAAGCACCAAATTCATGCACAAAGAAAATTACTTTGTGATTCAATTCGATTCCGCCGATGTAGTTATAACAATCCATTTCCTGGCGAGTATAATGCACTAGAAACTAGTCAAGTATTCAAGCAACTAAACCTCTCTAACTACGTGGTCGGCAAGTTGCGACTTGCTACTTGTAACTTGCGTCGCGGTCGGGCCGCTGCAAGTACTTAAGGAGTTTGGGGGTTTGCTTGTTTTAATGGTGCCTTGGAGATGGAGCAACGAGTTGAATATATTCAATTTGTGATGGAAAGGAAAAATCACAGGCTCATTATCATCAATATCATCAATGTTGTGTGCAAGGTACGCCCGGATCGCCGCCACCACTTAGGGGAAGATGGGGTGGCTTCGTACAAAGGGAGTATTCGTATAGTGGTCATATCTCGACTAGCCAACATGCTGAAGCGTTCATATTTGTATGCGTGACTGCCGGTCATACGCATAGGCTACCCTCAAAAAGCGATGGCAGTGCGGCAACAGATTTCGCCAGAAATAATTAATATGTGTTTTCGCGACCCGAAAGTAATTTTTGGTTCTCCTTTGAATGCGTCTATCTCTAATAAGTTTTAATCGAATAAGAAAAAATATTTTTATATAGTTTGTAATTAGATGCTTGGCATTAATATATGGAAACAATGGTTTTAGGATTACTTTAACAGTTATTTTTTAATTAGGTTAATTTTCGGATCGTTTTGATTGGGGTACCTTCGTACTGTCAAAATGTATGTAATTTTATACTGTATGAATTCACCCCATGAAAGTTAAAAAAATGTATATGAAGAATAATTATAATCATAAAACCAGGTCAGTAAGATATGCCTAAAAGGTGACTGAAACAGGTGAAATGGATGAAAATCCAATGAATCCTAGGAAAAAACGAATAGTGTACGAAGCCTTCCCACGTATGGGGTGCATTCGTACGTTTCCGACTTTTTGGGAAAACCATTATATTTTGGCGCAGTTGCTTTGTATCCAAACTGAAATACACAATTATTATAGCCAAGTGGAAGATGAAGTAACATTAATCTCATTTAGAAATAGCGGATACTTTTTCTTTTACAAGGCCTAGAGTAAAAAGTGTACGAAGCCACCCCATCTTCCCCTAACCTTTAATTAACCTATCGCCAAGCATTGTTGTGTTCTGCTCTGGGGATAAGACAACCGATGAAATTACCAGCAAAGAGGTACTCCATCTTATTCCACGATGGGTTGGCAACGCATCTGCGGTTTTAGAATTGCAATCTTTAGATTGTATAGCTTTGAGAATAAAAATAATGTCTATGAGTCATAGATCTCACTTACTTACCATTAGGTAGCCTATGTACTCGTTTGGCTAATCCAAGTCATTAAAAAAAAATGCCTCGAGATATCCACCGCTGAACAAAGGGATTGTAATGCACCATTTTAATTTTATTCAATTAATTTATTGTTTTCTCGTTATAGTAAGCACATATTACATTTCAGACAGGTGTTGTCTTATTTGAATTGCTCCACGTGGACACCCCAACAAGGTTAGGGCACCATTATTATACAATACTATAGTTAAGTCTAAAATAGTCTCATTTTTAATAACCACGATGTATGAGAATCTGTTTATACAATAAAAAACATATAATAAGATGAAATATGAATAACTTACAATTAACAAATTAAAATCCACAAGGCCACCGACGCTCTTTAATACCCTGTAAGGACATGTGGTGCCTGTAACAATGGTAAAATAATATACGACAAAATAAAAGCACAAAGGGCATATACAAAGGCTAACTTATCCCTTTATAGTAGGGAATCCGAATAGGAGACGACCTTCACCGGGCTGTTTATTCGATATAAAGTGTTTTATATCAAATTTAATATGCTAAGTAATGTATGGCGAATAGGTTGACTGAAAAATTTCAGTCCAGTCCTTATATGATAAAAAAAAACTGAAAATGAACTGTTTTTTTAAATTGCTATTGCTTGTTTAATAGACCAATTACATACTTATCGAAAACAGGAAGCCATAATATGCAAAGGTTAGGTTGACTATTTTTTCCCGTCATAACTATTTGTATACCTAACGTTTGCATATTCTATAGGCTTCATGCTTTCGATTAGTATGTAATTGGTCTATTTAACAAGCAACAGCAATTTAAAAAAATAGTTTCTTTTCAGTTTTTTTTAAATCATATTACGACTGGACTGAATTTTTTCAGTCAACCTATACGCCATATATTATTTAGCATATAAAATTTGATATACAATACTTTTTATCGAATAAACAGCCCGGTAAAGGTCTCCTATTCGGATCTTAGACCATCATGGAACATACTGCCAACAGGTACAACACAATTAACTTAACTTTAAAATCACATGTGTAGCGAAGAGTAATACAATATAAACACTGAAGTAGCATCATTAGTTTCCCATAGCACATCTCACAATTGCTTCCACCCGAGGGCCCTCCCCGATATTGCGCGAATTGATTGCATCTTCACGGTTGCACGGAGCATATAACTCGTCGACTAACGAAGTGGGTGTACTGTGTCGCGTCGGCACCTTGGGACCGTGTACTTAGTCTTGGGAAACAGTTTTATAAAGACAAGAGAAAGGACTTTTTTTAGAGTTGTGCCCGCTCGGTCTTTAAAGGGAGCGCTCCGATCTCGGTCAATCGGTCAAAGGAACTAGTTCGGTCTTTTAGTTCCTTTAGTTAGGTCCTTTATATAACCGTCTTTAAAACCTACTGCCAAACATTGTACACGTGCAATCTGTGGAGCGATTACACCAAAAAAAGTGCGAGTCCAATACAACAACGCCTTCAGGGGGCTGCTGGGGCTGCCCTGGCGCTGCAACGCCTCGGGGATGTTCGCCGCGAGCAGCACTGATGGCTTCCTGGCCGTGGTGCGGGGCAGCACCAACACTCTCCTGAAGGTGCTCGCTGAAAGGATGGACAGTCCTATCCTCACGCATTGGATGTCCATCCACGTCAACCTAACGAACTTTTTAAATTTTACTAACTTAGTTTATAAGTCTTTGTTACTAACATTATTGTGATGCGATTATGGATATTCTTTGTCCGAAATAAATATTTTCATTTCATTTCATTTCATTTAACACCGGAGCAAATTTTGAAATCTGGGAATGAGTATAAAAAATATATGTACTATTTGTCTCGATCACATCGAGCGCCGTGCACACTTTACTCGTTCGCTCTGTTTCGCTCTTACGTTCAACAAATTGCTACTGACCTAAATGACCGAAGACTGATTAAGATCGTTTACGAGGAACTGGTTCATTTCGGTCCGTGACGGGATTCATTCCTTTAGTTTTTAGTTCCTGACCGATACAAGCCTACTTTTTTGTCCTAAATCCGCATAAAAGTTTGTTGCGTAATTTAGAAGAAGTATGCGGCCAAACAGACAAACGCCAATAGTGATTTAGCTCCCGAGTAAATACTTCTAACATGTTTCTTTGTGATCTCCTGTGACGAAATTTCCTGCGAATCCAACATAAGTAGTTGAAAGATTAAGTACCAATTAAGTGGTAACACTTAACAGACGATTAGAGTGTTAACAGCTGTCAAAATGTATGAACTAACAGACGATTAACATTGATTAAATTTAATATCGTTTGGTGAAGTTGGTACTTACTGTCATTTAGGTAGGATTATCCTTTTATCGTCTTCTGCTTAAAATAACCATGCTGAAGTTGGATCAAAAGTAAGTATCCAAAATAAGATAAGAAGTCTACAAGATAAGATAAGTATCCAAAATGAATTAACTCAAAATTTAATTGTGCTAAAAACATTTATAGCCAAATTTCTTTTCGATTTAAATATTTTTCAAGCCTAAATGGAATTATCTCCATTATTAATTAGGTGCAAATTAAAATAAGCACAGAGTGAATGCAGTCTAGAATTAGTTACTTAATTCAGATTGGGTAAGACCAAAATGTGTGCCGTTTTTACTAGGTAGGTTAGAACTGTACGGTACCTAAACATTATGCAAATTATTTTTCTACGAAATCAATATTCGATTATATTATTAATATAATCATCGAAAGTATGCCAAAGTGTGATTCTGAATCAGAAAAGATTGCGAAGTGATTGTATGCTAAAGGAAACTACGCGAAAGGTAATTCTTCCCAAAGATATTTCTGCCAAGTAACATTATGCAATACCAAAATATGTCAATATAATTTCTGTAACATATTAGTAAACCTGAAACAGGCTATATTTACAACTGTTAAAGTCCCAAAGTGAGGTGTATATCTCAGGTGATCCCATTTTAATTCATCGAGATCTAACCATGGGATCCATGGAAAGTCAACGAAACTTCTTAATAATTTGAAGTACACTGAAAAAAATAATTGGTCGCTTGTAACAAGATTGTGATTGTTGTGCATAAGCGTCTTGATCCCATACGAGCCTAACAAGACGATAGATACACCAACTAGGACGTTAAATACATCAACTATGATGTTAGTTGAATTACTAAAGAAATTGCTGTCTTTAACTATCAGCTTTGGTTGTTATAACTAATATCTTAACTATTGTAATAATTTTTTGTCAACTAAGTGAAAATCTTTCTTTGTTGGCTCTCATTTTTTTGAGTGTAGGTTCATTGTTTTTTCTTGAATAAGTTCGTATTCCTTATGCTATCTCAATTAGTTTCTCGGTGAATAGCATTTATTCATTTATTCAAGCTGAAGACATACTGAAGCTAACTGAGAAAGCAAGATAAATACGAAACTCATCCGACTAAATACGCTGTTGTATGAGCTGCACTACATCTGTAACTGTCTGATACCAGTAAAGGTACATGTCCACTGCAGCCGCGACGCGAAACAAAAGAGCGGAGTTATGAGCCGAAGCGCTATAAATCGTTCAGTGGCGGCGGCTAGTTTGTGGGGAGTGGGGAGCCCTTAGCACAAGCGGCAGCGGTTACTGAGGCCTGAGATAGAATACTTCTATCCTAGTAATTTCACCGGTTGTCCTATACTCTAACCGGAACATAATCATTGGTAATCAACGGAACGGAATCCGCTGGTAGATATGTGGAACTGCTACCGTTCTCGCTTGTATCTCACACTTTTTACATAACAACTGCGATAGTCAAGACCGTAGGCTTGACCCATTCCTTTTTGATATGATCGCGATCTCGCTAATAAGGCAGCCATTACACGGTCAATCGAGATCGTGATCCGACCAAGGTCGCGGATCGCAGGAGATTTCAAAAAATCTGGATAAATGTTACACAGTCAATCTGGATTGAGATCACCTGATCACGACCACGGATTGCGATGTTTGCGATCTAGATTGACTGTGTAATGGCTGCCTAACAATCAAACATGTCATCATCATATTATCAGCCGAAAGAGTCGACTGCTGGACATAGGCCTTCCCCAAGGATCTCCACGACGGCCGGTTTTGTGCTACTCGCATCCATCAGCTTCCCGCGATCTTCACCAGATCGTCGGTCAAACTTTTAGAAGGTCTGTCAATACTTCGTTTTCCTGTTGCGCCAGCCACTCTAGAATTTTTCCGCCCGAACAGCCATGAGTTCTACGAGCAATGTAATCAAACATGTAGGTACTAAGTAACTAACAAAATCGTCACTTTTTACTCAATTTAAAGTGACTTCCAAACCTGCTGCTGGTAAAATCCATATTGTCTTTGACCTGTTATCGTATTATGAACGTTTTGATAGCTCTTATTAACTTGACAGTAATGGTGACTGAGTTAAAAACAAACACACGTCAAACACAATACTGTTTAATCACATTAAATTGAGGTCAATTTAGTCGATTCTAAATAGTATATCTAGGTTGACGCTTATAAATTTAGATTTACACATATTTAAAATTAGAGAATACTGATCCGAATTGACCCCATTATTTGGTTTTAATGTTTACACATTACGATCACAACTCTATCCGCTACCGCTCACGCGTGTGTCCCGCCCCTTCACTTGAAACTGAGATGACTAACGCCGCGTGTCCAGACAGACAGGTGAATCGTAACGTGCGATGTAATAGTCACGCGTGTACCATCACGCGCGTTACAGCAGTCTGTAGCGTGAGGTGAGAAGTGATTCGACCTCTATGTCATATACCTAGCTGACTAATTGAATACAAGATTCTTTTAAAACGTGCTCTGAAAAAATCGTGCGAGGGTCTGTCTCAAAAGCTTACTATTTTTTTCGGGTCTATATTGACTGACATAATTATTTTTAGTCATAATGTGCTTTAGGTCATAATCATCGCAAGTCATAACGTGTTTTTTTAAAGAAACTGTTACTTTTTCAGGATTTTTATAAATCAAACCTAACCTAACCTAGCCTTGTCTACACGTTAGATATTTCAGAACTTCTGAAAAGTTTACAGTTTCAGCGATATAAAAAATTATTACATTATGACCAATAAAATTAAGGGAAACAAAGGGGGAGCCCTTTGTTTTCCCTATAGTTAAAAATTATAATTTTTTGAAAATAAAAATTGTCATCTACACTTCTACACTAATATTATAAAGAGGAATGATTTGATTTTTTGTTTGTTTGTTGTTTGAATTGAATAGGCTCCGAAACTAATAGACCGATTTGGAAAATTAATTCACCGTTAGAATCCTACATTATCCCTGATGAACATAGGCTATGTTTTATTTTTCTGCGTGGAACAGCTAGTATTATTATATTTTTGTTTGTATTCACGTTTTGCTAGCACTAGCTGTGAAGTAGTATTAGACCACGTGGAGTTTAAGCTCTTTAGCCATTAGCAGAAATACGTTTATTAACACAAAAAATAATCTTTGCTTTTGAAAAACAAATCTCTATAAGCATGTTTTTTTCAGAATCACTTGCATTTGAAAGCACTTTAGGCACGTGGATATAACAATGAATACAGTGGCTTTATTTAACTGACGGGCCTTCAAGGTAATTAATATTACCGCTAAATAATAAAAGTTAAAATTAAATTCAAATTAAAGCGAGAGTCCGATTCGCACTTGGCCAGTTTTTTCTTCTATCGAATAATAGTAGGAGATCCGAATAGGAGACAATTTGGACGGCTGTTTATTCGATAAAAAGTATTTTATACCGAATTTAATATGCTAAGTAATATATGGCGAATAGGTCGGCTGAAAAATTTCAGTCCAGTATATAATTAATTAAAAATTTAAAAATGAACTTTGTTTTAAAAAATTACACTAGCTTGTTTAATGGACAAAATACATACCAATCGAAAGTATGAAGCCTATAGAATATGCAAACGTTAGGTTGACTATTTTTTCCGTCAAACTATTGGGTAGGCAGGTATAAACAGGTAAGTCGGTACTAATAATTTGCACCAAACCTAACGTTTGCATAATTATTCTATAGACTTCGTACTTTCGATTAGTATGTAATTTGTCTATTAAACAAACATTTGCAATTTAAAAAAAAAGTTCATTTTTAATTATTTTTTTAATGATATAAGTACTGGACTGAAATTTTTCAGCCTACCTATCCGCTACATGTTATTTAGCGTATTAAATTTGATATAAAATACTTTTCATCGAATAAACAGCCCGGTCCAAATCTTCTCCTATTCGGATCTTAGACCATACGTAGGTAAAGTTAAGTAACAACATCGAGAAAATGTGAATGATAATTAAAACAACGCCCCATGCCCGCATTAAGTACAATAATTCGCTAGCATGTTGACATTGACGTTGATTTATAGGGTTCCGTACCAAAATGGTAAAAAAGGAACCCTTATGGTGAGTTTTCGCTGCAACTATAAATGCTATCAACTTGAAATTTGGCATAGTTGTACAACTTGCTTGCCCGCATCTGATTTTAGTAAAAAAAATATGAAATTAATTTTATAAATAGTTGAATGGGGTCTATAATGGGGGGTTAAAAAATGAAAGTAGCTTCGTCTTAGCATTATTAACAATTTGGTGTTTTTAGGGTTCCGTACCAAAACGGTAAAAAAGGAACCCTTGTGGTGAGACTTCGTTGTCTGTTTGTCTGTATGTCACAGCAGTTTTTCAGCAACTACAAATGATATTAATTGATTGGTTTTTAGTAAAAAAAAATATGAAATTAATTATATATATAGTTAAGGGGTCTAGAATGCGGGGTTGAAAATTGAAAGTGATTTGATTATAGCAAATGGGGTGTCATATGAAAGGGCACAATCTGCACATTTAAAAAAAAATATTCTTGTTTGTACTTTTTGATTTATAGCCAAAAATGTGCAAAAAATAATCGTTCCCCCCCTTATTTTTATTAATCTAAAAATGTAAAAAATCGTGGCGTATAGGTAATTGTTTATATTTTATGGGAAAAATAAAATGAAGTGTTAATTATTTACAGTTTTTGAGAAATAAACAAAAAACTATGAAAATCTGTTTAAATGTAGGCTAGTCAAAATGGACCTTATTGCATAGAAAGTAAAGTTCATACCAAGCAAATTATCTTAAATACGGAACCCTCGGTGCGCGAGTCCGACTCGCACTTGACCGGTTTTTTGTTTAAAAACATAGCCTTTGTTACTCAGTGATAATATGGCATTCTACAGGTTTAAAAAATATTTTCACAATCGGTCCAGTAGCTTTTGAGTTTATTGGTAACAAACAAAAATTCATAAAAACACATTATTTTCTCTTTATTATATAAGCGTAGGTGAGTATGCTGCAAACGGCAACCCACTCCCGCGCTGTCTTTAGATATATTCACGTGGGTTTAAATTGAATTCGTATCAAATGTGGGTAGATACTCCCACTGTGGCACATAGGGACGCTACGCACGCAATGGCGTCAGTGCTGCGCTGCTAATCCAATACGCAGTATCTTAGATAAAACTCCTGTAGCAATATCAACCTTATTACTAACAAAAGAGAATTAAAACTGCCTTGGGTATTAAATTTGGGATAATGCTTACTAGCTCAGGAGGGCAGAGTGATACATACACGAACACGTGGGCCGCCCACGCACAAGCTAGCGAGCGGCCTTATTGAACCCATCTGTGAGTGATATTCTTAATAACTTTCTTTTCAATAAGTTGACGAAGTAATAAACAGAAAACTGGAGGGAATTAAAAATATCAAAATTCAAAATATTTATTCAGTTTGGCACATGAGGGCTCTTTAATATGTCGGTCGAAGTGAACCTACTAGCGGTTCGGACAAGACCATCATTGCGGAAACGCCGCAAGAAACTCCAGCAGAAGGTAGTTTTTTCAATCATAAAATACAGTAATGGTAAAGTTACAATACAAGGTAAGTAATAAATAATAATTATTAAAACTAGCACAAATAAAATAATTACAAAATTTAAGGCTAACATAAAAATAGAAGTGACTATGAGAACAACCCGATGACGCCTCTCCGTCAAAAGCCATAATTAGAATAATTGACTGAACAACAAGTCCTTGCAAACGTGAACAGATCGACCCCACAAACTAGCACGGATTCACGAGTATGACGCGTATCTCAGCGATCGCCTCCCTGTGTTCGGAAAAGGCGCGACCCGATGAACAAGTTGTAATGGCCACGTGGGATAACTTAGGTACATACCGCTTTGGCCGAGATCCGTTGCAGAAACCTGCGACTACTTTAAAGCACCGGTCAAGTGCGAGTCGGACATAAGAAAATTCTCATTCTGTTATAAGCTTTATTTTCTACGCAATAAGGTTCATTTAGACACACCTGAATTTTTATACAGATTTTCAAAGTTTTTTATTATTTCTCGAAAAACAATTCATTTTATTTTTCCCATTAGTTAAATATAAATAATTAGCTATACGTCAGTAATTTTTCAGAATTTTTGTTTAATAAACTACAGAGATAAGGGGGGGGGGGGGGGGGTATATTTTTGGGTATAAATCAAAGAGTATGTCACAAAAAAAACAGTTTTGAAATGTGGAGATTGAGCTCTTTCATATGACACCCCATTTGCTATAATCAAATCACTTTCATTTTTCAACCCCGCATTCTAGACCCCTTAACTATATATAAAATTAATTTCATATTTTTTTTACTAAAAACCAATCAATTGATATCATTTGTAGTTGCTGAAAAACTGCTGTGACATACAGACAAACAGACAACGAAGTCTCACCACAAGGGTTCCTTTTTTACCATTTTGGTACGGAGCCCTAAACACACCAAATTGTTAATAATGCTAAGACGAAGCTACTGAGGCTCACCGCTTATTCATTCGTCAACGAGTTGATAAGTGAGAATCTTCTAAGTACGTGAGTATCGTGCGCCGAAGTAGGCTTTTGGGTTTACAATCTACGTGTAGATTTTTTGTTTGCTACTTGTAAGTTTGCAATAGCTATAACTTCTTCTCCCGCTACCGCTTATGCTTGTGTCCCGCCCCTGTTACTTTATAACCGCGATAACTAAGAGTATTAAGACGCTCAGCTCGACGCAGTCTCCTTGAAATGTTCACGCTACGTCTGTCAGGCTGTGTGCTTAGTTTAGAGGAGGAGCGGTTTAATTTTTCGAACGTTTTCATTTGAAGCGACTAAAGCTAGCGACTCTTACTCTAACTTTAAAGTCAGAAAAAGACGGCATTTATGCTTCTTGTTCAAGAACTTAAATTAAAGTAGGACAGCGATCAAATTCTGCAATTTTTAATGCCAGTCTGTTTCGCGCCCTTAATTTGGCAATGTTCATCACAGTGAACATACCATAATGTTCACTTTTTTGTTTGGGTTGTGTTTTTTTTTTCTGATTCAAAATCAAAAAGGGTTTGAATTCCCGACCTTGTTTTATTTTTGCCAAAATTAAGCGTTAACGGTGTGACAGCTTTGGTTTGCAATTAATTTAAACACCGGGAAAAACTGATTTGGTGGCTTGATTGGTGGTTGAATTTGCGTGGTTTTGCATGGTGATCAACATATGCAAGCGTCGATAAAGTATCACCGGACTAATGACGTGTCAGTCGGTGGGCATCCCATTGAACAAAAACGAGGTCAAGGGCGAGTCGGACTCTCGCACTGAGGGTTCCGTGCCGTCGCACAGTAAGTACTATCACGAACGTTAATTTGTGACCCATTTCAAGAAAAATGTGCTGGTAGTCATCAATGTCCTTAGAGATGTCAAGTCATTTGTAACTTATAAGCAAGGATCGGAAACACGACCGTCATTTTGAAAACATAACGCTGTTCCGTATAGCAGAGACTTCCTTGATATTAATTAAAAATATTATTAGGTATTTTATGGATTTATTATACAATAATTTATATGTACTTAGCGACAATTTTATTAATGAATGACACCGAAATGTTAATTAGAAAACACAAACACACATACAAACAGTGAACCAATGTCAACGATTGCCCTAATGTCCTCCGTAAACTGTGAACAAACTTTTTCGACTCATAAATAGGTCCTAAATTCACGTAGTTATGGAATAACAGGCGAAAAAAAAGACATTCTTTTTGATTGGCGAAAGTGTTTTTATTCATTAATAATATTGTTGCTGAATAAATATAAATAATGGTATAATAAATGTAAAATACCTTATAATATCTTAATTAACATCAGAAGGAAGTTTCTCCTGTACGGAACAGGGTTATGTTTTCAAAATGACGGGCGTTTTTCCGATCCTTGCTTATAAGAAACTCAACCTTATTGTTGTAGAATGTCAGATTGACTTTGGACCTAAGGTGGGTGCCAAATTAAAGTTCGCGACTGTACCTATTATCATAGTATAAATAGAAAAGTAGCTCGACTCCGGACCTTTAGGAGATTCTGATACCTATTGCCGCTCGGGCGTCAGAGTTGTCCAAACATGTTTTTCAATTTTAGTCACCTACTTTGCCATACTTTGATCTATGATTTATAATTGGCTTGTAATTTGGGTACTAGGCAACGATAAACCTACTTATGTAGGGAAAAATAAATAGTTAATTTTATATAGGTACATACAAAACACCCATATAATAAAACTTCAACACTCGTAGTTACAAGAACTATATTGAAAATAATAACTATAATTAACACTTTTACAGTATTTGTGAGGTCTGAACACTTCGAAGAACTAACCACCAACTCACTTATTTCTAAGAGAACACCCCCTTTTATAACCTTATTTCCCTTGCAAGGGTAGGTTGGGCGGAAGCACGATACCGGTGTTGCCATAAATTAAAATAAAATTACCCTAAATTATGAAATTAATAATAAAAATCATGACACTCGGCCATCCGGCATCGTGCAGTCTCCCGACGCACGACGTACATATAATTAATTATAATTATTTATTATATTTAATACATAATTACATTAATAAAATTACAGCTTAAAATTCCTTAATGATTAAAGCTCAGCTAAAAACGATTAACAATTAATAACAAAGCAATTAACAATGAGTAACAAAATATATTTAGTGCATTTTGCAATTATAACAATACACCTTAAAGTTCTACAGACCCACCGCCCGCACCGACGCGTAAAAAAAAACGGTGACGTTGCGTAAACAAAATAACGGGTCATAGTAACAACCTGGCACATATTTTTACGGATCGTAATTTACGCATCGTTACGCTCCGGTGTGGTTGCAGACTAAAGTTCAGCTAGAAATGATTAACAATTAATAACAAAGCAATTAACAAATATTTACAAAATAATTAACAAATAATAGAAATCATGACACTCGGCAAGTGGTTACCTAATTTTTATTTAGAACTTATTTTAACAAACATTAAATATCAAAAGCAATCATTGTCCATATTTTGTAATAAATATATTTGAAGTAATATATTACTAAAAAAATACATCACTCTCTTTAAATAGTTAAGCACAGTTAAGCATAGGTAATAAACGTTAGTCTTTTGACAAGTCACTGCCACTGTCACTGTCATAGCTACTGTCATCACTATTATGCAATTCGAGACTTTTAATGTGGATCCATGGTCGAACCCTATCCGCTGCGATCACAGTTGTGTAAGGTTTGCCCTTTTTGTTAAAGCCAGGAACGTCTCCTATTCTATATCTATCATTACCCAAAACTTCAGTGATCTTATACGGACCTATAAATTTCGATAGAAGTTTTGTACTTTTTCCGTCATTATCGAAATTGTTACGAGAAATTTTCACCAGGTCACCGACGTTGTAACTAGCTGCCGGGATTCTACCTTTGTCATGTCTAAGTTTCATTTTTGTTTGTGCCTTTTCTAAATTAGCGTGTACATTTTGTCTTACAGTATCCAAACTTAGATTACTTTGGTTGTTTGGCGTATCAAGTTTATTTGACAAAATGTCACGCATTTTTAGACCAAATAAAGCCTCTGCTGCAGATTTTTGCGTTGAAGCATTAATGGTGTTATTAATCCCCCACTGAACTTTACCCAGGCACTTGTCCCAGTCACGTTCGTGGCCAAAGGCATTTTGTGCTGCTAATGAGTTTAAGATGGTTTGGTTAAACCTTTCGGCTTGACCATTTGCCCTGGGACAAGCGACTGCGTTTAGAACGTGTTTTATGCCGTGCCCGTCACAAAAGGATCTGAAGGCAGCAGAAGTAAATGAAGTACCACGGTCCGAAACAATCCTAGAGGGGACTCCGAAATCACAAAATATTTTGTTGAGAGTTTGAATTGTGGTTTTGGTTTTAAGGTCTTTGACTGCCCTAACAAAAACATATTTTGTAAAGGAGTCGACTACGGTAAGTATGTGGGTGTTACCATTCTTACTCTTTACGAATGGTCCTAGGTGGTCCATGTGAATAGTATGGAATGGTATGGGGACCTTCTCTATCGGAAACAAGTGACCGGACTTTTGTTTGGGTGCAGAGTCTTTGTTATACGCACATTCCAAACAAGCTGCAACGTACTTTTTTACAAATTTTCGTAATTGAGGGAACCAGTATGAATCCTTTATCTTCTCAAGAGTTTTACTAAAACCTAAGTGGCCGATGTCGTCATGGTTGGCGCGACATATCTGCCATCTTGCACTCCGAGGGACAACAAGTAATAATCGATCGTCTTCTTTTCTATATACAGCGTGATTTTTAACTACGAAGTTTTTACGAATGTCCTTGCATTGGTCATCATCATCAGGTTTGAGTATCCTAAAAATACGAGAAACGTCAGGGTCAGCTACTTGTAACGATAGAAGCCAATTCTCTTTTGTGATGTTATATATGCTAACTGAAGGATTGTCTTCCGGTTCCGCTCGAAGCTTAGTGTTACGGCTTAAGGCATCTGCATGCGACATTTGAACCCCAGGGCGATACTCGATGTCGAAAGTGTACTCGCTTACTTGTAACCACCACCTCGCTATCCGCGGAATAAGATCGCGTTTTGTCAATGTAGTTCTAAGTGCTGCGCAATCGGTGTATATTTTAAAATGGATACCCAAAAGATATACCCTAAATTTTTTTAAGGAACATACTACCGCCAATGTCTCCAGTTCATAGGAGTGCAAGTGTTTCTCCTCTTGCGTAGTCTGTCGACTAAAATAAGCCACAGGCTTTAGAACACGCGTATCACTCTGCCATTGCATCAATATACCTCCTATGCCCTGGGAGCCGGCGTCAGTATGCAACTCTGTCTCTAATTTGGGATCGTAAAGGGCTAAGACTGGCCGACTAATGAGCATTTCTTTTAACCGACTAAATGCTTGTTCCTCCTTATCCGACCATTGCCATGTGGCCTCCTTCTTTAACAAATGCGTTAACGGGCGGGCGATCTCCCCGTAGCCCATAATAAATTTTCGGAAATAACCTGTGAGTCCTAAGAACTGTCGCACCTCATGCACATTACCAGGGGTAGGGAACTCTTTGACGGCTAAGATCTTGGTTTCACCGGGCTGAATACCTTTTGCGGAAACTTCATACCCAAGATAATTGACTTGAGAATCAAAAAAACTACATTTGGACAACTTAAGTGTAAGGCCATTCTCCCTGAAAAGTTCAAGGATGTCACCCAAACGTTGAAACATTTCCTCCATACTTTTTGCTGGTATAAGCACGTCGTCGAGGTAAGCCAAAGCATATTCAAACCGTCTGTTCCCTAAAACCTTATTTATAATCCTCTGAAAAACAGCGGGTGCATTGGCCAGGCCAAACGGCATCCTTTTGAACTCATAGTGCCCGTCCGGTGTGACGAAACCGGTGAGATGACGACTATCGTTAGCCATTGGGACCTGATAATAGCCGGAAGCTAAATCTAGAGTTGTGAAAAATCTATTACCGCTAAGGTTGGATATCTGGTCATCTATGATAGGTAATGGGAAACGGTCTTTGATTGTCTTATTGTTCAGGGCCCTAAAATCAACGCAAAGTCGCTGCTCTCCGTTTTTCTTTCTAACCATTAATATAGGGCTGGCGTAATCAGAATTTGCATCCTGAATAATGTCATTCTGTAACAGGTCATCTATTGTCTCCCGGACTTTTTCACGTTCTGAGTGGGATAGGCGGTATGGCCGATAAACTATTGGTTTATTATCCGTCAACTCGATTTTCATTTCAACACCAGTGGCACAGCCGATCTCACTCAGGTTCGTAGCAAAGCAATCGCGATAATTTTGCAACAGAGAATACAGTCGGGTAATCTGAGTTTCGTCGAGCCCTGATCCTACCTTGATGTTAGATGTATCAAGTGGTTCTAACGTAGTTGTATCCCTAACGATTCGGTTTACTTGAAAAGTTTTATGTTCAGTAAAGAGGATTGGCCTGGCTATTACCGTGTTCATTTTTAATCTAACCACATTTGGCGACAAGTTTGAAATGACGACTTCACCTTTGCCATCTTCGAGATGGTAGGCTCCTTGAAGAAGGTGATACTCATTACCAGGTTCCATCGTGGTGTAACCTTCAATGAGTATATCACCCGAATATTTGGACTCTACATGTACAGGAACCGTGGAGGTTGTAGAAACCTCCACCGATTCGGTCACGAACAATTTGATACTATTGTTATCACTTAGAAAAGCGTTGTCACCTGGACTTTTATAAAACATTAGTTTCTGGTTATCCTTAAGTACCGTGATAAACGGAAGTTCAGTAAAATTCTGGCCAATGATCAAGGGAGTTTGCATAAATTCATCAGGTACAACAAGGACCTCGATTGCTGAATCAACTTCGTCTACTTTTAGATTAACATATGATTTATACAGAGGAGCAACGGTTGACAGGCCAAATCCCTTTACAATTGGAACGTCTTCTAAATTTTCTGTCAGTCTTAATTTGTCTGCGTCAGTCTTACGCATGAGGGTACACTCACTGCCAAAGTCTATGTAACCTACAAAGTCATGATCATCGACCCTAACTGTCTTGTAGAACTTGTCATTGCTGTTAGTAGATATTTCAATTTTTAATGTCTTCTTTTCAAGGTTGTCACTGTCAATACGCGTATGACTAGGCAGAGGGTCTAATCTACAAGAGTCGTTGTCATGTCCTATTCTGTTACAGCGTTTACATTTCACAATAGGCTTCGTGCACTTGTAGTACGGGTGGCCCTTAGACCGACAGTTATAACAGGTTATTGAACTAGACTTAAAGGTGGAACTAGTACTGGCAATAGAGGTTACATTATCCTTTTGAACATTACGGTCGCGAGACTTATTTGCCACAAATGGTTGAAGTTTTTGTGACCCAAGAAAATGAAGTAAATCCTCCGGTTCATTACAGTTAAGCGCCTGAGCTCCATTCCGTACGGATTTGTCGGTGATAGCATACACGATGCAATCGACCGCCTTTTTGCCTTGGATCTCACATCGGGTAAGTAAACTCAGTTTATCGTAAAAATATTCCCGAAAAGCTTCATCGTAACGCGGCGTGCGATTTAACATTTCCTCTAATAGGCGGCCATAGTTTTCATCGCTCGGAAATGCCTTCCTCAGTTTCACTTGCCACTCCTCCCAACCATAAACTACCGTCGGCAAGGCCTCAAACCACCTCTTTGCTAAGCCAGCGAGTTTTTGAAGTGAAAAGTGTATCGTTTGTTTTTCATCCCAACCATAAATTACCGCGCATTCATTTACTTTACGTAGCCAGCAATCGATGGTTTGAGTCCTATTAGACGGGTCGTATTGGGGAACTACATTGTTCATGTTATTATTACTTAAAGAGGAATGCTTACTATGATCTCCTTTCCAGTTCAGTAAAAGATTCAATACTTCTTTTGTAGACAACCTGCTCGATGTCTTGCGATGTTTCCGCGGCATGCTTTCATGAGAAGAGGCTGACGAAGAGGATGGAGTCCTTCGCCTAGCTCTCTTTTTAGCCCGCTTCCGTCTAGGAGGCGTACCAGGTGGTGTGCCGCCATCTCCATCATTCGCCATATCAACTCTTCCTGCAATAGCAATTAATCCCTTGAAAGTATCACGTTCAATTTTATCAAGTACCCTTTTGTTATATGGAAGTATCAAGGGAGATATAAATCCCATTAGGGAATTAAAAAGAATATTAATTGGTAATGTGTTTCATTAAATTATCCGATGAACCCTTCGATTCAACCAAAATCCAGCAGGGGCAACCCGCTCAATCCGGAGAACAAGTTCTCCCAATAACAATAAATCCGGCAAAGAGTTGTGGTTCACTCAGCAACCAGTAGGACACATACCCACTCAACAATCCAGTGAACACACAAATCTTGCCCAATAACTAATAACCCGCACCCTTAGTATCAAGTATACTAAAACTTAGTGAAAAACACCAGTACTAAATTAAAACCTTTTACTTCAACTAATAAATATCATTAGTAAACAAAGAATACCACTTAAGTGTAGACTAGGCCGTGTATCATACACCATCACGCATGTATCGCACGAGGACGGCAACGTAATCAGAGAGTAGCTCTGACCAAACGGCCGTCCAAAGACAACACATGCATAACCAAAATCATTAACCGTTAGCAAAGGGTACCGCCAAAGTGTAGCCTAGGCCGTGTACCCTATACCATTACGCATGTATCGCATGAGGACCGCAACGTTATCAGTGAGTAGCTCTGACCAAACGGCCGTCCAAAGACAATACATGCATAACCAAAATCATTAACCGTTAGCAAAGGATACCGCCAAAGTGTAGCATTGGCCGTGTACCCTATACCATTACGCATGTATCGCATGAGGACCGCAACGTTATCAGAGAGTAGCTCTGACCAAACGGCCGTCCAAAGACAACACATGCATAACCAAAATCATTAACCGTTAGCAAAGGGTACCGCCAAAGTGTAGCCTTGGCCGTGTACCCTATACTATTACGCATGTATCGCATGAGGACCGCAACGTTATCAGAGAGTAGCTCTGACCAAACGGCCGTCCAAAGACAATACATGCATAACCAAAATCATCAACCGTTAGCAAAGGGTACCGCCAAAGTGTAGCCTCGGCCGTGTACCCTATACCATTACGCATGTATCACATAAGGGCGGTACGTTATCGGAGGGTAGCTCCGACCAAACGACCGTTCAAACAAAATACATGCGCAACTGAAAAATTGTACAGCATTTAATTAAGTAAATGATACCACCGAAGAGTAGCTTCGGCCGTGTACCCTTTACAATCACGTATGTATCACATTAGGGCGGTACGTTATCGGAGAGTAGCTCCGACCCAACGACCGTTTCAAATAAAATACATACGAGACCAAAAAGAAAACTGTACGGTAGATATTTAAAGCAAAGGATACCACCGAAGAGTAGCTTCGGCCGTGTATCGTTTACAATCACGTATGTATCACATTAGGGCGGTACGTTATCGGAGAGTAGCTCCGACCCAACGACCGTTTCAAATAAAATACATACGCGATTTTAAAAGTATTGATCTAATAAAAATAGGGTAGGCGTGAACATTATAATGCATTCACAAAGAAACAGCAATGCAAATTTTCAAATAAACGTACCTTGTTAATTTGAATCCTCTTTGGTTCGATCCCACTTCTGAAGTATAATAAAACTTCAACACTCGTAGTTACAAGAACTATATTGAAAATAATAACTATAATTAACACTTTTACAGTATTTGTGAGGTCTGAACACTTCGAAGAACTAACCACCAACTCACTTATTTCTAAGAGAACACCCCCTTTTATAACCTTATTTCCCTTGCAAGGGTAGGTTGGGCGGAAGCACGATACCGGTGTTGCCATAAATTAAAATAAAATTACCCTAAATTATGAAATTAATAATAAAAATCATGACACCCAAGACTCAGAAACAAATACCTACTCGCACTCATCACACGAATATTTGCCCTGACCGGGAATCGTACCCAGGACCTCTAGCTGCGTAGCCATCCACGTCGTCACATGTCCCATATTACCTGTCACGCCACTCACAATAATAATTTAAATTACCTACTTACTATATACTTATTTATTTCACCTAGGTATACCTACTTAGGCAGACCGGTACGAAATACCTAATTAATTAAGTAGTTGTACGTACCTAAGCTAGGTTTAGCCACAGTTTAGGCGGTTTGAAACGAATGAAAATGTCACGCTGACAATAAAATAGATTTAAGAAAAGCTGCAAGTGGGCTATAATATAATATAAATAAATATCAAAAAATAAACCGCAATCTTCACAACACAAACTCTAAATAGGTATGTAGGTACTCACCTTTCCGACTCCAAAGGTAGTTATGTTGAAAAACGATAGCTCCGGACTTTGTATACTATTATTTAGACATCCGTATACAGAATAATATTTACTCGTTTTCGGCAGCGACATCGTCGCTCGATAGGTAAGTACGCGCACTACAACAAAACGTAACCGAACGCAATGACGCCGCGGCCCCGACTAAGTTACCTTGTAATATCTCGAGATTTCGTTTCGTATTGGTTCGCCCCGCCACAGGCCCCGCCCACAGCCGCAAGCCGCGCGATGTACCTTTGTTTGAAGACGATCTACTGTTCTCTATACTGTGGTTAGGAGAGACGGACGGAATAGGGTCCCTTTTGGCACCCTTCTAGCATGGAACCCCAAAAACGAATACAGTCGAGTTCATAAATGTGTGTACACTTTAGTACCTTGTCACTTTCATCGCTGTGACAATTCATATATGGCAATTTAAACATGGCATTAAATAGGCAAAGTACTAAAGTGTACAAATATTTATGAACTCGACTGTACCAGCCATCAAAATATACATACTTCGAATGACCACTCAGTTTGACAACTTACTTCGTTCGGTCTGTAATGTAATGGTAACTCAGACCGGATCTAATTATGGAGTCGCGAGGTAGCAAAACTTGGTCCCGAATATAACTTTTGACAGAAATTTATTAATAAATTCCATTAATTATAATCAGTAGTTATGCATTAGATAGTAATTATATTACAAAGGATTATATTAACTGAGATAATTATTATCCTACACAGCTCCCCACTCGAGCCCAGCCAGAGTAATTATAGCCAATTACGAGAGATCAGAGCTATGCCGCGTCGGTTAACAGCCAATCAGCGGTGAGCATTTGACTAAACAGAATTATTCACTTCTAGCCGGGGATACGTCAACGGAATACTATTACTATGACGAAATTTAACAAAATAATTATCCATATTTTCATACTAATGTGAAAAGTAACTTTTCACAACACTGCTCGGAAATATGGCCATAGATGGTCTTGTTTGGGGTCACAAAACGTCACTTATAAGGACAGACCAAGAATGTTTTTGTCGGCGTGTTTGCTGATTGGTCGAGAACATTGTTGTCCAACTTTGAGAACCAATGAAAATCAATCAATCAATTTTTGTGTCATAGCTCCTTTAAATGAAAAATTTAAATCGACCAATCAGAATTGATGATTTAAATTTTAGGTGTATTTTTGCTAAAAGATACACAGACTAAAAACTATGTCACTGCTTTTTGTTTAAATGTAATTCAAACTTGGCCCCTAATCTCGAACCACTATAGATGAAATTACATGGGAGATATCGCGAAACAAATACAATTTTATATGGAGTTGACTTGTTCATCTCGCATGTTAGTTTATTAATCTCAAGTGCCACGAGAATAGGGGTCCAGATTAAAAAAAAGGTTATCTGTGGTAAAATTGGCGGTGATGTCACATTAACGTGTATTAAAATTCGAGTTTTGAATATGAATTTTTATTTTATTTCCTCTCAGTAGTTGTGAAAAGCACTATATCTGCCTCGGTAGAAAGTGCAATTTGCGGACTCGTATACTAGAGGGCCTCAACTACGTTTCGGCCCTCTATATTACTCGTCCAAAAATCGCGTAATTTCTATCCTCTGTAAATTGTCTCTCTGTTTGTTGCGCTTCCACGGCTAAACCACTGGACCGATTTCGATGAAATTTGGTACGGAGATAGCTTGGACCCTGAGGCTCCTGCCTCTAAGCTGGGTCCAAATTACGCGCGGCACACCTTGGACCACTGGCTCGCGCGGCGGCCGCGCGCTTTGGAGATGGCAGATAGAATATTGCCGCGCTCGAAAGTGCCGTGGGACGATCCGATTACTGTTCGTTTTTGAGGCCATTGTTAACATGCCATTGCAAATGGCTCAGAACTCAGCATATGACTCAGACTGGGGTCTACACAGCGTTGTTTTTCAGCCCGGACATACATTCAAAGTACCTTAAGTCAAGTCAATCTGACCTTCTACAACAATAAGGTTGACTCTCCTAAAAGTTACAAATGACTTGACATCTCTAATGACATTGACGACTTAAAAGAATATTTTTCTTGAAATGGGTCCCAAATTAACGTTCGTGGCCGTACCTCAATGAGAATAATAAGACTTAAGCCTGCATTACATCCCGAATTCACGACATACAATATTTACAAAAAAAAACAGAATATATATTTTAGTGCTATGGGTAGGGATTAAACAAACTATGAAAGATAAATAAACATTTTGAGAAAACTCGTCTCACACAAATATTTGCCACTACAGGGGTCGAACCCGGGACCGCTTAAATAAACTATTCTTTTTTAAATAGGAAAATGCTGACATAAAACAATGAGAAACAGAGACTCGCGCACCGAGGGTTGCTTACCGCCACACAGTAGGTATATTACTTATAATATATTCCGATTCGATCTAGATTTCGTATCGAATCAGCGCGAGCTCAACTCTGACTTGACCATTTTCGAGCTTTTGTTGTTTTTATGCAAGATTTTTACCATATCTATACTAAAGGGCATTGGGTAAATTTGTTTGAAGAATATTGTCATTTTTTTTTCAGCGGCTACTGATAATTTTTACATAGTTATTTAGAGGACCTCTAAATACACATAGATATATATAACTTATGGCGTTAAATAATATCGGAGTGGAGATTTTAAAGATTTAAGTATTCCGTTTTTAGTACAAAAGTACGCTCAAGTATGAATATTTAAATATCTCGGGTCCGATGCACTTAAGATTATTACATTACATAACAAAATATGATTATTTTTAATAATTCTATTATAATTAACCAGTTTTACGAATGGCCGCTCACCTTAAAAATGTATGAATTTCACAAATGACAACACTTTTATCCAAACCCCTTTGACGTTTCTATGTTTTACCGTTTTTACGATACATCAAAAATTAAAATAAATTTAAAAAGTTTCTTGTAGGCGGAAAAAAATCAACCCGCTCTGTC
Organism: Acleris literana; assembly: GCA_946894065.1. Classification (NCBI taxonomy): domain Eukaryota; kingdom Metazoa; phylum Arthropoda; class Insecta; order Lepidoptera; family Tortricidae; genus Acleris; species Acleris literana. Next base: position 15,062,390 of record OX335691.1, read on the forward strand.
TATTACTGTTCAAAAAATCGGAACCCCATAAAGTATCCATAGAAGCTTTCAATTATTGTGCTGGTAAATTTTGAATATCGTTTGAATAATTTAAACTCCTCGGAGTGAATTCTGCATTGCGCGGTTCAAATGTATTTCCACTGCTATCCGAATTACCAATAGTGTGGCACGCAGATCAACAGTGACGTCACTACTGTCTCATTATGGAAATGCGTTAGTGACGTCGCTTTATCGATAAAATATCTTAGTCGATAATCACATTAATACCCTTAGCGCTCCGTTGTTTTTACGTTAAACGCGATGCGTTTGAAGCACATAATTTTTACATATTGTCAAGCTTGCAGGGCCGGTATTCTAGGCGGTAAAAACGATATCGTAGTTTTCCTGTTATGGTATTGTTATGACGTCAGCCGCCATTACTGTCATGAAAATAAGAGCTATCAAAACGTTGACAATTCGATAACAGATCAAATACGATATTGTTTTTATCGTCTTGAATAGAGCCGCAGATCCTTATGTAGCCACAGTAGGTAAATAACGCTACCCAACACCCTTACACACTGATTTTACAGTTTAAATTGAAATATTTAAGTAGAAAACCCAGTTCCTAATACTTACACTATTAAACGTACACTGGGTCAAATTCAAAGAAACTGTACCGACCTTTCTAAAACCACAAAGTGTAGCGCCGGTCAACTCTGTGTCTGTTTAATTATTTAAATGCGCTAGTGATGTTACTGATAACATTGACTTTTTAATTTCAATAAATAATCCGCCTGTATTCCCGGAATCTTATAAGTAATGTTTTCAAGAGAAGAGTAAATAGGCTTTTTTCTGGGTAAGCGTGTCTACCACTCTTGACCTCGTCGTCACTAAACATGAGGTGGGACTGATGTGAAACTCAAACGCATCGTAGTAAAAGAAAAAAACATTTTTCCTTTAATCGATTATAGAGTAAAATAGGTTACGCCTATATGAGGAAGCTTTATTTTCGTGTCGATCCCAAAGTCACTATTAGATGAGATTGTGGTAAAATCTTTGAGTAATTTATTCTTAATCATTACCCTTATTTTGCTTCGTCGTAGTTGTGTAAAAACCTTAGGTAGTGTTGTAATTTCTTACGTTAAAATTTACGTTTTTTTTCTTAATTTCCTTTTTAATTTAATTTGTTAGTTCATTTTACCGTTTCGGAAAACTTTTTTCCTTTAAGCAAAACTTAACTAACTCGTATACAGATACAGATTTTTAGGTAATAACCTCAGACTCAGACCTTTTCTATTATCTGTTTTCGGTCCTATGTCTACCCTTTTCGGATCTGGCTTCACGAACCGTTCTTCTCCTGTTCAATATAAAACCAATTTTCTATACTAGATGAGGCAAAGGTTTCCAAGTCGAAACCACCGCTATGAACTGGTTCCACAAAACCTGTTGTACGCCGAAAAACTTCCGCAAAAAACGTATATCGATATCCGAAACATAGCCCAGCACTATTGTAAAACCGACATGCAAAATCCGTCGCTATTGCAAATAGATGCACCACAAATAAAGGTAGCAAATACGAAGTGATCGTCAAACGCCGGTTAAACGAGAATTAGGGCGTTCAAGCCCCGCGGTCGCGAATACGGGACCCATTTGGTAAATTAGTTTATATTGTGTGTGTGGGATTAGCTATTCAGGAAATTTGTTACCCTTTTTCCCCACTATGTGTAGCCTAAAGAAGGGTATAAAAGAAAATCGTATCAGGAGCAAAAATTTTATGTTATTTATTTTCGACTTCGTCCCCGTGGAATAGTTACTTTGGGCTAACGCTAACTTTAACCCGCGACTTTGTTTACGTGGAAGGTTGAAACATTATTCATTAGTGCTCCGCTCCTATTGGTCTTAGCGTGATGATTATAGCCTATAGCCTACCTCGATAAAATAATTTTGAAATCAGACCAGTAGTTCCTGAGATTAGCGCGTTCAAGCAAACAAACAAACTCTTCAGCTTTATAATATTAGTATCAATTGATTAGAGATCCAACAACTTACAGTATCCCCAGTTTCTTAACAACTTTCGGCTGGCTATCGCTATCACGCTTGCACTCGCAACTGACAGTATATTTGTCACTCGTGTGTCATAGAAAAACGAAGACTACCGATCGCCATTAAAAAAATGGTTGCACTGTACATAACATGATAGAATGAAACTAGTACGGTCTTCCAAGAAAGTGGTCTACCAGTTCTGACAAAAGTTTCTGTGAGATCTAATTATCGCTAAGGTTGACGCTTGTCACTGTCATTATATTATTGCAAGGGAAAATCGAACTTGTTGTATCATGACGTGCAAATGAACTTCAACCGTTGAGTGGTAGACCACATTTTTGGCCAACTGTACATGACAGCACAACGTTTCACTTTTAATAATTATCATCATGTGATAAACCCCGACGTGTGTCTGTTTGTGGCACCTTAGCTTTTAAACACGTGACCCGATTTGAATGCGGTTTTTTTTTATTTTTGAAAGTGGGTTTTCTAGCAGTGGTTCTTAGCTTGGTTCCATGAAAATCGGTCGAGCCGAGAGAGATATCAACTCTGGAAGAAGGGATCACCGCGTTTAAGCTCTTTAGGCATTAATTTGTTTATGTACTATCGCGATAGTTAATTTGTGACCCATTTCAAGAAAAATTGGCTTGAAGTCGTCAATGCCATTAGAGATGCCAAATCATTTGTAACTTAAAGGAGATTCAACCTTATTGTTGTACAATGTCAGAATGACTTTGGACCTAAGTTGGGTCCCAAATTTAGATTCGTGACTGTACTTATTTTCTCAGTGTACCATAAACAAATAAAAAAATTGCTTTTGAGACGAGTCTCTTTAAGCCTGATTTTTATCAGGACAACTTTTCAAAAAAAACCTGTTAAATACTTGCAAGATCAATAAAAATGAAACGTGGTGGTGTCATGACCTTGTTATTTCTAAAGTTAGGACGGACGAACAGCGTTGGCTTATTAAGGTACCTACGGAACCCTAAAAATGGCAATTATGTTTTCTAAGATAATATCATATCAGATTAAACGAGTTATTACACGGCTTGCAACTGGGTCACACGTAATAATCCCACGTGGGAATCCCACCGCAGACATACAACACAACAACTTAATTGCGTATAAATCTAATATTGACCGTCTATACAAAAAAAATCATAACTCACCTATCTACTGCATTAGATTATCAATCTTGTTTAACAGAAGATAAAGTTGAATTTTAAAGCTGTATGTGCTTCAAATATGCCATTGAGAATGTGAGCTGATATGTGTAAACAAAGCTTGGAGCCCACATTGCAAGCGTCGGTGTATAAGGAAGTTATTCTCTTGGGCAACCCGTTGCCGCCGAATTCAACGGCGAGGCTTACTTAACCTGTCATTGAGTGTCAACTACGTGTTTACACGTATCTAGAAAATTGGTAATTGGACGGTTACCTTAACTCGTCACCGTTAAGAATGGTACACTACATCATTCCGAAGAGTCATAAATAATGCCGAATTTTTATAACATTAAACGTATTTATTGGGCAGAAGACTTCATATTTAGAGCTGTTCATAGTTCTAATCTTACGTACCCTACTTAGAGCATTAACAATATGCATTTAATAAAGGTTACCCATCATAAGGTCGAATTTCATTTATGTTTGTCCATAATTAAGCTAGAAAATTATTATTTTCTGACATAGTTCAACTTTCCCGAATTGTTATAAAACAATCCTGATTTACTTGTACCTACTGGTTCTGTAAGAATGTTTCTTTATTTTTTTTGAAAAGTTAATAGGTTGAGAAAAAAGACTAACTTATGAATTTTCCGACAATTATATTAGTTGGAAAACAAAAATTAGGACTTGCGATAGGATACCTCCAGTAATACCTCCAGTCCAACATAACAAAAACAATATTTCGAATATTTGGTTCCACGATGAGCCCAAGTGCCAAGGTACGATTGTGGGTGAAGTTCAGCGTCGACTAATGTATGAGGAGAGTAACTCCTGTTACTTAATAGTTAATAATGAGTTATTTTGATTGGGAGCATGCGTTGTGGCGGGATCGATTGGGTGAGGTCAGTGCTTTGCTGTTTGTAGTTTCATTCAGATGAAAGTATTTATGCATGTTAACCGGTAACTCATCATTTACTCGAATTTCTCTTCATTGATTGTACCATTTCACCCAATTTCATTTTATCGAGCGCTATTTTTATTTTAACCTTAAGGTTATACGTTCCACTGTACGTTTATTTTTTCATTTTATTTATGTATGTTCACCGATTACTCGGTCAATTGTAAACCGATTTTAAAAAATATTTTTTGGTTTGATAGAGTATACTTTCGAGGTGGTCCCATTGTCACCAAATCTGTATCTGATGAGTGGATCAGTGAGGAATTGAGGGAACTCCTCAAAATTTGTAGGCAAACATAGCGATTTGAATTTTTTTAGTAATAAATTTAGCATTTGCATTCAAAAAGTATCATTTGGTGAAGTGGAACTGATAATGAAGACCACAGATGGCCACCGGAAGTCCTCAATGGTACCGATTTCAAGGGTGGCGATAAGATATCTCGATTAAGATAGTTGAGCGACTACAACGAAGAATATTTACTTGATGAAATATGACTATGACTTTCCCGCAGCGTTGCTTGCGGCGCGCTTGAAATGAGTTAAAGTTTCATATCAACTAAGAAGTGGGACTACGTAACAGTGTATTATGATCACTAAAGACTATAAATTAAAATAAATGTTTTTCAAAAACAAAAAACCGCCTTCAAAAACGCAAAAAATAAATTCTTTAAAATTGTAGGCACCTAATAGGTTAGGTTAGGTTAGGTTAGTTTTTTTGTTTTTAATAACATTTATTTTTCTGCTGAAACTATGCTGTTTTCAGGATATCTTAAACATTTATTACGTAGGTTAGGTTCAGCTAGACTTTTGACTACTAAAAAAAACTCGCGCAGCGAGAAATACCTTTCGATGAAATAATTTCTGGATAAGTTACGGTACTATTGCGATCGTTAATTTGTGACCCATTTCAAGAAAAATAGGCTTGAAGTCGTCAATGTCATTAGAGATACCAAGTCATTTGTAAGTTATAGGAGACTCAACCTTATTGTTGTAGAATGTCGGAATGACTTTGGACCTAAGGAGACCCAAGTTTAAGTTCGTGACAAATTTTATTTTCTTAAATCACTTACTTCGAGCTAACTAGCTAATTTATTTAAAAGCGGTGCAAAAGTAAGCCTGACGCGCAATACGGTCCTGTCTACAAATTTAGCACAGCATGAACCAATATACGTACCACCACTTAATCCTTGTGCAACCTAAATACACCTCTGAATGACTATCAAGAAGACGTTGAAGAGCTCAATACACTGTTAATTTTGTTGTAAATCTAGTGCGAGCCTCTGACAAACGCATGCCAGTAACTCGCACTACACAGTCACACGGTGCGAGTGACTAAACACACCAATTACACGCCACACCGAGTGACCTAGGTATTACCTAGTTTATACGCTAATGGTCGCCGTGTAGTAAAACGCAATGGAAATTCATGACAAATTGGACAAAGCGCTACAGGTAAATCGCGAAACATTGCGGTATTTGTGTGTACTGGTAAACCCAAGACCTGTGACGTGTGCACAAAATGGCCGTGGTCTTGTATGAGGTCCATCTGTACAACTTTCACACACAAGTGCATACGCAAAGGAAAAGCGATTTAGGTGTAATGTGAACAATCGTACGGAATTCCTTTGATTCATTCGGCCGTTTTCGGACTAGAGTATTGAGAATATTTACATCAAAGGTCAAGCTATTATGAACCTTAATGTTTTATTGATAACGTTACGTTAGCTCTAACGAACTAAAGCGACAAAGTACCAAAGCCATCCTCTATGACGACTTACCATCAAGATTTTCATGATAGATATTATTGGTAAAATAATAAAGTTAAGTATTAAATTGTTGTATGTAGTTTTAAACATATGTAATAGAACGTTAATTGACATTTTGAGGTACTTATCGAATAAATAATTTGAATAAAAGCTTTTTAAGGTAATATCCGTATTAACTCAATAAGTAAACTTAAAAAGTTAAGGAATTCCGGATTTATAAAAGTTTTTACGTCGCATAAATTTTTGACATTTAGTACGTACAAAGCTTTAGTTTGAGTAAATTACTAAATTAATTAAGTAAATCGCTTTGCCCTTACGGGGTTTATAATCGACTAACGTAATAATTGTAACGCCATTTTAGCACATAGGCGGCCATTACGCGGTCAATCCAGATCGTGATGCAACCAAGGTGGCGGATCGCAGGAGATTTCAAAAAATCTAGATAATATGTAATCCAATGTCGGGATCCGTCAATCTAACACGTTACACAGTCAATCTGGATCGAGACCACCTGATCACGATCACGGATTGCGATCTAGATTGGCTGTGTAATGGCTGTAATGATATGACTATGACTATGATATAATTTTACACAAAATACATGCTTAATACATATAAAATAGTAGTCATTTTCCGTTAGCTGGGCCCTTAAACCCTGTATAAATAGTAACCTAGAGCCAGTTCGTCGCAGAGCGGGACGTTCCGACGGACAATCCGAGTCGAGCCTGCGAGTGCGATGAGACCAATTACAACGCAACGCGGTCGCAAATAGGGGCGACGGGAAAACGAGATTTCTCGTGAGTATAAACTTGGCAGCGTTTGTTTAAAAACGCATTCCATAGTGTACCAAAATTATTGTGTTTTTAACAGATTAAAAAAAAAAGAAGGAAGTTCTCAATTCGTCGGGATCTTGAACGGGTATACTTTCTAGTTGGTAAAATTGTCAACACGTCAGGATCTGATGATGAGATCTTGAGATCTCCTCAAATATTATAAACACTATTTTTCATAGTAACTCGTGCATTCGCTCTTGGGAAGCACGTTGTTTGATGAAGTGGAACTAATGGTAACACCACAGATGGCTATTTTTAAAACATTTATTTTTTAATTAATAAACGAGGCTAGATTTATTTTTTATTAAAGTTAAAAGACGCCATTTAAGATGGATGATCGTAGTGACTGACCAATCTAACACTTTACATCACAGTGGCCAACAGCAACGACCACCTATTATCAGCGTGTATTTGGTAACAGCGCCATCTAGCGGCAACGTGGCATACTGCGTGAGCAATCACAAGTTCTAAACTTGTTTACGAAGTCAGTGGCAACTAGCGCCACGGCAAAATATAATAATAATAGCAATATTTAAAAAAAACACCTTACTTATAATATAAACTAGGTAGGTACTGCAAAAATTGCATACTATATAATATAAACATATTTATACATAATATGATATCGGGGGACAATCTCGAATAAATTGAACGTATCCCAAACTAAGCTTTAGGCTTGTACAGTCAACAGCATAAATAAGTGATCATTTATGTACCTTGTCGCTTTCAATCGTTTCACAATTTTGTTTGACATTTCAAACAGGACGTTAAAGTGACAAGGTACATAAATGATCACTTATTTATGCTGTTGACTGTACTACAGGTAAGGTACAGTCGACGTCAAAGATATGTTTACAATTTAGTACGTTGTCACTTTAACCGCTTTGACAATTTCATATGGCAGTTAAAACATGACGTTAAATAGACAAGGTACTAAAGTGTAAACATATTTATGAAGTCGACTGTACTAGACAACGATATAAATACTTATATGTATAGAGAAATAAATATTATTTAAATACATAGAAAGAACCAAGACTCACAGGAAAATAATCGCGTTCATCACACGATATTTGCCCATACCGGGAATCGAACCCGGGACCGCTAGCTTCGTTGGCAGGGCCACAACCGACTAGGCTAACGCGTTGTCATTATGTCTACCTACATCACTAACAATCTGTGCCGCCTGGGCTTTCAAATCTTCCTTCTCGATAATTTATTAAGGGTTTTAAAACTTCTGGGATTATCCTGCAACTTGTAAATTGCTACAAATAGTTATACCAATTCTTAAAAAAATTCTAAATACGGAAAACTTTGTGCATTATATCCTTGTAAGGCCCACAATACTACAAACAGGGAGTTTTTCGTGAGTGGGACTTTGAATCTACCGTCATAGCAATAAAGTTCAATTACGTTTGTTCGATAATGCCATTTTCAGTTTATGAACATAGGAAAATAAACCTTATTCCCATAGCCACACAGTTCAAATTAAATTGCATTGGTTATGTATATTATATTGCACACTGGGCCTTACGAGGTTAAGTCAAACGGGTATTATAAATAATGCTTATATGTTGATGTCAACATCAATTTAACAGATGACTGTAATCATCGATCAGGCTAAAGTCATTACGCCCGACGAGGATTGCGGCAGTAATAGTAGGTACCCAACCACTGTCAGATCGGATTACTCAACTGTAATTATTCACTATACTGTTTTTTTCCTGGTGTGAATCGGACATGACAACGGCTTAAGGTTATGATTTATTTGTCGATAGGTAAGTTATCTCGTTTGTTGGATATTGCATTATTCTCTCAATATTTTTTTTATGATTTTACTAACCGTAGTAAGTAAGTGGGTACTCCGGGTAACGCGGGCTACATACCATCAGTTTTAACTGCACAGTTTAAACTGCACAGTCGAACTGTTCAGTTAAAACGTATGTGTGTAGGCACTACAAACTGTGCAGTTAAACTGACAATCTAAGAAATATCTAATCGAAATTTCATTAGATACAACTGTACAGTTGAAACTGCAGTTAAAACTGATGGTTTGTATCCCGCTTTACATATTTCTTAGATCGACAGTTTAACTGCACAGTTCGCAGTGCCCACACACATACGTTTTAACTGAACAGTTTGACTGTGCAGTTTCAACTGTGCAGTTAAAACTGATGGTATGTAGCCCGCTTAAGTGGGTGCCGCAAAATGGGCGACGTAGACCTAATATGCCTACTTACCCTCAAAAAAATGAGAGCCAACAAAGAGAGATTTTCACTTAGTTGACATAAAATGAATACAATAGTCAAGATACTAGTTATATAAACCAAAACTGATAGTAACAAACAGCAATTTCTTTAGTGATTCAACTAACATCATAGTTGTACATCAACTAACGTCTTAGTTGGTGTATCTATCGTCTTGTCAGGCTCGTATGGGATCAAGACGCTTATGTACAACAATCACAATCTTGTTACAAGCGACCAATTATTATTTTCAGTAGACGTAGATGGCGGGACGACTTGGACGCGTTCCTCAGCAACTCACTGGCAGGAAGAGGCACCTAATAGGGACTCATGGAGACCAAGGGGAGAGGCCACTGCCCAGCAAAAAAAAAGTGGAACTCCTTTGGAAAAGCTTATCGTCCAGCAGTGGACATCTTTCTGCTGATATGATGTTGATAAATATCATCATCATCGTCATCATTCTCCTGCCCTTATCCCAATTATTCGTGGTCGGCGCAACATGTATTTTTCTTCCATTCTTCTCTATTAGTCGTCATCTCGGTAGTCACTCCCTTTCTAGCCATATCATCTTTCACACAGTCCATCCATCGTTTCTTTGGTCTTCCCCTACTCTTATAGCCATCCACATTCATACTCAAAACTTTCCTGACAATATTTTCCTCATTCCTCCGCATCACAAAAAAAAATCACATCGTAAAATTACGTAATTTCTATGTTTTTTCTCTTTATTTACCTATTTGTACCTTTTGTGTCTTATATTTTTGTTACAATTTTGTTTACGTATCTTGTTGGGCATTTGGGTTTACCTGTAAGTTCACAAGAATAGACTATAATAAATAAATAAATAAATAAATCACATGCCCATACCATGACAACCGATTTCCACATAACTTTTCAGTCCACCGGTGTCACTTTCAGACTTCCTCATGACATGATGTTGATAAATATATAAATAAATAAATATGGAACAGTCACACCAATTGACCTAGTCCACAACTAAGATCTTGGCTTGTATAGACAACGATATATATACTTATATAGAGGAATACATTCTTAGATGCATAGAAAACATCCAAGACTCAGGAACCAATACACGCACTCATCACACAAATATCTGCCCTTACCGCGGGATTTGAACTCAGGACCTTTAGTTTCATAAGCAGGGTCACTATTTATTTATTTATTAATTGAGGGTTTCCAACAGATAATACATCCGACTTATGCTTATATCTATTTTAACATCTAAATCGCTGCTTTCCCAATTATAAAAAACCACATCTTAATATCAACAAATTTAAAGTTATGTGTCATCATACAAATAATCGTAATAAAAATTTCGTTTTTTCCCAAAAAATATCCTTGAGCATCACTTGCAGTCATCATTATTTATTTATTTATTTATCGTTTATTTAGAAAACCAACAGCCATACATTTGAAAGTAAGTATTACAATAATTGGTAACTTAACATAGGCCAATAATAGGTTTCCCTATAATTTACAGAACATTACTAGTAACTGAGAGTAGGAACTAAATTAAGAAACAAAAATACAGTAGATATTAACTCAAAAAAGTCTATAGAATAAGAAAATGAGGTGACTATAAACGTGTGAGCCATGTATGTGTGTTTGTGTATGTGTGTGCGTGTTTGTAAGTGTGAGTTTTTTTGTGTGTGAGTGTGTGAGTGTGTGAGTGTGTGAGTGAGTGAGTGTGTGTGTGTGTGTGTGCGTGTGTGTAATAGAAGAAAGTATACACACTTTTAGGTTACGACTGACACTTTAGCCGTGAGGACATTAATTCATTAATAACATGCTTACGAAATACATGCTTTGAAGACGAAAACGGGTCAATAACTAAGAAGCTTTGGTTGTAGGTGTAACATATGCGGTTCACAGTGCTATTACGGGCATAATTTGTCCTAGAAGGCAAGCTGGCCATCATTTTAGGGTTCCTGGAGCGAAACTTTGAGGCATTCAGGTATAGCTCAGAAAGCAAATCCGAGTTGTCAAGTTTACCATTAATAATGTCATGAAACCAAATCAGATCTAGAAGAGTCCTACGTTCGCTAAGCTTAAGAAAGTGGTAATGTTTTAGTCGTTCATAATAATGTCTTATTAAAAATACGTGATTTATAATCAAGAAATTTTTGAAATTTTTGTTGTATGCGCTCTATTTTATCTTTATAAATAAGATATTGTGGTGACCAGATACAGCTGCTATATTCTAGTGTGCTACGAACTAAAGCATAGTATAAAGATTTAATGCAACCCATATCTGTAAACTGTTTGCTGTTACGAATAACAAAACCTAAATTCCTCAATGACTTATTATTAGTTACGTATTTTTCTATAGATCACAATAGACCTGTTTCATTTCCATGGGTGTTCAGCTGTATAAAGAAATAACTTTTAAATGCAAATTCTAAATAAATATTAACAAGGCTATTAACAAAAACTTTGTTTTTATGCTATTGCCTTGTTATTATGCGACGGTTATACTGTGTTATGTGTTTCGATGATTTAAAATTATCATGGTCGACGATTGCCAATTTTAATTCTAAATAAACACCATAAACAAGCGAATTTGCCTTCTATTTGGCTTTGGTTGGGCGACTAATTACGTTTTAAGGACAGTGTGAAACCTAAAATCTGAATCTTGATAAGAATTCTGGAAGCACTAGGTATAAGAGGCATTGCTTTTGACTGGTTTTCTAACCTTACCTAAGCAATAGGCAGTCAACTGTAAAAAAATAGGGGAACATTTGAGCAGCCGGTTACCAGTCTGCTTAGGAGTACCCCAGGGTAGTATACTCGGCCCCACGTTGTTTATTATATACATCAACGACTTACTCCAGGTTTCTCTTATAAGCTTCGAAATTATTTGCTATGTAGCTGTATGTAAACCAACAGGGTTCCAAGTTACCGGCTCAGCATAGTTTGCGGTCCACGGGATATACTTTACTCAATAAAGGAGGATGGGCAAATCAGCAAGCATAAGCGAGATGTCGCCGGAGAGATTTTTTAATTTCTTTAACTTTTATTACTCAGAGTATTCCCAAATGTTAAAAAGTTATCGCCACATAAAGACAGTGGGAGTTAGACCATAACTATGTTTTTTGTGACATTCTTGTACGGCTATTATTCTTTTTAAAGTTAATTGAAATTTCCTGCCATAAAAAAGTTGTAGTGTATAGAAATACCTCTCCGATAAGGTATCGCTTGTTGCTATTGGTTCTTAGGCTCAGTTCGGCGGGACGCATAAAGGCATCTTCAAATATAGGAATTAATCGTTGGTTTTATGCGACAAGGTTCTATAGTGGGTCATCAATTAAAGTCCGTGACCGTACATTAGTGTTATTATGAGTTACTTATCTAAGATTAATTTAAAGCGGAAAAATTCAAGGCGTTATTGGTAATGAAGTAAAAGTTGTGTCAAATTCCATTAAAATGCGTTTATCCGTTGATGCATGACTGACAGACAAATGTATTAAAACCTTTACAAAGATTTTTTTCATATTTATATATTTTATCTATGGTACCAGTTACAATGTTCTCGGTCTTGTTTACAGAATAATGAGGAAGTGTTTAAGGATAAAGCTGTAGATTTATTAAGTAAATAAATATAGTAATCAAAGTTATACACGGTTATACATTTTATTAGGCACTGATAACTGTTGTTACCTCACTTTGAGTGTTTAAAATGTAACCTATAGTGCATTCCAATAGACTCGTCTTATTTAGTAAACACTTTTATAACCTCAAAATGCATCATTTTTGGCTAAAATGCCCGTTTTCAGCTGAATAAAGCAACTAGAGACCACATTTTGCACACCATTTTCCTGATTTTACATCATGGATAGTTTTTTTTACAACAAAATTATAATTTTAGGCGAAAAGGGAGCAAAAGGAGGTTGCAAAAGTGTTTAATAAATAAGACAAGTCTATTGGTATGGACTTTAAGTGAAGTCTTTAAAAAAATCATAGCCACTTGCACGAAAATAAATCTCATGATTAGATATAGACTGACAGTAACGGAACTGTCAGTCTATATCTTATCAAACTAAGAGCTGCCGCGCGTCAGGCCATTGTTAAAGGGCAAAAACGGGACCCTATTACTAAAACGCCACTGTCCGTCCGTCTGTCTGTCTGTCACCAGGCTGTATCTCATGAACCGTGATAGCTAGACAGTATCACAACAAATACTAAACAAAGAATAAAATAAATACTTGTGGGGGGCTCCCACACGACAAATGTGATTTCTTGCCGTTTTTTGCTCGATATTAATAACGGCAGAAGGTAGACGCTTAAATTATTTACTGAATATTTAATTGTATATTCACATTAAAAATAAATAATTAAATTAAAATAAGATAAATATTTAAGGGGGCTCCCATACAACAAACGTGATTTTTTGTAGATACGGAACCCTTCGTGCGCGAGTCCGACTCGCACTTGGCCGGTTTATTTTTTCAAATAAAAATGTTGTTTGTGTTTGAGTTTGTTAAGTGGCGACTACAGCGAAGGCACTTGTAGCAGCCACAAGCTGCAGACGAGTTTTTTCATACATTTTGTGTAGCATCGACGCAAACGGAGCATTTGAGTGGCCGCATCCGAGCCACCAGCTGCAGGGATGTTATTCTGTTAAAAACGGCGCTCGGTCGGTCTAACGAGTGAACGAGTGAACGCGCCACACCGACGAGTTTAAGTAGTCCCGTCAGAGCGCACAAAACACATTTCAGCGCGTGCATTCTCAATTAGGCGGCCTTATACGTTCGATCTTATCGACAGAAGCCCTGCTGCCTAATTGAGAATGCACGCGCTGAAATGTGTTTTGTGCGCTCTGACGGGACTACTTAAACTCGCCGTTGTGGCGACCAACTCGTTCGACCGACCGAGCGCCGTTTTTAAGAGAATAACACCTGAGTCGTTCGCGCTCGCTACTAGTGGCCGCGTGTTTTCGTTCGATTCGCACACACGACAACATGAACAATGTATTCTAGCCACTAGTGGCTGCTACTGGTGGCCGCATCCAACCACCAGTGGCTGCCACTGGTGGCGGCGTGTAGTGGTTTGACTGAACCATTAGTGGCCGCGTTTTGTCGTTCGATTCACGCGCACACACGACCACATGAACAATGCATTCTAGCCACTAGTGGCTGCTACTGGTGGCAGCATCCAACCACCAGTGGCTGCCACTGGTGGCGGCGTGTAGTGGTTTGACTGAACCATTAGTGGCTGCGTTTTGTCGTTCGATTCACGCGCACACACGACCACATGAACAATGTGTTCTAGCCACTAGTGGCTGCTACTGGTGGCCGCATCCAACCACCAGTGGCTGCCACTGGTGGCGGTGTGTAGTGGTTTGACTGAACCACTAGTGGTCGCGTTTGGTGGCGGCGAATAGTAGCTTAAAGTGCAGCAGCTCTAAGAGGGATGACACTCAACGGCAACGCTCGTATGGCAACGCTTTTAACTGTGCTCAAGACTAAATTTCGAGTAAGTTTTTTATCTTTGCTGCGTGTGGCCCTTAAAGCCCGATTTACATTGGTCCAGGACAGTGGTAAGTACAGTGGCAAGGACAGTGGAGTGGAAAAATAGAAAGCAATTCTATTCGGATCCACTGGCAAGGCAACTTGACTCGCCACTGTCCGATCGGTTTACACTACTGTACTATACACTGCCACTTGTCCACTGTCCGCTGTCCTTGACGAATGTACATCGGGCTTAAGAGACAGACAGTCACTTGTAATTTTTATTTGATTTTATAACAACACTGGCCGTTCGGTAGTTCAGTTAACTTAGAACCGTGTCGAAGAACAGCTATGATTAATTTTAACCTCTATTCTTCCTATTTTGATCATAGTACATCATTGTGACAGAGTTCTACAAATATTTTACTAGTTTTTTAGCATTATCGCTTTAATCTTCTAACTATTAAGGTTGATGTTGCAATAACCGAGTATCTTCATGAAATACGACTCAAGTATGCAAGCCTATTACGCATGAGCAGCATTTTGCAAATGGTTTAAAATGTGATAAATGCGTGCGTTAACGAGCTATGTATGATAAGGGAATTTGTTAACAGCTGAATCACTTTAAAAATGCATCGGTGTCTGTAAATGTGCAAATAGATGACGATTGCAACTAAAATTCTATTTTATGTAAATACCACGTGTGCGTATATAGATGTACGTATTTATATTTATAAACACTTTATTTTACAACATGAAAACAATACAAATACGATAAAAAAAAGATTAACCAAAACAAACGTATCATTTCAAGGGATTTCTTCCAGTTAACGCTTTTAGAATTTATTAATAACTAACTTTTGTGAGGATAAATAGTATTTATTATTCATATATCGTTCACAAAACACCCCCCACTACTTTCGGAGTTCACACCTCTTATAATACTCAACCAATATATATGAAACTTAGCTATGAACCGTTACGATAATACTAACTTTCTTAAAAATAATCCGCGTCCGAAGCGGTCTACCCGTTTGTGAACTACGCTAGATAACACAGCATAGACACACAATCAAACAGAACCACAGACACAGAGATATACTAGGTAATTAGGTATGGATAGAAGTTCAAAAAAACCAATGTTATAGACTATAGTTGTATGTGATTCAAAAAGCAACAAAATTGATTGACAAATATGAATTGTTCCGTGAATATATAATATTGGCGGTAAGTCAGTAAGACGCGGCCTGCCTCCGGAGGCGCTTGTGTCAAACACATCGTTATAATAATGTCGGTGCTCCGGCAGATCATTTGCACTTTTATAAGTAAGTGTACACGTTTTTTTAACCTCCTACACAAAAAGTGGGGTCTGATATGTTCACATGTGTATCTCTGTGTGTTTGTGTCTGTGTGTGTGTGGCTCGCTGTGTTATTGTAACTCCTAAACGGATGGACCGATTGGAATGAGTCTCTTTTTGAAAAAAGTTAGTTTAAACGTGATAATTCTTAGCTAGGTTGCAAGAAAATGAGTAGGCCCTTTGAAGAAATATCAGCTATGAAAGGAGTGTCGCCAATATATCTAAATAATCCAATATATCTAAAAAATCGATATAAATATGTATTTATCTATTAAATAGTATCTTCACTTATTTGTTCGTTTTGTCAATTTCTGTACTTTTGCCGAAGTGCCCTAACTTTGATTGGATCATGGGAAAAAAACACAATGGTGAAATTGGAGAAGTTGACAGTCATTGTTCAATTTTATAGGCTACTATCGTTCTGCCTCGCGAAGTACGCTGAACCCGTCTTCTGTGTGTGTGAGCAGTGTATATGTATGTGCGCGTGCGCGTTTGTGTGTGTGTCATCCGAATTGGGCGAGTGAGGTTTCGTTTGTGAGTTAGCTTAGCGTTGAGCATGTGAAATGTGAACTTAATAAAAATCTTACCTATTGGTGGATTTAAAATAAATAACTATTTATGTAGGTACTAAAAAACTGCATTTGAAAAACCTTCAGGCCTATTTTCGGCCATAATGGAGTTAACCAAGTTGGCTAAGCTGCTTGCTCAGTGGAAATTCGTTAACGAACTTAATTAGGAGTTATTTTAGAATACTACCTCAGATAAAGATCACAGATTTAACACTCTGCCTATCGACGTGCAAACATTGATAACAAGAAATAAACAAGCTGCCTCCTTAGACCAGTATCTCGTATTTTATAAGCAGGCATTAATAGATATGACGTTGGACGGCCTTGCTGCGACATTGACACATTGCTCTACCTGCTTAGCTTCTCATGTTCAACTTTATACATACATACATAATCTCACGCCTTCGTTCCCAGAGCGGGGTAGGCAGAGCTACAGAATTACCAACATCTCTAAAAACTTGTTGATAGTTCTGTAACCACAATTTGCACAATTAGGCTAAGATGTTTACCAGCGTATAAGTGACAGGTTGCAAGCCCATCGCCTAACAGTACTACAAGCCTTTATTCCCTTAGTCGACTCTTCCGACATCCACGGGAAGACATGGAGTGGCACTATTCTAACTCGGCAACCGCACGAGGCCAACTTTATATCCTACCAATATTATAGCATAAACAATATTATACCAATATATATGCGAAAGTTTGTGTGTTAGTTTGTTACTCCTTCACGCTGCAAACGGCTGGACGGATTTGGATGAGGAATGGAGATAGCTCATATTAACATATAGTCTACCTACTTTTCCTCCCGCAAAAATTAAAAGTTCCCGAGGGAATAACGATAAGCGGTAAGAAGCTTTATTATAAATGCGAAAGTTTGTGTGTGAGTTAGTTTGTCTACTTCATGCTGCAACGGCTGAACAGATTTGAATGAAATTAATAACTTTTCACCCTGAAAAATTAAGAGGTCCCGAGGGAATAATGATGATCGAAATTCCCCGCAACGTGGGGTAGCTTAATAACTATTTCTACGCGGACGAAGTCACGGGCTAAGTTAGTTAGCTTATCATAATTCTCTCGCGTGTAAATAATAATTAGAGACTTAGAAATATCTAGACTAATCGCCAGCTTATTTATTTATGGTGCTCCGTGTACAATACACGGAGCTAGTAGCTGGAGCAAGTCTTCAAATCCACTTAGGATTATGAAGTTAAAAAATTCCATAAAATATGCGATAACGTTTTCCTCTTCTTAAACCTAGTGCTATTTCTACGTTTTTATTTAATCTTGTAGATATTATCAAAAACTAGGCCTGTATGTTTTCCTTTCGAAGAAAATATTTCTTGTAATAAACAAATAAAAAACGGAAGCGTACAGACCTAGTTTCAAATAATAATTACAACGTATTCAAAAATGGCTATTGCCATTGGGTTTTAAGTTTGTCATTCGTACTTTATTGTATTTTGTGCAAATAAGTTAAAAGAAAGAAATAAATAAAAAATGTGAAAATTGGACCTGATTTAGGGAGTGAGAAATGTTATGGCCCGGTGCTAAATTAGTATGGTTTTTTTTTTACATCTACGCGATTTACGTAATCGTCGGTTCACAATAAGGTGCGGGCTACTGCCGCGAATACTATACTCAGCTTAATACCCCATCTTCGCATCGCTAGCCCGTCACACTTCTCTACCCGATGCATATAATCTGCGTATAAGGATCCATGTTTTGTACTCTTGTAAATACCATGGTTGCAAGGATTAAATGAATATGAATATGAAAATACCATGGTTGCAAGGATTAAATGAATATGAATATGAAAATACCATGGTTGCAAGGATTAAATGAATATGAATATGAAAATACCATGGTTGCAAGGAATAAATTAATATTAATATGGATTATGAATATTAATATTAATATTAGGTAATATTAATATCAATATGAATATCCAAGTGCCTCTACCTATATGCTACTTGCACCGTGTAAAAGCACCATTACTTAAAAATCGACTAAAGAATCTACATAAAATACATATTTATTTACCTACTTACTGATGTAATTGTATTGCGAGTTCGATGCCATGATTATAACGATGGCCTTGTTCACAATCTGAATAATTACAAAAAAACCGCGTCGTTTACTCTTATCAGAAATCTTTAAAGACTGATCCTGCTGTGAAGAAAAACCAACAACCGCTTTAAGTACGCGGGGCGTATGTTATAATTTATTATCAGCCATTATTTAGATTTTTTTGAGGTTTTTAATATACGTCCGTCTTAAAAACAATTTATTCATTCGGCTTTTTGTATGGAATTATAAATTAAGTGCTTAGGAAACATTAATAACAACTGCTTTAATAGGTTTTGTTTGTTGACCTTGTTGTATGTTGTAGTTAAAATATGAATACGATAATGCCCTGGTCCTGGCATACATTAGGAATACAAAATGTTTTAAAGGCAGATAAATCAACCGATTTAGAATAATGACGCATTCTTGTATTTTCATACGATGCCGTTTTATATCATCTATTTTAGATAGTAGTATTTTATGCAAGTTCGAAAAGAATGTAATTTTTCGCGAGTCCGAGGTGTCTTGTGTGGTGTGTGACAAGTCTCGGGCCGAGTGAAGATGACTGTTCCAGACGTGTATCAAACGACGTATTTTAGATACTTATGCGAAAAAAAATCAATGAAACAAAAATTAAACAGCAATTAAAAGAGACAATTTTACTTAATTTTTAGTCGTGCAATTTGAACAATTACGAGTGAAAAAATGGTAATGAAAAACGTTCTTCAGTCCAACTGAAGTCGGCGTCCAACAATATTTAAACCAAAAGCAGACTTCAGTTGGACTGACCTATTTACCTACCATTTTAAAAAAGTTATTTTTTGCTTTTTGAAGGCGGGTTTTTGTTTTTTTAAACTTTTATATGAAATATTTTTAATACTGTTTCACCTAAATCTGGAGCCCTAGCCAATATGCAAACGTTTTTTTTTCTAACGCTCAAAATGTATGTGATGACACTGATGACAATTCTCGTGCGTTTCGTTAAATCACGTGATCAACTGTCATCCCACACGACGACAAGGACGTTGAGCGGGAACGGAGGGCTCCTTCAGTTAGGGCTAATATGATAGCTCGTAAGTCTGCGGGCTGTACAAGGGAGGTAATAGTTACGTTGTTTAGAGCATTCTGTACATCCCTGTACACGTGTAGCCTATGGATGCAATACACGCCACGGGCCTATGGAGCCCTCCGTGTCCAGTACAACAATGCGTTCCGGGTGATAGTGGGGCTGCCTCGCTTCTGTAGCGCGTCAGGGATGTTCGCGGCCGCCAGGGTCGGCTGCTTTCACACCACCGTGCGCAAGCGGACCGCGTCCCTGGTGCGGGCCAGCCCCAATATCATCCTCAGCATGATACGGAGCAGGGTGGACTGCCCTTACATGCGGCATTGTTGTAGGCTACATGCCCCTTACAATTTGTGTTATTAGGTACTAATAATTAGGATTTAGGAACTACTAACAATATATGGGTGTAAATTTACTCTAAATAAATGATTCTATGCTATTCTATTCTATTGTATCCCATAAAGTTTGAGCAATAGTAAAAGAAAAACGTTAGTAGTTGGCTAGGGCCCCTTAGCAGCATTTCTTAAAATACTTTTACGTTTGTATAGTAGATTTAAAACATATTTTGCATACATAACGCTTGTAATATAGGTATTCATTTAACGTAAGTTGTCGTACCTATAACAGAGATTGCAAGTAATAAACGACTGAATGTTAACGATAACAGCTGACCGATACTAGTAGTGAATGAAGTATGTACTTGTTTGATTCCTGAGTCAATTGATATCAATGAAGCTTGTGTTATTCGATGAATCGCTAAACTCCAACATTTCCGAACAGAGTATCACTTCAAATCGTGTTATACTTCCGGAGTCACCAGACTCGAGTGACATTGACACACACATCTTCCTGGGCTTAGTGGCACAGTCAGCTGATGAAAATACTAGTGTTTCAACACATAGAAATAGCGTCGGTGGCCCAGTGGCTTAAGGGATCGACTCGTGATCGTAAGGTACCGAATTCGAACCCTTATATACAGTCACCCAATAAAAATGTGAGCATACTTAAAACCTTGTCATTTTGTCTGCCATTGTTATTGTCATAGTTGTTATTTGATGTTCAGTTTGAAGTATATTATTTCATTCATACGGTTCACTAATGTTTGACCACCTTTAATTTTTTCCGAAACTGTAAATATTTCAGGATTTTTAAAAAACAAACCTAACCTAACCTATAGGGTTCTACACGATGGTCCTGAAATAAATCCTGAAATATTTACAGTTTTGGAAAAAATAAAGGTTTGTCAAATGATATGTTTGTGAAATGAATCATTTGGTGAAACGTTTTTTGGTCAAATGAACGGACCCCGGCCAGCCCACTACCACTTCAGCTTGCTACATTTTTGGACAATATCAGTCACCTTAGTCTTATGTCGCATGACCTCGTTCCGCATCTTATCCCTAATGAGATCTCCGACATAGACCTTTCCATAGCACGCTTCGGCGTTCCACGTTCCGGCTCCGTAGGTTAAAACTGGTAGGACGCATTGGTTAAACACCCGGCTTTTCAGGCACTGCGGCAGTGTCGACGTGAACACATGACGCAATTTCCCAAATTCTGCCCAGCCAAGCTGCACTCTTCTGGCGATTTCCCGCTCGAAGTTGTCTCTACCGAGCTGTAGTACTTGCCCAAGGTAGACGTACTCTTTGACTACTTCGAGCGTAGTACCCTCGACGGAAATCGGTTCCGGGATGACATGTTCGTTGAACATTACCTTTGTCTTGTCCAAATTCATCCCAAGCCCCACACGTCTCGAGGCAGCGTTAAGACTGTGCAGCATTTTTTGCAAATCCTGCAGCGATTCTGCCATAATAACTATGTCATCGGAAAAGCGAAGGTGCGTAAGATATTCGCCATTTACATTGATGCCCAGTCCGTTCCAAGTTTATTATGACAGCGCACTAAAGTGCTTAACATTTTGGTTGGGGTACTGTACCTACATTATCTGAGCTTACAGTGAAGGAAAAATATTGTCTCTCTATTCTGTTTTGTTTGACCCGTATTCCCCTAGTTACATTAAGTCTAAATTTCAGTTTCAAACTGCTCGGCCCGGTGGCGAACTCCGTTCCTCGCGTATACTCTATTCCACTTTTCGCTCCGTGTTCATGTCTAAATCCTATGCCCTTCAGGCAATAGGGAATATGCATGTTTTTTTACAGCTTCAATAAAAGCTGATTCATGTACCAAACAGGTCAGAAAAACATTTTTTGAATACCTATAAAAATAACCAAGATATAAGCCAACAAATTCCTATCTCTTCAAAGCAAAACAGAATTTTCGTGGAGTTTATGTGGCCGCGGTACTGCACGATGACGTCACCGGTGCAAGATCTCTTCGGTTCGGATCTCTCTGACTAATTAGCATTTTAAAATGTTTACTTGACCGATTTTAATTTTAATTTCACTTTTGGTGATCACTTTTACGGTATTTTCATATTTTGTTGAGAAATGTTATTTAAAAAATCCATGCATATTCCCTATTCGTATGTTGAACGTGCTTCCGCTTCGACTGAGGAAAGCTCAGAGCAAATATTCTTTTAAGCGTTTATTGCGCAAGCACTACTTCGAGAACCTCCAGGATTAAGGTTCTACATAATGTTTTATAAGCAGGAACGACTGTTTATGTACCTATGTATGTGTATGTATGTCATGTTTATTTGTAGGTACGAGTAGTTAGGTAGATTGTGAAATTTAAAAACAAGTATCCATCTCAACTATTCTCTGTTTGGCCTAGTGGTTGACTGGTATAGAATGCCTTATGGCATTAAATGCGCCATTTGTATTTCTACTTTTTATATTGTGCAATAAAGTTCAAATAAATAAATGCACATTCAAACAGCTGAGTGTATAAGAGGGTAATTGGACAAAAGATCCTAAGGGTGCGGCTCCACTGAAGCGGAGCGGAGCGGAGCTGTGCCAATATTAACCAATAGAATATAAACTAACGTGCGCAAGGCGCGCTCGACGTGACTGCATGCGCCTTCTATTGGTTAATATTGGCACCGCTCCGCTCCGCTCCTCTCGTCTCCGCCTCAGTGGAGCCGCACCCTAAACGGGTCGAAGTGTATCCGACAGGGCCCATCTGTAAGATAAGATGAGTAACTTACGACCGCACTCAGCCAGTTAATGACGATTGAAATAAATTGCAATGAAGTATTGAGTCGTTCCTTGACTCATTCCCAATTCCAAAGGCAATTTTTGAGCAACAATTACCCATCTATATTAGCTGTTTTACTCTAATTTGGTGTAATAGAATGAGAGGGCCGTACTGTGCGAATTGTTCCTTATAAAATGGCCCGTGTAAGTAAATAAGTGGATATGCCAGTCAAGAGGCATATCCAGAGAGCATGGAATACACCTCGCCTCATATCAATTCATGCATCTCTCATAGAAAATAGTCCGGACGATTCAGATCGCGCCCGTCTCCTCGCTGTCTCAGCAGGCGGATCAGGTCACTGGCTCCACGCTCTTCTTTCCCGCAAAATAGGCACAGTCTTGGACCCAAGCAGCTTGCGTATAGCAATAAACTTGCGGGTTGGGGCTAGACTCTGTGAACCTCATACTTGCGCGTGCGGGAAGGAAGTGAGTGAGCTGGGACGACATGACCTTTCATGCTTCAGAAGTGCCGACCGTTTGTACCGTAACGGCACAATTAATGATCTGATCCGTCATTCGCTTGCCACTGCCTCTGTACCAGCTATCCTGGAACCAGCAGGATTGCATAGAGACGATGGCAAGCGACCAGACGGACCTACATTGGTGCCGTGGAAACTAGGTAGGGCACTGGTGTGGGACGCGACGTGCGTTGACACATTCGCCCTTTCCCACGTTCAGTCAACCCGTAATCGGGCTGATGCAGCAGCTGATCAGGCCCAAACACTCAAGCGCCGCAAATATTCGTCATTATTAAATAATTACGAATTTGTCAGAGTAAATAAATAAATAGTATATAAATATCAGGGGACAAATCTCAGGAGCATTTTGAGGTTATAAAATTGTTTACTAAATAAGACAAGTCAGACGGTATGAAGTTGGATACACCGGTTAGTCACTAAAGAACACAGCAACAATTTAACACCTGGTGCCTTTTTCTACCCTTGGACCTCCGGCCTCTAGAGTCACCACCGGGGGCCGTTTGTAACGCTTTTTAGTTAAGGGGCTACCTGCCCATAACAGAGGTTTTTGATGAAGTTTAAGTTCTTATAACTCAGTCAAAACTAAATGTACATTTATTAATAAATATATTATAATTATCTATATATTCATCTTTGATTCTGACAAATAGAATTTCAAAATAACCTATGTTTTTTTATATATTAAAAACATGACTAAAAAACATATCAATTGACGCCAAGATGAAAAAGTTACATCCAAAACTTTTTCATCTTGGCGTCAATTGATATGGAAACTACATCTAAATATTCTTCATTTATATATCTACTAAATCAACGAAGATTTTTTTTTAAAGTGAAAAATACGGAAATAAAGGCCAAAAAACTACTGTTTTGGAGTAAAAATGACAAACTTTGATAGCATAAATCTCGATATCAGTGACTTGTAAAAGAAAAATTGAGATGGCAGCTAGTTTAGAACAGCAGTGTTAATGTAAAAAGGTTTTCACAACAACTGAAAGTTTAGAGCTTCAGATCGAAGGTCATCTGCCCATGGTAGCCCCTTAATTTTTTTAAATCGAACTAATAACAATCGCGTCGACCGCTTACGTGAACTTCATATATTTCGAGTCGTTAGAAAACAGAACCATTTGCATCTTTGCTAGGCCTACTGCTTGCTTACCGGCTTTCTTACTTCCTCCAATCACCACTTTGTCTACCACCCACCACCAACGAACCACCAATCAACTCGCTGTGTTCTGTCTGCAGTCAGCATCCTCAGCATCAGCATGGGGGTGGTGTACACGTTTCCCTCTTCCACCTACTCGCTGTACGAGGGCCACAACACCACCCTGCATCGGCCGATGACCAAATTCGAGCTGTCACTGTTCGGGAGCATCTCGTCTATAGGTATGTACTCATACGATACCTCCAGCGGTGTTTCTGGTTTTACTGACAAAACTTTTCAATGAATGTATAATTTCACCGAACTTGAAAGAAAGAAAGGAGAAAGTAAGAAAGAAATCATCATTTATGTTGCAGGGGCCCTAATCAGTACGCCGATTGCGGGCTTTCTCCTCGATATTATCGGGAGGAAAAAATCTGCGATTCTGTTCTCTATGTCACATGTGGTAAGTTTTATACCTTAGGGCCCTGTCAAGATGCATTGCGAGATGGAAGATGCGTTACGAATAGAAACGTTAGTTAGCGCAATGCATCTTGGCAGGGCCCTCTTGGTTGCTAGCTATTTTTGAAAGTTGAGAACTTCCAACGTTTTTGCGATTCTTGCAATCAAGAGTATACTATACGAAAAGGAGAAAGACCATACCGCTTTTGATCTGTATCGAATTGTCATCGTTACGATGGCCCTTATTTACTTGACTGTATGGCGGCCGAGTTATAACCAAGAGGTACGGTAACGTCACAGGCAACATAGTTTTACCGCGTAGAGTACATAGAGGTCTTGGATAAGAACCGCTTCGAGGAAATAAGCTATATATATTCGGTCTAGCGCGGCCAGTGACTGACGCAAGTTATTAATAACGATTGACGAAATAACAATATCAAGCATTATCATTATCACATTTACCTTGACCTTGCTGTCTGTTTGTATTGCTACCACCATCTTATTCTTTAACTTAACACCAAGCATCAGTAACCGCAGTGCTGTGTTCTAGTTTGGGGACAAGACAACAGCTGAAATTACTAGCATACCTCTAGAAGCATTTTGTCTTAGTCCTGAGGGTTCATGCAGGTTCTGTCAGGAGACAGAGGAGACAGCAATGCACGTCCTATGTTCTTGCGGACCACTAATGCGCGACAGAAGTATCTACCTAGTGCGACATATAATGGACCCACAAGAGATACAACTCCTCACTGCCCAAAGCATCTGGAAATTCCTGGATGCAATGGTCCTTTGCGCTGAGCTCTAAACAAAGAGCTGCCACAAAAGATCAGCAATGGTCTAAGTGGCACACAAGGCCCATCTCAGACCCCTAAATAACAATAGTCGTGAGGGTTGGCAACGCATTTGCAGTCTTAATTTTGTACTCTAAAGATTGTAGTCTTGAGAATTCAAATGTCTGTGGATCCCGGATCCCACTTTCCTTCAGGTGGCCTTTGTGCTCGTTTGTCATCTATTTGCCATAAATAAATACTTATTATTCTAATGAAGTGTACATACAAATAAAAGTTGTTCTATTGTTGAATCACCTGAACGTAACTGATTTAGAAACAATGGACGCAGTCACGACACGACATTTGTGTGAGATTTGTCAATTGCAATAGTTATAGTCAACCAATTTGATTCCCAGGCTATTATGAACTTTTTCAACGTCATGTTGTAAACCAAATCATAGGAAGGCTCTTACGTTTTGGTTGTCAACGTCACTTTAACATAGGCCATAGTGGCCTAGAAATCAAATTTGTTGACTGCACACTAAAATTACTTCTACGGCAATCCAAAACGTTTGCGCTAAAAACATCATCATCGGCATTTCCGCCTCAAAACGTCCACTACTGGACATAGGCGTCCCCCAAGGTTTGCCACTAGAACCGGTCCTGCGCCGCTTGCATCGATCGGTTTCCGGCAACCTTAGCCACGTCGTCGGTCCACCTTGTTGGACTCCTACTCTCGCTGTGTCTTCTGATACGTGGGCACCACCCAAAACTCTCCGGCCATGTTTTCTGCGAGAGCCCCGCCCACAGCCACTTAAGTTTAGCACTTCTTTCTTCTAAAACCATATTTTAACCAATTGTATTCCCTTTTTCCAGATAGCCTGGACCATGATTCTCGTGTCCAACCGAGTGGAAGTCCTGCTCGTAGCCATCTCCATATCTGGTACAGTTGTATCTTTGTTCCCTACATTTAATCTATCTAATGTTAAACCTACTGTGCATCGCCTGAAGTATCCCCAGTCAGTTGATATATTATAGATACAACTTCCAACTTCATCCCAAGGACTTCGGTCCTCAGGCAAAACTCCCGCCTGGAGATGGACCTCTTTTTTGTCCTCTTTTCCTACACTACAAACTCGTATTGAGATATTTAACTTCAATTTCTCCATCTTAAGGATTCTATTTACTAACAGCTACTAACTGCAGTAAAGGAAGATAATTATGTAGTTTACTATTTTTTACTTAGCTATGTAATTGATCGTTAGCTGGGGAATCAAGTTTCTAATTTGCCACATGGGTGAGGTTACACCTGCACACAGTCATAGTATAAAAATAGAAACGTAGGTCATCTCCAGCTCTATAGGAGTTTCTGTTACCTATTACAGCTCGGGCGCTAGGGCTTTCCGTATATGACATCTACGTGACGACGTTTTTGCGTCGCGTAGGCACGCAACCAAACATTGCGACGGCGCGGGCCTCGCGACGTTCACCGAAAAATGTATCGTATTAATACGAATCAAAGCTCACTTTTCATTGTATCACTTGGAGCTAAGGCGGTGCTGATCTGGTGCCGGGGTGCTGTAGCGTGCGATGACCATAAACCGGCTCGGTCCGTCCTGTTGAGTTTGCTTGTGGTGGCTCGCGGCGCGTACGGTCGAGGCACACACACTTGCAAGCAAGCGATATAATTACCTGTGTTTGAAGATGAACTACTGATATATATACACTATGCCATAGTCATGTGCGAAGCAAATAATGTATAAGTACCTATGTAAAGTTCCTAACCTAAACTTAACCCGTTCGGACCCTTTGCAATAACAGGCTGGTAACAGGCGAGTTCATAAATATGTGTACACTTTAGTACCTTGTCACTTTAAATACTGTGACAATTTATATATGACAGTTTGAACATGACATTAAATAGACAAGGTACTAAAGTGTACACATACCTATTTATGAACTCGACTGTACCACAAACATTAACTTTTCCATTGATCGAGTAAATACGAGGGGCAAACTAACTGAAATGGTCGGGGATAAAAAAACCACATGCAGGGTATAGCTAAATTGTATTTTATTGTTTTTCGAAGTATTCTTCGTTCAATTAATGCACTTTTCTAATCAATAAAACAGTTATCGTTAACGTAACATCATTGAAAAAAGTGTGGCGATTGAAATCAAATGTACAATGCATTTCACCGCAGCAAATCACACCGTGTCCGTATTGAATTCTTAAATTAGCAATTCCTAGCATAGTGGCATTGACTTTGGCTTTCGTATCGTCATCGATTAGGCTAAGGAGATCTAAGGATAAAATAATGAATGGAAACGTCAGACTGTTTTAGAGGTTCGTGCTTTGGATCGATCTAGCGTAAAACGTGCCGAATGTTTGGAATATTCGGGATAGAGCTACTGTGCCCAGGGCCTCTATTCAACACGGTAAAAATCGTACCGTGTTTGAGCTGTTATCGTATTATTACCGTTTTGATAGCTCTTATTTACTTGACAGTAATAGCGGCTGACGTCAAAACAATACCATAACAGCAGGCCTTTCGCGTAACAACACTCGCAATCACAATCGTTTTCATTTTGGAAATCGAAGGCTTGTCTGCATACAAAATGAAACCAATTGTTTTGTTTTGAAGCCGATCGCGATTGCGAGTGAGTTACGCGAAAGGCCTGCAGGTCAAAGACGATATGTTTTTACCGTCGGGAATAGAGGCCCAGCAATGATACAATGCAGCTGATGCTATATGTACGGTAACGAACGTTAATTTGTGACCCATTTCAAAAAAAAAGAGCTTAAGTCGTCAATGTCATTAGAGATCCCGAATCATTTGTTACTTATCGTCGATGATACTGCAATACCGCGTAAATAACCAATTGAAGAAGTTGCAAAATGTACCTTACTGACTTACCTGCTAAGGTGTAATTTGCACCTTATTTAATTTGTTAGTTACGCGGTATTGCAGTATCACTGACGTTATAGGAAACTCAACCTTATTATTGCAAATTGTCAGATTGACTTTGGACCTAAGGTGGGTTCCAAATTTAAGTTCTTGACTGTATGTGTCAGGTATCGGAGGCGCTGCGTTCCTGGTCGTCCCTATGTACGTCAGCGAGATCTGCCAGGACTCCATTAAGGCTGGGATGACCCTCTTTTCCGCAGTCTTCTACAGCGTCGGCGTGATCGTCTCGTACGCCATCGGTGGCTGGTTGGAATACTACCCGATGCTTTATGTCTTCCTGGCCATTGCTGCTGGAGAGACTGTGTTGTTGACAATAATGAGAGAGTCACCGTTGTTTCTAATGTTGAAGGAAAGGGATAAGGTAAATTTTGTTTGTATTTTTAAATCAACTAGAGCGTCCCGCCCTCACTTCATTCCATTTTTAACATGCAAAAATTAGCCTATGTCCATTGGGAATGATGAACCCTTTAAATGGTGTAATGTTTTTTCAAACATCTTCAATGGTTCCAAAGTTACCTGTCGGATAGATTCAAGCTCATAAAATTCGCACTCTGTCTTCATAATATAAGTATATCAGATATACATAGTATAGATAATGAACTACACAAATAGTACATCGCGGTCTGAACAAAGCCTGGCTTTTTTAATCAGCACGTAGTAATCAAGTAAACAGAAATGGTTAAATTACGAGAACTTCCTCATAAAGTGGTGATATCTGAACAGTTGGCCTTTGAAGACATATTACTGAATGATTGTAAAGATGATATGAATGACAGGGTGCTATAGAATGACTAGCAGTGAAGATTTTTTTCTGTTATGCTTAGTCTCAAAGTTGTTAGTATCAAAGTTCAGAAAAGTCCAAAATATAATTTTTCATACACGTATCCAGTATAGATAAGATTTTGTAAAATCCTTGGAGGTTATTGAGAGCGAAAAATACTGTTTTTCCATCTCGATTGGCTGTATTTTAACTGACACAAGATGCCACTATAGTTCCTAACAAATGATAATACTTTTGAAACCGCAGCCTTAGAAACGTAATTTGTGGTACAAGATTTTTTTTGGATGAAGCTGTGCGTAGGTGAAGTTTTATTTTAAGTACCATTATGTTTTAATCGCTTAAACCCTCACTATCTTTCATTTTTAGGAAGCAGCAAAGTCAATATCTTTTTACAGATCTAGAAAAGCCAGTTCTGCCATAGTATTACAAGAAGTAGAAAAAATCCGAAGAACCATGAACATTAACCCAGATGCAGAAGGTAAGGTCGCGTCACATCACACGTCACTAATATCAAGTTTTCAAGTTTTTTTAAAGAAGTTAAGAAATCGGGATGAGTTCACGGAAAGAAACTTTTATTAAAAACATTGACTTATCCGCGCCAATTCTGTGCAGACATTACACTTGACGTTATTCATATGCAGTCGAAGATATAGTAACTAAATTGGGGTAGTTAGGAAATAAATGGATACACATTTTTTGATTAAAATTTATTACCAGCATCGGAATTTAGCTGAAGGATCACTACTGATTCCGACGAAAATCCCAAACCATAGTGTGTTAACATAAGATAATATTTCACGGGTTATTTAATTCCTGAACTATAATAAAACTTTTTCACTGCATGTTATAATAGCATTTTCCACTGCATGTTATCTATATATACAGTGTGTGACATCCATACGAACATATTTTTTGACAACAGTTAATATGCATCCTAATTAACATAAAAACATGTCTATTGTTAACATAAATTGTACTTTTTTTTTCATACTAACTAATTCGCGACGCAATGTATCAAACATAGCTCAATTATCCCTCAATTAACTTGCAATTAATTTAGACTTAATGATGTACATTGCTGCTCGATGGACCCTTTAAAAATGAATTACATTTAATTTATTGGAGCTATTAACTTAATTCCTTTTTTAAGCTAACGTTACTTAAAATTTATGTTCTTATGGATGTCACACACTGTATAATAGCAAACCTGACTCACTGACTTATATATCAACGCCCAGCCGAAATTACTGTACCTAGAAACTTGAAATTTGGTACAGGGGTTCCTTTCATAATGTAAGTGAGCACTAAGAAAGGATTTCCCGAAAATCGACCCCCAACGGGAAGAAATAGGGGAAGTAGCTGGAAACTAATTCTACGCGTACGAAGTCGAAGGCTCTAGTAGTAGCATAGTAAGATGTTAACCTTTTTATCTTATTACTTTCTAGTATGGCATTGCTTATGGGCGATCTAAATAACTTTCCAGATGGAGACTTCCCGGAGCGAGACAAAAAGCTGCCAGTTCTCCAGATAATCAGTACGTAAATAAACCATAATTATATTCAACCGCAAACATTTCTAAACCATTCGTGGATCTTAATCACGTCTTAGACCTGCGTTTCAATATCCCATCTTTTCCACCGGAGTCCACTCTGGACCAAAAAAAATGTGAGACAGCTATTTTCCAAATTGTTATTTCCATAAGATCTATTTGTATAGTTTTTTTCCCAGAATATCTAAACCGCTTGTAATGTTTCAGTTCACATTGTTTTTTTATGCTACTGCCCTAACTGTAAAGTAAATATGTGTCACTATTTACGTAAAGAAACGATATGGTTCACGGCAGGAGACTGTAGAGACGTAGGGAATCTTTAGAAAAAATCCTTGGAAGTATAAC
Organism: Acleris literana; assembly: GCA_946894065.1. NCBI lineage: Eukaryota > Metazoa > Arthropoda > Insecta > Lepidoptera > Tortricidae > Acleris > Acleris literana. The sequence continues at coordinate 15,093,554 of OX335691.1, forward strand.
ATATTTTTCATCAATTTACCCATAAATTACTTTATTACTTGCTAATTGTTCAGTGGATCTTCAGACAAGTTATTCCTATATTGTGTCCTACACTCGAGTTTAACTTCACTTCCCACTTTCCAGGAAAGTCGTACGCCACCCGCCGCGCCCTCCTCGTGACCCTGGCCCTGGTGACGGCCATGTTCTGCCAGGGCCTCATCGCCATCGAGGTGTACGCGGAGCCCATGTTCTCCAAAGCCATCCCAACCATGTCAGCGACGCTAGCCACTGTGCTGTTCTCCATAGTGTGTGTGATAGCTGGGTTTATTGCTGCGTACCTGACTGATGTTACGGGGAGACGGGTAAGTGTTTTAATGTGGTAATTACACTGCGGAATTGGTTCTAACTTCTATTACCTCTTTAACCTTTAATTTTGACGACCTGGTTTCAGAGCACACTCACACACACTAAGGCCATGGCGACATAAAGTTTAAAATAATAGTCATGACCTCTATGAGTCACGTACCACGTCAGTTAAAGGTTAAATAAAAACTCCGAAAGGGTGCCTGAAAATTGTGACTATTATGAGTAGGTTAGACATAAAAATAATCTTTATCATTTGGAGCAATTTCACAATGTCTCATATTTACCTTACTTTACCCACCTTCAACCTTTCTTCCTTCTCGCAGAACCACGCATCCCAGGCGTCCGACGAGCTGACTGCCATCTTCAATTATCTCTTCAAGCCAACTTGCCTACAGCCCTATTTTCTCTTCTAGCCCCTCATCATCTACTCCTCCATCGGCTCCGGCTTGTGCTGCGTGCTGCTGGGCTCGCAGACCCAAGCGCCCTGGGCACCCGACGTGCTGACTGCCATCTTCATCTACCTCTTTGGGCTCACCTTCCGAGCCGGGGCTGGTACTGTGCCTTACGTGCTGTCCACAGAATTATTCTTGCCTGAGGTATGCTTTCACAAAATGATTTATATTCATCATCATCATCATTTCAGGCGAAAGTCGTCCCCTGCTGTACATAAAGCTTCCCCTAAGGATTAGCACAAGGACCGGTCTAGCGCTACTTGCATCGTTTTTTTATAGAAGAGAGGCAAACGAACATGTGTGTTACCTGGTGGGAAGTAATCACCACCGCCCATAAACACCAGCAACTCAAGAAGAGTTGTCGGTGCGTTGCTGGCCAATTAGGGAAATGTAAGCCCTTTTCTAGGACAATCGTACATTTTTCACATGCCTATTGATGGTCTTTCTATTTCAAAAATTATCATCATATTCGTTCAGCAACGTATTGTCATCTCACTCAGGCATGAATGAACATGAGTCAAGTTTAGGCAAATAAGCACTACCTATTCCGACTTTTGATTATCATCAACATCAATGTTTTTATCACTGTTGGGTACTTATTTGTGTACCTATTATTAGATGTATGAAAGTTAATACTTCATTGTAAAGTGGAATTGTGAAACGTTTTTTATTACGGCTCAATATACAATGATTAAATACCTGAAATAATCATATGACATATTTTTATTATTATCTATACACTGCTAAGTTTGTCCTAGGGAGTTTTTACAATTTCTTTCGAGCCTTACCATCAGCTGGCCTGTGAGCTCGTTTGCCTTCTCCATGCAATTCAAAAGAGGGTTTGAGACGCACTAATATTTGTTTTAAGATGTACTTTCTCAAAAAATGGGCAGTCACTATTTTTTGAATCTCTATCTAAATTACATTAAATATAAACTCAATATTATATCCCATGTGGTTGCCGGGTTAGAATAGTGCCACTCCATGTCTGCCCGTCGATGTCGTAAGAGGCGACTAACCGAATAAATGCTTGTAGTAACTGTTAGGCGATGGGCTTGCAACCTGTCACTAATCACTGGTAAACATCTTAGCCTAATTGTGCAAAATATGGTTTGAAATTTGGTCAGAATTATCAACAATTTTTTAAAGTTGTTGAAGGAAAGAAAAATGTTTATCCAGACATCTTACAAAAGGACAAAACAAGTACTAAACAAAAAATACAAAGAACATATGGCTGTTGGTAATTGTGTAGTTCTGCCCGCCCCACTCTGGGAATGAAGGCGTGAGATTTTTGTGTGTATGTGTATAAACTCAACATCTGTTTCCAGGTGAAGAGCCTGATGTCGATGGTGGTGATCGAGTGGGTCTGGTTCTGCAGCTCCGTGGTCCTCTTCATCTTCAACCCCCTCGTCGCCGCCGTCGGCCTCGCCGGCGTCTTCTACATCTTCGCTCTCGTCTGCTTCGCCACGGCAGTGTTCACTTTCTTCTTCCTGCCCGAGACCAAGGGACTGCCTGTTGATTCTATTCAATTATTATTTAGTCAGAAAAAAGTTGAGATTGTTAGACGCACTTAGTTTTTTTAGGAAATAAATTATGTTTTGTATGGTTCTGTGACTGTCATTTAAGTAAGTAGTTTTTTTATAAACACCATCTTTTCATTTAAATAACGTATAAATAGCTTTATTGGCATCGTTATGGCTTTATAAGACAGTATTCCCTTAGGTTTTAAACATTTATTATTTTCTTCCCCTGTTCCACAATTCGCGAACCCCTTTCTACCCGGAAGCGAGTAACTCGGAAACAAAAGCCAATCGAGTACAAATTGACGTCCATAGCTGTCGCCGTTGTTCTCCTTCTAACTCATAGCCTTCATACTTGCTAGAATGGGATAGAAGATATGCACGATGACATTCTGAAATTTGAAGTAACTTGTGCTGAATTAATCCGCGCGCTCGGAGTTTTTATTTATTTTTGTTAAGCACTTTGCCTGTTTCCATTTAGGTACAGCGAGGGTAATCTAATGTGTCCACACGTCGGTATTGCGAGTTTATGCAATGTAGTACGATTCGTCAACCAGGGACTTTTAGTTAATATGGGATATTTTTAAATAAAATAGCCACATCAATCGGTGCGATGATTCCGCCAATGTGGAGGAAGGATAAGACACTGCCCGTTGACCCTTGGTCTTGTACAGTAGAGCTAAAATACAACACCAGCCACAACCAATCGCAAAAATATTACTGCCACTCCTAAAACAAGAGACTAGTGATCGATTTTAGGTTCAGAACGACAGGTGGTTTGGTGAGTGATAGCGAGGCAGATGTAGCTCGTGTGTCAAGGTTGTTTCGTAAGTTTTTCAAATACGTGCTTTTCGAACCCGGGACGGCTAGCTTCGTTGTCAGAGCGTCTAAGCTAAGCTAAGCTACGTCGTCAACATACTAAGTGGCGACATTATCTATGCGGTTTGTATAGTCGACCACAAAACACCTATACCACTTTTGGACCTTAATGCGTTACAAATAGAATCGAAAAGTGGGATAGGAGTTTCTTAGTCGGCTATACCTGTTTTAGTGGTGACCTTTACGAGCCTCTTTACGAAAGCTGTGCAAAAAAAAACAAAGAAAAATCGAGAAGGCAAAATCACATATATCTCGTTTTTCCTGATTATTGAAGTGAATATAATTCTCAAATATATGATTTTATAATATATTTGTAATACAATTATGTCGTCATGCTTCTTGTTAAATGACTTTAACCTTTACAATATTATTAATTTATTGTGTAAATAATCTAATTCATCATTAAATGTTGCTAAAATTTTAATTGGTTAACACCACAATTAAAAAAAGAAAATCTGCCACCTCGCTTGTAGCTTTTGTACGAGGCCTCTTAAGTGAGACAGTAGCCTATACAGCAGTAAATTGGTCTTTGAACTGACGTCATAAGAACCTCCAACACTACGTGCCAGGCTTTATAAAATCATCTTGCGGCATTGTCTAGATATTTTCATTTCCGATCGAGACGCGGAGTGCCGCCCTATAAATTCTGAGCTTAGGTAAATTGCACATTAACAAAGTGTCTTCCCCTTAACAGAGACAATAGGACAAGTGTTAATGGACACATTCTTAGCTTAGTCTGTATTAGAAGTTTAGGTCAAATATAAAATACTTTTAATAATAAATGAAATTTTTATTTACTAACACAAAACCGTACAATGTCCTAATGGACATTAAACAAGATGAAAATTTAGTTTCACGAAACATATATATATATCCTACGTACATAGTAAGTGCGGTAAAATGGACATGTGACTCAGCAACACTGCTGGTTTTCAGTCTCCAACCAGGAATTAGAACTAAAACTTAAACTAACTTGACAAAGGTAGGTTCGCTACCACGACGGCGACAAAACAGCAGAAATACAACATATACATATTACAAAGCAGATGAAAATTTCATAGAGAGCAAAGCAGAAATTCTGGAGCGTACGTTTCTGTGATCGAACAGTTTATTGATTTAACGATTCAAAAAAAAAAAAAAAAATTGAAAATAAAAGGCTGGAAGGGTAAACATAAATAACTTATAACGTTTAACGTTTCGTCTTTTATGAATCACAAGACTAGATTGTATTTCAATAGAATATTTGATAAGATATTTAACTTAATAAAAAGGACAAAAAAAGGTAGATTACATCAAACATAACGTATTATTGTGAGGAGGTCATAACTAAACCATAGATAAAAATCACCGATATAACGATGATCCTTTCTTTCAGAGCTGATTATCTCTCAATAGGTGCAATCAATTTTCATGAAACCTAGCTAAGAACCAGCGCTAGAAAACCTGCTTTCGAATAGAGAACAGCATTCAGATCGATTCACCCATTTAAGAGCTACGGTGCCACACACACACACAGTCACACATAGCGGTCAAAGTTATAACACCTCTCTTTTTGCGTCGTTGGTTAAAAAGGTCCGTACCCAACGGGTGCTATCCGGACCCTATTATTAAGACTCCTTTGTCCATCCGTCCTACCGTTGGTCCATCTGTCCGTCCATCCGTCTGTCTGTCAGCGGGCTGTGTCCCATGAATCGCAATAAATAGCAGTGTAATTCGAGCGGTATGAAACCCTCGATGCGCGAGTCTAACTCAAGAACATCATTATATCTTGAGAGGCAAGGAATTGACTCCGCAGTGTACTGGGTGTTCATAAACAAGCCCTTGCCCCATTACTCAATTTCCGATTTTCCGTCCCGGTTGACGCCCCGAAATGAACAAAACGCGAATAAATAAGGAAATACGCCCTTTGTCTGTCCATGCATTGTTTGGTTCCAGAGGAAATTGGATGGAAATGTCAAATTTATAAAAAAATGAAGGGAAATCACCAAGTCGAGCATGCATTTGGGAATAAATCGGTGGTTTTTATGATTGTTTTGTTTTGACTCTTCTGATTTTAACGACGGGCCTTTGCGGTGAGCTCTAAAAAAATGGCTGCCACAAAAGATCAGCAATGGTCTAAGTGGCACACAAGGCCACTATCAACCACCAATACACCGGTGTTTTTAACGTTATAATCACGCGAATGGAGGCGTGGGTACTAGTTCTTTACAAAACTGCCGGCTTCACCAGCCGGTGCACCGTAGACCACGTCAATTATAACAATCAATTAATTAACGCACGCGTAATTGATTTTAAATGACTCTTTTGACGACGTGAGCCCTCGACGTCACGCCTCTTCAGCGCGAGCGCAGACTGGGAAAACACGCGCGGATTTCAATGGCCGTGTTGAACAAGTGTGATTTGATTGAGAGCTGTGGGTTCTTTTAATTTGAAATTATTTTGTATTTATTTATGTAAACACTTCATTATACCTACCAAGTGTACTTTATTTAGAATAACATAAAAGTATTAACAGACCAAAAAAACCATTAAAAATAAAATATTACATTCAAATATTGATTTGATGGTGTGTTAAAATTAACGTTGGTATGTCTGTTTAAAAAGAGGTACGTTTTGTGGTATTATGATTATTTGAAGTTTTATTTTTATCACAAAGTAAATCCACCAATTAGCACCAATCTAGACTTGTCAATGTGTGATCCGTTAGTTCACTGGTAAATAATCCTTTAGATAGTAAGACGCCATTTGTACTCTTTGCAATAAAAATGAATAAATAGTTAAAAAGGTTTGAAACTTGCAAGATTTGATTCACACATACAACCAAGTTAAATTATATAAAAGCATGTAAAAATAATGAATAAAAATTAATATCAAATTGACCTAGTGCCAAACTATAAGCTCTAGGCTTGTACAGTCAAGGAATTTAATTGTTATGCCACGATAGAACTCTGTCGCATAACGTTAATCATTCATTTAAGCGTAATTTCTGTCATGTGGTTTGACGCTGTCATTATGACAGGGTTCCATATTGGCATAACAATTAAAGTCCTTGACTTTACCTTCTAAGGCCCACCATACAATACAATAGAATCTATTTGTGAATTAAATAAAGTCAATTCGTTTATGAGCCAAAACAATAGAAATTCCACTTTACTTCCTTGGCACTAGATCTTTATTTCAATGGTATTATGTACTAGGTTTAGTAGAAGGGACCTCAGGAGGCTATGAGTACTAGACATAGAAAATATCCAAGACTTAGGATCAAATACTCGCGCTACTCAAAAAATATCTGCCCATACGAGGAGTGACTGCTAGCTTCGCAGGTAGGGTCACTACCAACTAGGCTGAACCCATCGTCAAAACCCTAAACTGAAACCATAATTATAACAACGGAACCCTAAGAGCCTTGCATCACAACTCGACGCTTTCCGCTTCTCGTTATATCATAATAAGGCACAACAATGCCGCGGGTGCCCGAGGACTCCCAATTACCGGCGCGATTGGTTCAGGGTTCGATTCCGACCGGGGTGGGATGGCATTTCACTTATTTAATATCACCAAATGGATGGTAAGTGGGATCTCAACCCCCAGATATTTGCATTGTCAATACTAAAATTTTAAGACCGTAATCCTAAGTCTACAATCCTAAGACTTAGGACCTTAATAACAGATAAAGACGTACGGCTGCCTTCCGTGATAGATTTCGTTTTGCTGCTACAAAGTGCTAGGATGACATACCACCACCAACACGAAATCTTAAGTCGGTTGTGTCTTTCAAACATAATGTTAAGAAACTTGTCTTATCAACCCAAATAGCCGGTACATAAGCAGTCGTACGACACACATGTAGCTACACACACACCATTGTGTGTAAGTAGTGTTTTGGTTTTGGTTAATTTTAAATAGTGTAGTTGTCACGGTGCGCCATTCGCCTCTCCAGGTTTCACAGAAAACCAGCGTCACGGAATATCTGATCAATATACCGTGGCATAAAAAGCTGAGTGTAGACCATTTTGGGCTTGATGCTAGAGTTGTGCCCGCTCGGTCTTTAAAGGGAGCGCTCCGATCTCGGTCAATCGGTGAAAGAAACTAGTTCGGTCTTTTAGTTCCTTTAGGTCCTTTAGCTCCGGAGTGAATTTTTAGATCTGAGCAGGACACGCTTTGAAATAGGTACTATTTGTCTCGTTCACATCGAGCGCCGTGCGGTGTGCTCTTTACTCGTTCGCTCTGTTTCGCTCATACGTATAACAATTGCTACTGACCTAAAGGACCGAAGAACGATTAAGATCGTTTACGAAGAACTAGTTCCTTTCGGTCCGTGACGGGAATTCATTCCTTTTAGTTTTTAGTTCCTGATCGACACAAGCCTACTTGATACAATTAAAGTGATAATCTAGGATAAGTTGTTTCAGAGCTGATATATATCTCTTAACGGCCAATCCGATTTTTATTCTGCGGCAAAGTTTAACGTGTGCTCCAGTATCGCTTGATACATATAAGCCCTCCGGCATTTAAAGTCGAAGTCTTGAAATGTCAAGTGCTTAAATTATGTCCAGATTGGACGACGTCATAATCTTGAAACGTCCTTGTCGTGTAATGTCAAGGTCTTACACCGTCAAGATTTTTCAACCTCAAGGTCGTACAACGTCAAGGTCTCACAACGTCAAGGTCTTACAACGTCAAGCTTACTACTCTGAAATTCTACGATCCAGGCAGCTTGACATTTCAAGACTTTGACTTTAAAAGATGTTGGTGTTTTACTAGTATCTGGTCATTCTGAGACTTTGATGTATTACTAGTATGACATTCTAAGATGTTGACGTTGTACTAACTGGTCATTCTGAGACTGACATATTACTACTCTGACATTCTACGATCCAGGCAGCTTGACATTTCAAGACTGACTTTAAACGCCAGAGGGAATATTAGTCCGATCACTGTCCTCTTTTACACTGCAATATGAAGCAATATTAGACAACAACACAGATACAGAACCTATCAAAAAAATTGCAATTAAACAAACTTTATTTAAAAAAAACTGCGTCTAAATCGGTCCATTCGTTTAGAAGCTCTGCGGGCCTAGTATGGCTGCGTCTATATCGCGTGTCAAATGTGGATAAAACATTATCTGAAAAAACGAGTCCATCGAACTATGGATTCTGATTTAGTCGAAATCTTTCGCTTTGTTTTGCTAAATATGATACAAAACCATCGCATAGCTTTCAAGGTTAAATACAACCATAAGACAATATGGTCAAAGACAATACTTATGGTTTTTAACAGCCTAGAACAGACTAGGCCCTGGGCCTCTATTCTAGACGATAAAAACCGTAAAAACCATATCGTATTTGATCTTTAGGGCCGAGTTCACCAACCAATTGAACAGACGGTTAATTCTTAATCAGCTGTTAATCAATACATTTGACACCCGTGAAACCGCTAACCGTCAGTTTAATTGTGTGTCAAGTAAATAAGAGCTATCAAAACGTTGACAATACGAAAACAGGGGGGTTATTATGACATATCAATGTAGTTCAGTTTACGCTGATAGAAAATGACAGAGCTATATAACTGCTATAGCTCTGTCCTTTATGCTTACCGTAAAATGAACTGCATAGCTATGTCATTATAACCCCCCATAGTATGGTCGAATTAGCAGAAAGTATGGAATTAAGTCGTGTAGTCGTGCATTTTTGGCAATCGTTAGAGGGCTTAACTAGATAGTTTTCCCCGGTTTGCACCGTTTCTATTATGTACGGAAATCCTTTAAATGTTAGGTATAAACTTTAAAGTGCCGTAATTTTGGAGTATGTTAAAAACTATTTGGTGCAAGTTTAGCCACGTGTAAAGACCCCTTTGATACTTAACGTATCTTAATTAAAAAGGTGTGCGATGTATCAAAATTAAGTTATTTGTTTTTCTTAGATTGCGGCTCGAGGATAATTCAGTCGGTTGGTGCAAACTTACATTAAGCTTTTTAAAGCATAATAAACGCCCAGTTTATTTTGCACCCCTGTGCGAATTATGGAACATGAATTTTTCATTATTTTATAGATTGTACTTCGGGGCAAATTAAGGTAGTCGTGAAAATTTATTCATGGCACTTGTTCTAAAGATACTACATTCGCACCTTATAAAAAAAAGGAAAAAATAACGGGAAGTTTATCAAATGTAATCGCAGCGAACGCCGGGCGACCGCGGGCATACCTATTTAATCTTTGCCGCGGGTAGTGGGAGCGCGGGGCGCGGGGCGGGGAAGAGCGCAACGCATGGCACCGCTCAGTCAGTTACTTTGTGAAAATTGTTGTGTGATCTGATGATCTCTGTGTCCCCCATACAGGGTGGAAAAAACGCATATGAACGGCAACTTCCTTTATATTCAAGAAAGAAAATTCTACACGAAGAAGGCTTACTTTTATTTTTTAAAACAATTATTACTGTATTTTTGGAATTTGGTCTGCCTTAACCGGGAATCGAACTGGTCGAATATATGACAAAACAATAAAACCATGTATTTTTTACGGTTTTTAATTAATTTGAAGGCGTATGTGTTGTAAGTTTAAAATGATCACTATCATGACCCTTTCGATCTGTATCATAAAACAAGACTTTATTGTTGTTTTGTCATATTAGACCAGTAGTCCAGTAACCATGTCGCCTGAAAGTACGGGGTACGTTGCGTCAAATTCGGTAGTTCTGATTTTTTTCAGACTTGTTTATGATGTTGGCCAAATTAATAATCCAAGTTTGTGACTTCAAGCGCCGAACGCAACTTTGTCAAAAATAAAAAAAAACCGTTAAAATTTCGGACTTTTCTCAGACTGGCGATTATAACCCTAAAGGACTAGTTTTTGATAGTAGCTTCTTCGGACGTTTTAAATAAGACTAAATTTGCTACAACATGAGACTAGAATTGTCTCTGTGATAGTTTTCGAGAGTCTCGTGTAGGCGGTAACCTGGGCAGATTGAAGCTGGTTTTCGTCGCAGCCCTGGCAAATAGTAAGTTGGTATCGCAGTTCGTCGAGGTTGTTCAAAAAAATTGCGAAGTTCGACAAAAGTTGAATTTTGAAAAGCTTAATCTCGGAAACTATTGGGTCTACAGAGACAACTCTAGTCTCATATTGTAGCAAATTTAGTCTACTTTAAAAACATCCTAGATAAGTACTATCAAAAACTAGTCCTTTAGAGTTACAATCACCATTATCTGAAAAAAAAAACCGAAATGTTCACGGTTTTTTTATTTTTGACTAAGTTGCGATCTTCTCGGGGTCACAAACTTGAATTATTCATTGGGCCAACATCATAAACAAGTCTGCAAAAATTCAAAACTAACGGATTTGACGCAAGCCCTCATGTATAAAGTTACTGGAGTACAGTACAGTTCGATTCCCGGTTAAGGCAGAGGAATTTCCAAAAATCCATAAATGCAGTATCAATTGTTTTCAAAAATAAAAGTAAGACTTCTTTGTGTAGAATTGGATATTTTCAAAATTTAAGGTAGTCGCCGTCTATGTGGCGTCTATTTTTTCTCTTAATTCCGCATGATGAAAACCTCATATAAAAACGGACAAAGTTAAACTGAGTAAATATACCGATCTTACTTTCGAGGTTCCACCACCATGTGGAATGATCACTCTATAGTTATTTTCCAAATAGTATTATAGCTAACGGCATCCTCGAACTACACCTTCAAAGGCCTTGCTAGGCTGCTTGATCAGAGCTAGATTCAGAAGACAGTGAATATACTTCAGAATGCACAAATAATGATGACATTATTATTGTTTACATTGTCCGCTCCAATATATTTGCTGGTGACTATACCGTTTTGATATTAGACACTTACTTTGATTATTGACGATCAGAACTCAAAATTGATTTTTTTCTTGATTATTGCATTCCTTAAACCAACTTTATTTTTCATTAAAACTTGTATTACAAGTTAAAAAATTCCAGTTTCCCACTTAATATCCAATTAATATTATAAATGCGAAAGTTTGTGTATTAGTTTGTTACTCCCTCACGCTGCAACGGCTGGATGGATTAGGATGAAATTTGAAATGGAGATAGCTTAATAAAAGTTCCAAAGGAAATAATAATAACCGATATCTACAGAAGCTATAAAACATAAATAAATTAATAAGTACAGTCTCGGAAAGGGAATGTCAAAGCATACTTTAACTAAAATAGGTTTATTATTATATTTATTTGTTTATTTAATTAAAAATTAATATTTATTTAATTAAAAAAGAAAATATAACCGACTACTACGCTACTTCTGCCCATACCTCAAGAACCGTGCATCATCGGTCCGTTTACGCGTGCGTGCGCTTCTGTGGCTTTATTGCTCTATGGTAATAAGTAATTTACAAACATACAGAAAACTGCATGATCCCGATAAGAATGCCAATTTTTTATGGGGTGCGAATTTAAAGTAAATCAAATGAATACGATTGTGACGATTTTCAATTGTTTCAAAATTTCCCCCGAAGTACGAAGACCGTCAAACGTAGATAACTACTTTCCGGGGGTTGCACCCCGGTGCAAATTAGATATTGTATTTAGATATTTTTTCTAATCATATCCTCAATTTGCACCGCGTTCTAAGTATATTTCCCCCGAGCCGCGATGGCCGAAAGTAAGTTTTTACTTATATATATTTTTATTTATATGTTCCGTAGGTTGAATTAAATGAAATAATACGTGCAAATGTAGATTGAGATGGATTAAAACGTATGCCAAATTGCACCGGGTACACCTTTTTTCCCTCGTTAGTTATGACCTTTGCAAGGTTTTCAACCAATTGCACCCCTTTCCGGGGGGGCGAATTTATTAAGGGATGCATTAAGCTCGATTTTTAACCCGTACAAAGCAATCAGAAATGTTTTTATCAATTCTTAGGATTATTTCCAGACTTTAGTGAAATTTCATCTAATTTGCCCGTACTACCAGGTCAAAGTCGATATGGTTTTACCGCCTACAATCTCGGCATTGAACGCTTAAACCGTCTTACAATGCCTATTGCACAAATTCACTAGAAACAAATGAATATACCTACCTACCGACATCAAGAGTCGTATTTCGTACCTTTGAAATATGTCGGTGTCCCTTTCTGAACGCATCCTATTTGTCCGTAACCACGAAGGGTTGAAAATATAAATTGGCTTTTTCGCGACATCCCGTGCCTTTGGATTCAAAGCGTTTCTTGTAGTTCTTTATCGAGAATAAAATTTAAGGATGTGTGACAATTTAAGGGCGATATTTGATCTTTCCTAAAATCCTCCATCTCCAACAAAAAAATGAAATTTTGGGTCACGGACCCCTTTCTAACTTGGTTTCCAAAAACTGAAAAAAAAAAATATATCTTTCCCAATAGTTGAAATAAGATTAAGGATAATTTATCTCAAACTTAATATTAGTATAGATAATTTCATTCTCGGTTTACTTGGGGGGGGTACCCTGAAAATAGTTTGACTAAGGAACCCAAAAAAAGTCAGATTAATCACCCAAATGTCCACCAGGTGGTGTGTGGTAGCAGATAATACACATCAAAAATACTATGGGTACTAGACAACGATATAAATACTTATATAGAGAAATATATACTTAAATACATAGAAAACATCAAAGACTCGGGAACAAATATTCCCGCTCTTCACATAAATATCTTCCCTAGACGGGATTTGAACCCGGCGCCTCTGTTTTAAGCGGTATAATCAGCCAACGCGCCGTCTGTTATAAATTATAAATAAATAGTATAATATTAATTAATTACATTTTTATATATTTCTTTATATATTATCGTCTTACTATAAAAATAACGCCACACTATTACCAATACAAAACACTAATAAATACCGAACACACTTTAATCACACGTCGCTCGCTGGCCCGCTCACAACAACACCCCGGTCACCACAGAAAACCAGCGTTGCAGTACCTACCGTCGGTGCCGCAACTTTATGCTGAGTGGCGATCCATTTCAGTGTGACCCCCTGCATCTTAATAATAAGTACATTTATCCTATTCTATTAGTAGTAAGTTCACCATATTTTTTTTCTGTTTTTTAATCCTTTGTACCTACTTGCTGTTTGCACTTAGGTGCTGTATGTGTTTCACTGAATAAATGCTTTTTCTTTCTTTCTTTCTGTGTTGTCTGTGTTGCGACAAATTGCAAACTATCAAAATAAGGTTGGGATAAGTTTGATCTTTACACATTTTTGATGTTTATGTATAACAACAAGTTACTACGTAAAATATTATTTTCAACACAAACTCTGTAATATAACCATAACATTTCACGTTATATATTTTGATGCTTGAAGAATAACAAATAAGTCGAGCGATCAAAGGACGAGGCTCGCCGCGGGCGGGCTGTCCGGGTGTTGGCTGGCGGTTGCCTGGCTGCTTATCACCCGCGGGTCAAACACGTAAATATATGTAAAGTTATGTTTGTGGATATGGAAAAATATGTTTTTAGTCGAAATGTTATAAAAACACAAACTATAATGTTTGGGATTCCGGAACCCTTGCACATAATTTGTAATGGCAAGCTGGCCCGTTTTTTTGGATTACTTAAATAAATAAATAATAAATAATAAAATGTTGTTTAGGTTGTAATAGTAGTTTACATGACGGTTTCGTAATGCTAATTACGCAGAGTCTCGTACAATACTTTATCTTTATTTTATTTATTATAAGTACCTACTCTAAGATGGGTTCAGAAGCCGAAAGGCAAATGACCAGCATTACCTTACCTGTGGTAGTAGGTGACAGCGATGACAGCTGTAACGTAATAGTGAAATTATGTTAGGTATCGAATATTGTAAGATAATGTGATCCAAATTCAGAACATCTTCCAAAATTAACAGCTGTCATCGCAGTCACCTACTACCACAGGTAATGCTGGTCATTGCCGACGGGTTTTGAACGCATAACTTATACAACGAATTCTTCGTGTTATTATAAAAACCGGATTATTGTTTATTTTCTAATTCTTCAGTTGAGTTTCTCGCGGCGCTTTTTCTCAGCAGTGGTCTCCTCTTGGGAAGCGCTGATGGGTTTTGAAGTTAAAAGTGCCCGTGCCGCTTAAATATGTATGATAAAAGTAATAGAAATATAATAAACATATTTTATATCTTGTATCTTTATTAAACAAAGAAAGAAAAGAAAAATACATTTATTCACTACACACATAAGACACATAAAAAAATGTAAAAACCGAAAACAGCCATAAGAAGTAGTAAGTGTGTGCGCGGCAGTGAATCTGACACTAACTATATTCATTTATTCCATTAACAAATACATTTTGTGTCGCATAATGCGATATTTGCTCAGCATAATGCTGAGGTGTTAAACGCCTGCAGCGCTGATTCTTAGCCAGCTCCGTTTGTGACAGACGGACGGTACACTAGTGTAGTGCAAAGGAAGGAATAAATAGTGTAGTGCAAATATATAAGTATAGGAACTATTAAACAAAGACTTAGTTAGTGACAAAATAAACACAGAAACTACAGGAAAATACCTTACAGAAACATATTTAAAATGGAAATACCTACTTAGCCAGTATACAGCATTGGCACAATTACATGATTTTTAATTACATGGTGAAACAAAACCATAATGAGACGACAGACCCACTCGGTTCATCAAAATAAATATAAAGTTGCTACAAATTTTAACATACAACCGCCCGCCTTAATGTGAAACTCATCCAATTTGCCCCGTGCGGCGTCGAACCGCGTCGCACCATTGCGCCACCAATTAGGCTAATGCCGCCGGCCCACTGTCCCAGTGCTGGACCCAACCTTTCACCGGCTACCACGGGACACTCGATAGCGACTCACTTTAAAATTGTACTTTAAATATACTAGCATTTTCCCGTGACTGTGTCCGCGCAGAATTTATTCAACGTTTTTTTTATAGATTTATTGGAGATCCAATAGCTAACAAAACAAAATAATAAGTAAATTAAATTACATAACAAAAACTCCAATTATAGGTCCAAAGGCTACGGCGGGTTCTCACCGATAGAGACAAAGTATTTAAATATAGCAGAAATAACAGCCAACGCAGGCACACGCCTCACTGCACCAAGAGAACAAGAGAAAACCACATACGCAAGAATAAACTATTCTACGAAATATAAACAAAACAAAAAGAATAAGTAATAAACACTTATGTAAATAAATTTTGACTGAGTAATCACGTAAAGCGTAGATGTGGGTGTGTTAAATATACCTAAATCAATATCCTGAGCACAAATGTTGAGGATGTTACCTGCCGGGAATCAAACCCTGGGGGTTCACCCCCACTAGACCGAATATCATAAAACTAATTTCATAAGCTTTTATGATATTCAACGTTTGATATAACTTTCATTGGCCCTAATGTCATGACAGCTAAACTTGTATGTCCTAATTGATTACTACACCTAAAGTTATATACCATCATGTATACTTGTACTAAACATAATTGTTCTCATATTATTAAAACTAATAATGATTATTCCTAATGATTAATAGACCTAATAGTCAAAAATTAAGTTCTAATGACTGATTGAATTAATCATTTTTGAACGAAATATTTATATAAAACAAATACTATATTAGGTACATTTTATTTTTACCTAAGTAGAATATGAGCGCAGTGGAATCGGATAAGTAAAAATAGGGCTATTAAGAATCGGACATAAAAAATAGGTGTAACGTTAATTCGGGATGCTAAAATTAGGGCTAATGAATAGTTAGGAAAAGTAAAAATTCGGGTTTTGATTTTAGGGCTAATGAAGTTAGTGTTATTGAAAATTGGGTTAAAAAAATTCGGGCTACAATAGGAGAACCAAACCCAGGACCGCTAGCTTTGTAAGCAGGGTCACTACCAACTAGACTAAACGTGTTTTATGGAAACCCCAATATTTTAAGACTGGATAACACTGTTCATTATAATCATTACTATGAAGTATACGATAGCACCTCCAAAAGTCTATCATTAACGGGCTGTAATGCCAATATTTTTAGACTGGGATTGAACTCACGTCATCTGGCTGGTTCGAACTTCAATACAAAGCCTCTAAAAATATATTTATCCAGCACCTCCACAATCCTCTGATATATTCACAATGGCTCCCAACATTTGCACAACAAATAAACCGCCGAAACTAAACTGTTTGAACAACACTCGAACTACTGAATTTAAAACTATTTGCTTTAGGACATTTATTGTGAATGCGGTATACAAAGCCAGCTGGGCCTCTGTTCCATATTGTATTAGCCCATATTGCTTTTATATTGGTATCATGTTGACGTTATAACAGCTCTTATTCACTTATCAGTAAGGCTGTTATAACGTCGGCAGTGTTTTTCGATATCGAAGCGAGATTGATACTGAGTTCTCTGGCAATCATAGTTTGATCCGTTTACTTAAGCATTACGCAGCGGTAGGTCAGCTGCTTGGCGCCTGGTTAAAGGATACGATGGTGGTAGCGATCCAGAGGGCCCTGCCAAGATGCATTGCGCTAACTAGCGTTTCTAGTCATTTCATTTTTAAACCAATCGCGTCACTGGTAGATCACGTGACTTTTCGTATCACGTCATCTACCAGTGACGCGATTAGTTTAAAAACGAATCGAATAGAAACGCTAGTTATTGTAATGCATCTTGGCAGGGCCCTCAGATGGACCTTGCACGAACCAAGAACTTGACTTAACATTACCCGATGCTCTTACCGTGAAGGAAAAACATCGTGAGGAATGCTGCACATTCGAACAGCTGAGTGTGTTTGAGGGTACAAAATGTTCTAAAGGGTCGAAAGTGTTCGAAAGGGCCCATCTGTAAGATATCCCCCGTCCACTAGGATCCATTGACAGGATCCACTAATGGAGTCAAATGGACTTTTTGTACATTAAAATCCATTAATGGAGTCGAGTGGGCTTTAATTTACACTTAAATCCATTTGCAGTCATTTACACTTTTTAAGACGCTGGGATCCATTAATGGATTCTATTGAACTTTTTATATACCGGGATCCATCAATGGACACTTTTCCACGAGTATCCATCAATTGATGGAATCCAGAGTATTGAAAGTTTAATAAAATCCATTGATGGATGGAAGTGTAATTAGGAGTGCAACAGAATCCATTAATGGATTCTAGAGTATTAAAAAGTGTAAATGAATCCAAATGGATTTGAATGTACAAAAAGTCCACTTGACCCCTTTTATATAGATCCTAGTGGACGGAGGGGTAAGATAAGATAAGGCCTATGTCCAGCAATGGACGTCTTCCAGCTGATAAGATGATACTGACAAAAAACAAACAAGTGTTGAAAAAAACTTATGCGATAAGCTGTAACTGGTCTTTTAACTACGTTGCTTGAAAGCTTACATTGATCACAGCTTCAACGGCCCACGCTATTTAGTATTCATTTAATGTAACTTCATACCTCTCCCCGTTCCTGAGTATTTAGACAGACGGACAACAAAGTGATTGAAGATTACAAAGGTTCCGTTTTGGCTTTTGATGTACGGGCCCGTAAAAAGAACCGGTCAAGCCCGAGTCGTACTCGCGCACCGAGGGTTCCGTACCGGCGCTCAGAAGTTATTATATACAGTGTGTTACCGAAATGAAAGCTTTCCTTGATATAGAGTAACAATGGGCAACTCCTTAATGTACCTACATGTTTATTTTAATTAAAACAATAAAAAATAGTACACACTTGTTTTCTAACAAAAAGTAAATTGCAAGAAATGTACACTGTCCCTTAAAGCTAATTAATACAGCAACAGCCCCATATTTGACGTTTGACTTGTTTTGCCCCTGTACCAATGTAAGTAATAACGGGACTGATTACGATACTTAGACATAGCTCCAATACGTTGAAGGTAGTTAAAATCTACGAAGTTAAATTGCAACGCTACATTACTTAACTTCGACTTAATTATACCTGCAAATAATTACTTATACATATTATCGTTAGTTAAAGCAGAAGCCCTCATGCCTATACTGATAACATATTGTATATTCCGATTTCCAATCGAATCAGGGCGAGCCCAACTCACACTTGTCCAATTTTAATTATTTGTTGTATTTCTTCAGGGTTTTTACTATCATCATACCAAATTTGATGCTTGTATGCTTTAACGTTTTTACAATACAACCATTATAAAATTAAGGTTCCCCTCTGTAATCCAGAATCGTCATTTGTCCTAATGCATCGTTTGTCGGAATTTTAATTTATCCTAAAACTATTTCCGGCTGAATCTTAAAACATTTTAGTGTTGTTTATAATACATCCCTAACCTAACTGCAGGTATTTTGGAGAACTTAAAAAGTTGTCTCACTCAGTTGAAAACCAATTTAGGACAAATGACAATGCGTACAAATGATGCGTTAGGATTAGGACAAAAGTTATTACGGATTCTGAGGGACACCCTAAAATTACGTTGTAAAAAAATCGTTTCATTTATGAGGACCCCCATTATTATTTGATTTTCTTTATTTTTTATTTCTTAGTATATTCGCCGCATTAACGCCCAATCATTAAGTTTTTCAGTGGCATCATACATAATTATAATCATTACGAATTAGCGAAGTTTTTAAACCTATTTGCCCGTTTTTTTCCAGTATTTCTTTTAAGTAATCACATAAAGTTGTTTTTTCCATACAAAGTGAAAAGTAAACACTGGGACACCTAGTATGGAGAAACAAACTTTAATTTAAAAAAAAAAACGAGCAAATAGGTTTAAAAACTTTGCTGATTCGTAATGATTCTAATTATGTAAGATAACACGGAAAAACTTTATGAAATAAAACATGAAATTAATGATTTTTCGTGACATGGACGTAAGGGAAAATTACAAAAATTCAGATTAAAATGATCAATATCTCCGAAACTAGTAACAATCACCGAACATACATACGGATTAAATAGATAGCTTTTTAGCTGCTCTATCAGCCCTTTCAGTTTTGACGTTGATTTTAGGGACACCCAGTTTACTAGTGAGTTTTCCGTGGTACCCTTTGAGTGCCAATAATACAAATGTGTTAGGAATGCTGCTGTCTTATCTCCACCCACGGCGCCTCGCCCGACGCTGGAGCCGGAGCCTAGGATGAGCCGAAGAGTATTGCTTTTGCTGAGATAACAACTGGGTCACATGGAACCTTCTTTTTAAGATCGTACCCAAAAATGAAATTGTTTAAATGGACACGAGATCCTAAGGTATCTGTAAGACAACGGGCGAGTGCGAGTCGGATTCGCGCACGACTATCTTCCGTACCATTATCTATACAACATTAGACACTATACCAGTTGCCGTTATTGACATCGAGCAAAAAACGGCAAAAAATCACATTTGTTGTATGGGAGTCCCACTTAAATATTTATTTTATTCTGTTTTTAGTATTTGTTGTTATAGCGGCAACAGAAGTTCATCATCAATGAAAATATCAACTGTCTAGCTATCACGGTTCATGAGATACAGCCTGGTGACAGACAGACAGACGGACAGTGGAGTCTTAGAAATAGGGTCCCATTTTTACCCTTTTACCCTAAAAAATAAATGACAGATACAGTGACAGTGTTTCGAAACGGTCCCAACAGAACTTATCATTTCCTAGCTGTGAAGAATAGTATAGAATAGGTAGATTCCTTTAGGCGCAGACAGACGTAGGATCTATTGTAATCGGTAAAACCTCATTGCTTTTGACTTGCTATCGTTTTGTCAACGTTATAACTCGTCTTAAACACGTTGCACTTATTTTTAGGGGTCTGTACCTCAAAATCAACAATAGATTACTTGCGTTACCAGCTGTCAAAAACTCGGTTATCTGCGGAGAACAAATGCACAGAGGGCCCTGCCAAGTTGCATTACGCTAACTAGCGTTTCTATTCGTTTCGTTTTTACACCAATCGCGTCACTGGTAGATGACTTGATACGAAAAGTCACATGATCTACCAGTGATGCGATTGGTTTAAAAACGAAACGATTAGAAACGTTACTTAGCGCAATGCATCTTGGCAGGGCCCTCTGGGCATGTCTATTGGTTAAAATTCCACGACTTTTACCAGGGCCTCTATTCCCGGCGGTAAAAACCATGTCGTCTGACCTGCAAGCCTTTCGCGTACCTAACTCACTCGCAATCCCGATCGGCTTCAAAACAAAACAATTGGTTTCATTTTGTATGCAGACAAGCCTTCGATTTTCAAAATGAATACGATTGTGATTGCGAGTGTTGTTACGCGAAAGACCTGCTGTTATCGTACTGTCAACGTTTTGATAGCGTTTATTTACTTGACAGTAATGGCGGTTAACGTTAAAACAATACCATATAACAAGTCAAAGACGATCTGGTTTTTACTGACGGGATTAGAGGCCCGGAGCCCGTGTGTGTTAGACCTTACAAACCCTTTCACAGATCAAAGATGTGATACGGATGGTTCCAGCTCTCGAAATCAGAAAGAAACGGTCTTTTAAATCACGCCTTTTAAGTAAGGGGTATTCGAAAAGGTCAAAAACTTCCTTGCTTTGTTTTATTTCATCTGCTATTATTTGATATTACTCGTGCCTGTGTAAGAACATCTTACACAGATTTAAAGTAAGAAAGGTGTATTTTAATAAAATCAACCTTGAATCATGTAGGTAGGTACAGTCGGCAAAATAGAAATGTAGAGAATAATCAAATGACATCGTATTTTGTCGGATAACTTGGTATTCTTGTTTTCTCAGTTTGCTTATCGGTGCATACTGAAGCCGACTGCGAAAGCAAAATAAATACGAACATTCCGGACCAAATACGAGGTCGTATCTCAAGTCACTGTGATGTAATAGTTCTGAACCTCTTGTTTTGTTGTTTATTATTGTTTAAATATGACGGAAGAGATCCGACACTTCAAACTATGGGCAGTAAGGGAGAGCGTCGGTGGCCTAGTGGCTTAGAGGGTCGACTCGTGATCGTAAGGTACCGAGTTCGAATCCCCGCGGTCACCATGTACCAATGAGTTTTTCTAACTTAAGTGCATTACCCGATGCTCTTACGGTGAAGGAAAAA
Source organism: Acleris literana (assembly GCA_946894065.1). Lineage (NCBI taxonomy): Eukaryota > Metazoa > Arthropoda > Insecta > Lepidoptera > Tortricidae > Acleris > Acleris literana. The sequence continues at coordinate 15,114,795 of OX335691.1, forward strand.
CATCGTGAGGAAACCTGCACATTCGAACAGCTGAGTGTGTAAGAGGGTAATACACATTGGACAAAGATCTTGGACAAGTGGAATACCACCCTTAAACAAGTAATAGCAATTTTAAGAAAAAGTTCTTATTTAGTTTCTTTTTTAATTATATAAGTACTGGACTGAAATTTTTAGTCAACGTAACTATTCGCCATATATTACTGACCATATTAAATTTGATATAAAATACTTTTTATCGAATAAACAGCTGGGTGAAGGTCGTCTCCTATTCGGATCTTAGGCCAATAGTTTCACACAATCCTATGTTTTGACACGTTTTCCTGCTCAACTATTTTACATACACATACTTACCCACGGAACACTGAGGTTCGTGGAATCCACACGGTTCCATTTTGCCGATAAAAAATTGACGCGACCGTGTAACGTGCATTTCAATGTCAAACGAGCCGTCGTAAATTGAAATGAAATGAAATCATTTACTAAGTAAAATGAGTATACCGTCACGTTAACAAGAACTATCATTTGAATTCACAATGTTAACAGCATATTTACAATACGGCAAAGACATCGTGTAATAAGGCAATAACAACATGAGCACTTGATCGACTCCGGTCAGTCGTCTAATCCCGTCCAGATTGTACGGTAAACCCGGATCAGGTTTCGGGAACGCGGATTACAGGTGTAAGCGGCTCGGGAACTCGACTCCGATGTACTTGTTCGACGAAGCCTTACAGATAATTCCAAAAGTCACAATTAATTAGTGACTTCAATTGATGAGTCTCTTTTCTTTGAGTAGGCAAATGAGCACACAGGCCACCTGATGGTACAGTCAGCAGCAGAAGTAGCTACGCAACCGAAGAGGTCAAAATAAACTGCACTCGACTCTATTGTCAAGAGAATACGTCGTGTCTAGATCATTACCCGACTGCCGAAGGAGGAGGGTAATGTGTTTCACAGCCTATATATGTATGTTTGTTCCTTTGTGACACTGTAAAAACTAAACCCGTTGTCAGATTTTGATGATTTTTATGTCAATCGATTTGTCTTAATGACAGTAATCAAAATTCAATATGGCGGCCACCAGACCCCCTATTGTGCAAATTAAAAAAAAAAGTTGACCAAGTATGACAAGTGGGGTATCATTGAATAGGGATTTAAAAATCATCTTTAGGTTTCTTTCATCATTTGTCATTTTGAATGATCATTTAGGATTTATAAAGATTTAAAGTTGGTTAGCAACAGGCGGGTTTTGGAAGCTCGCTTTTTGTTAAAGTTATTTTGAGCATGTTATTCTGCTTAGCTACTTTTGATGCTGACTGTACTATAAGCGCAACGGAGCCCTGACCCACCATAGAACCGTGTCACAGTGACTTTATATAGTAGTTTTCACAATCGTGTTATAATAGAGAGCTTTTTAGTCGAGTACAGTGTTTAGGCCACGAAGCTTGCTGAGTGGCCTAAGTAAGGTACGAGATCACTAATGTGAACAATACTATTTGTACAAGTTCATTAAAATTAATAATTTAAGTGGTTAGTTTTTATTTTAACTTTTTAAGCTTAGCTTTGAAAAGAAAAGTTATCACACCACCGGCGTCCGTAATGTTGCAGTACTGTGCCAGTAGTATTAAGCCAATCACAAAGCGTAGTTTTTTAATTTTTGTTTATGCTCTGGATACAGCAGCAAGTTTACGTAGATTTTTGACAGATGACGCGACGCTGCTACGTTCCGAAACGCCATAGATTGGCAATTTTGTATCGGATCGAGTCTCCTTAAACATGGACACATATTATTGAAATACGAAGTTCTATTTTCAATTTTTTTTCGGTTGTCTAGAGCGTATCAGTTAACACAAAACAAACAGTTATTTCGGTTGAGTCGGAAGTAACATAGACTATTCAACGATGAAAAGTGACGTTGCAGTATTCTCTATGAAATCTTAATACGCAGATTTTAATCGACGAGTACAAAAAAACCATTTCAAACGACTTCAAACATAACGTCACTGTGACACAGTTCTATGACCTACGTGGGATCTGAGACCTACATTTTCGTTCTCAAGAGTACAATCACAAGACTCCAATCCTAAATTCATTGCCAACCCTGAGGACTAAGATGTAATGCTTCTATGCTAGTAATATCACCGAGTATGTTATGCTGACACCGGAACACAACAACGCGAACACTGCTGCTTGGCAGTAGTTAAGGATAAGGTCCTTCCACCACCTCTCTTTGGCTTTCTCAAAATCTCACTTTCAAATTGTATCTCTGAAATAAAGTAATGGTGATTCTCTTAAACTTAAAATTTAGTACCGTTTGGTAACCAAAATTTCGTAACCACGTATTAATTTAATTTAATTCTGTACCTGGTTACGAAATTTTGGTTACCAAACGGTATTAAATTATATTACCAGGGTCACAGAAACTGAAGGATGCGAGTGGCTCAGGACCGATCGTGGTGGAGACCTGGGATGCGGATAGCCTATGTCCAAATGAGGACGAGTTTCAGCTGACGTAATGAGCCTAAAGTAAAGTTGTCTGAGTGGTCCGACCAAAACCAGCACCACATGGTCTTATAACGGGTACCTATTATTTTATCGAAACATCATGGTTTCAGCAGAAAATACTTAGCGTTCGATGAAATAATAATTGAAGTTCGATAAAATGATCGGTGACCTTCTTATTACTTAAAATGGTCTTAACCGCATTATTCCCGATCGTTTTCTTTATTGTATATTTTTTCATACTCTGGCTTTATAATGAACCTAAAAGACAGAACGAGACAAGGAAAAAAGATTATTTTTCAGGCAACCCCCTCCATATAAAAACACGATAAAAATATCTTTATCCGAATTCATTCTCCTAATGGACTTTAACTGCACTCGATCAAATGACGTAAAATTATCCAAATGAAAATCCTCTTTCAAAAGCTTAGTCCAAATATAAAAGGTACGGAACCCGGCGCCAACAATTAGCGTATTGTGTTAATATTTGATCCGGCTCGTGCCTCTCAGGGGGGGGGGGGACACACGGCCGGCGCGACGCGGGATAAACGCTGGGATAAAGTGGGATACCCAGCCGACAGCGGAAGATAAACGAAGGATAGAGTAACGTAGGTGTTATGTGTAATATCAGTTTTTGCTTTATAAATTGAAAGTTCAACTTTTTTTTTGTTTTTACATGTACCTAGTCCCAAACTATGGTCTAGGTTTGCACGGTCAATGATATAAATTTCTAGGCCACTATAGAACTACGTCCGCGTGACGCAGTAAGTCAAATCCTACATTGTTTCTTAGGATTTGATTGATTATGACACTTTGACATAGTTCTGTGGCGACCTAGCGACATCTAACGGCAACTTGTATCAACCAACTCGCTACCTCGCTAGCGCCACCAGCGTCAGACAGCGCAAACTTAAGTGTTCTACATCGCGCTAACGAAGTTTCTCCAGTCAGATGACATATATACAACTTCCAACTTCATCCAAAAGGCCTTCGGTCCCCAGTCATAACACCCACCTGGAGAGAGATCTCTCTATTGTCCTCTCTTCCTACAGTTCCATAGTGGCACAGAAGTCCAATTTTTTGACTGTACTGTTTCTGTAAACGATACATACTTATATAGAGAAATAAGTACTCCAATTCATAGAAAACTATTGTGCTATTTAATTTAGGTAATTGCTGTATATTGTATTTTCTAAACATCCAAGACTTAGGAACAAATACCTATTATCCTTTACCAAAGATCGAACCTGGGACGACTAGCTTCATATAGGCAGGGTCACTACACCCAATTTTCCAACAATTTGGATTTAACTTCGCCACCAAAGTTCATCCAGCTTATAACCTAATAAAAATTAGTTTATTTGGGACAACGATATACCCATACTAACAAATACAATACATACCTACTAATATATAATCTATACTTATACTTATAAAGCTGAAGAGTTTGTTTGTTTGCTTGAACGCGCTAATCTCAGGAACTGCTAGTCAGATTTGGAGAATTCTTTCAGTGTTAGATAGCCCATTTACCGAGGAAGGCTATCATCACGCTAAGACCAATAGGAGCGGAGCACCAATGAAGAATGCAAAACGCGGGCAGAAGCTAGTAATATATATAACTTAAAATTAACTTGAGGTGATACAACGGCGTAGTGCAATGTAAAGTCTCGTTTTAATCTTTTGTCAAACAAAATTCTTCAAAACTAAATTAACCCCAAGTTACTAAAACAAGACTCTCTGTAGCAGTGTGTCCCGCAAATTGACATTTTAAGATATTAAAGAAAAATTATTCGGGATGTTTTTAAGAATTCCTTTAGACGTGCGCAGAGATGATACGGAATGAGAAATAAAAGAAACGGCTAGGGAGGAGCGTCTGCCGACTAAACGCCGACAAAAGTATGACCAACCGAAGACTAGTTACATCCACTCGACAAAGTATATTGCTTTTGATTTGACATGTTATCGTTTTTTCAAAATGTTGTTTGCTCTTATTTTTGGGTACACTTCATAATTCCGAATTGATCAAAATCCCGAATTTTCACAATGCAATGTTTTGAATCAAAACGCCTTGAAATCAAACTTGACCTGAGTTATGTATAGCAATTCAAGAATGCATTATTATAAAATAACTTCAGCATAACATAGCTTTTGAAGACGGCAAAAAAACAGTTCGTACAAAAACTTGCTTCAAAAAAGATTTTATTGATGAAAACTTTTGTAACTACAAAGAACCAAACCTTATTTTTTAAGGATCTTTCACTTTGTACGATACTTTTTTGAAATTTATTGTTTTCATATTAAAGGTATTTTTAAACTGATATTTTATGGCGCCTATTATTTTGATGAAGAACGCTAAAGAATTTTGCAACATTCATTTTTAGCAAATAAATACATTTTACAATAAATTATCAATTCTATTCTTGTTTTATCAATAATGGGTTTGCGTTTACCTACCTGTGCGTTTATTATCACCTAAAACTAGTACTTAAACGCCTTTTAAGACCGACAAAAATAGTATCGTGAAATTACAATCTCGACTAAACTTTCTTTTGTCGGCGACAAAAATTCCCGTGCCTGTTAACAATAGCTACTATAAGCGTCGCCCTGCGTCGGTACATACACTTTTACACGTTTATTTTACGATGGAAAATATACTTTACCGTCTACTAGGCTTAGCCAGCGACTTTGTGCGAGTAGAAGTGGTTTATCGCTACTCCCTTCGGAACCGTTACTATATTTTTTTGAATAATACATGCACGTCTATCTCCGGGCTATATACTATTTTACACATTGCAGTATTGCTCGGCTTTTTCTTCGAACTTGGCCGGACACACTGCCATGTGTCTTGATTTTAAGACCGTGCATTCTCAATTAAGTAGCTTAAAACGCATAATATATTCGCTGACATTTAAAAAGTTTACACTATACCTAAGTAACTATACCAAATATATAGGTATACCTGTTCGTTAACGTTATTTATATTTAAATATTAATTTATCGATCATAATATATAATTAATATGATCTGATATTTCTGATGGTAACAATTAAAATTCTACACTATAATAAACGGGCATGATGAAATTGTCCAGGAAATATATGAATAAAAAACAAAAAACCGCCTTCAAAAACGCAAAAAATAACTTCTTTAAAATTGTAGGCACCTAATAGGTTAGTCGTGCGTGCGTTTTTGAAGGCGGTTTTTTGTTTTTTAAAACATTTATTTTATTTTATACTTTTTAGTGATCATAATACGCTGTTTCGTAGTCCCACTTCTTAGTTGAAATGAAACTTTAACTTATATCAAGCGCGCCGCAAGCAACGCCGCGGGAAAGTCATAGTCATATTTCAACAAGTAAATATTATTCGTTGTAGGTAGTCGCTCAACTATCTTAATCGAGATATCTTATCGCCACCCTTGAAATCGGTACCATTGAGGAGTTCCGGTGGCCATCTGTGGTCTTCATCATCAGTTCCACTACACCAAATGATACTTTCTGAATGTAAATGCTGGACTTTTTACTAAAAATACTAAAATCGCTATATGTTTGCCTACAATATTTGAGGAGTTTCCTCAATTCCTCACTGATCCCCTCATCAGATACAGATTTGGTGACAATGGGACTACCTCGGAAGTATATTCTATCAAACCAAAAAAAAAAAATTGAAATCGGTCGACAATTGACGGAGTAATCGGTGAACATACATAAAAAAAAAATACATACAGTGGAACGTATAACCTCCTCCTTTTTTGATGTCGGTTAAAAACCGATACAAATACAATTACAATTTTGACAACTAGGATAATAAAATCAAACAATGTTTTTTCATTACTTTTAAGAAGTGTAATAGTCGTAAGTGTTCATGGTCCAAAAGCGACCCGCGTAAGGCTACAAACAGCCCAGGTAGGACCTCTTGCAACATTTCCGACAACAGGGGTAGGCACGTTGGACTCTACCCTTCCCTTTCTCCTTGAAAGTCTTCTTCTTGTTGAATCCATTTTCCGGACAATTCTCCTTCTCGTAATCTAATAATTTCACCTTCAACCTGCGGCATTAAATAAAACACGTTACTGTGATCCCATAACAAAGCCTGCACTTTTGTAAAGAACATTATCATCCTGCCCCTATCCCAATCATTTGGGGTCCTCTTTTTCTTCTAAGCGTTCCCATCCGTCGTTATCTCAGCATTCACTCTCTTATTTTCCAAATCACTCTTCACACATTCCATCCGTCTCTTCAAAGTTCCACTAAAGCCCTCTACTTTCATTTGCTTTCTTATAAACACCATGTATAAATCCTATAGTGTCTTCAATCAGCGAAGGCGCACCCCGTTATGTAATTTACTATTTAAGGGGTGAATGAATACATATTTTTAGCTTGTCTTGGGGTCAATTTTTTCCATCACTCAACCCTACTAAGTATGTACGGTCACGGAAGTTAATTTGCTACCCATTTGAAAGAAAATCTGTTTGAAGATGTCATTGTCAATAGAGATGTCAAGTCATTTATAATTGATAGGAAACTCAACCTTATTGCTGTAGAATGTCAGATTGACTTTGGGCCTAAGGTGGGTCACAAATTAAATTCCTTGACTGTAAATGCTTCCTCCACTTGTTTCGAAACGCGTCCAAGTCATCCCGCCACTAGAGTAGAGTAGAAAATACTACTCTAGAAATGGTTGACTGAATGTGAGATTGAAGGTTGACTGGTTAGAATAGTTATAGAATTAAGTCCACATTTTATACTAGTTCTTTTTGTGCATTCAAGTATAAATAAAATATCATAGTATATAGAAGGTTCGTAAAGATAGTAAGATGTTTGTTGTGTGTCAATATTCTTTTTGTAAATTGTCTGAAGAACATGTATATTTGATAGTTCTAAATCTTAATCTATTGCATAGTTTTTAACAAAAATCTCTTAAACGACAGAAGTGACATAATTTTTAACTTTTTAAGGATTTACCTTAGTTTTTTTATATCTTTTTGCTCTAATTTTTTCATCGCAATCCAATCTCTGATGTCCTGCTCAACCTTTATCTGGTAGAAGGGCGGCAACGTCGTCTTGGGACCCCCTCCCCCGAACGGATTCTGATCTAAATAACTGTTGATTGCCTCATGCCTCCTCCTCCCGTTCTCGTCTCGGAACTCATCAGTGTCGTTGATCTCTTTAACCTGTTTATCCAGTTCCTTCAAATGTTTTTGGGCAACAAGTGACTCAGATTCGTTGGTTTTGCCCAGAACAGCTAGACTGTTGTTGATGGCGACTTTGATTTGTTTGTATAATTCTCCTTTCTCTGTCTCCAAAGCTTTTATCAGTCGCTCTCTCTCGCTTTGAAAAGAAGACATGTTGGTTGAGGCCGCGGATATAATGCCGAGCTGGCATAGAAGGAGCAAAGCCTTTGGGAGTTTTTTCTGTAATATTGAAAGTAATAAAAGTTACTTAAGCTAAATCTAAAGATGAGCCAGGAGGTGAAATAACTAGCATAGAGGCATTCCATCGTTCTGCTCAAAGTTAGGAACGTATTTGCAGTCCTAGGATTGTAGTCTTAAGATTGTCTTCAGAGTGCAAAAGACTATGGGTCTCAGATCTCACTTACCATCGGGTGGACTAGGTGCTAGTGTGCCTTCGCCATGCCATAAAAAAAACTTGTGAGTTATGACCACAATGCTCGCCTTTACTCGCCACTTAGTTGAGGCAGTTCCATTCTAGGCGGTAATACTTCCAGCATTTTGGGAACGATGCCCACAGGATTATTTGAATTTATTAGACTGGTGTAGTTTTAAGTTTTAGCCTTCCATGCCATAAAGGCGTACACTTTAATAGCGATAAAAGACTTCTTTTTTTATAGCATGAAGATATTTTCGATGATAATGAGCGTACAGGCTACCTGATTGTAAGTAGTGGTAGACCCATAGACATTATCAAACTCAAAACAGAGTAGGCAACGCATTGCAGTCTTGAGACTGCAATCTTTAGATGCCAGTCTTGAAGTTGCATCAAGGATGGGAACGCATTTGCAGTGTCGAGATTGCAGTCATGACAGAACTAAGAGAGATGCCCATAATTATTTCATTTTACCTATTGTCCTACCCCTACCTTGCAACACAACACTGCGAACACTATTATTTTGCCGCTATGGTGTCCAGCACGGATGGAGTCGCAGGCAAAAACTAGTAAAATAATATAATTTATTGCTCTTTGTAATACAACTTACCATTTTACCGAACTGCCTTGTTCTCCTCGCCGCTTGGGCAATCTGAATATATTTTACGACTTCGAATAAAACTGGCGCAAACTGCACTACATTATTATAAACCACCATTTTGCAAGAACTTTAAACGTATGCGTAGTCTAAGGCATTTAACATCACACTATTATATCCATACTCATATTATAAAGTACTCTTACATCTTTAATAATTTAAATAAATAGCGGGGGACGATCTCACACAAATTGACATAGTCCCAAACTAAGCTCTAGGCTTGTGCTATGGGGACGGATACCTATCTTAAGTTTGAAATACTTTTGTCCACTATTTCGTCTGGCCGAAATTTTTATTTATCAAAAATTCTTTTTTTCTGAAACCGTTTAACTTTCTTTGATTGTTATAAAACTAACCTATCCTACAGGTCTAGTAGTTATATCTCATTAATCATTTTTGAAAAGTGAATGCGTTCAGAGAAAAATGATTTTCACACAAACGAAACAGCGGAAAATAATAATTTCGAAACATCGGTACGTTACCATGGCGACTAGACAACGATAAACATAAATATAGAGAAAGAAATACTTATAAAACACGCTTGCGCTCATCACAGAAATATTTACCCGGACCGGGAATCTAACCCAGGACCGCTAGCTTCGTAGGCAGTCCATTACAATACAATACAATACAAAACACTTTATTGTGCACCAAACAAAAATATTACAGAGAAACATTACAATTAAAAATAACACAGGCACCTTATCGCTGATTAGCGATCTCTTCCAGACAACCTTAGTAGAGATAAGGTATCAAATTAAAATATTTTACACGGTAGGTGGTGCAGACTGGCAGGTGGCGTTACTAAGTGTCGAAGTAGAATACTTCTATGCTAGTTATTTTGCCGGTTGTCTTACCAACTAAGCTAAATGCGTTGCTAAGCATAAGTAACTGTCTGTTGGTTAAGCTTCCACGGGTAAACTGCTGAATTGATGAAATTTGTTATAATAAGATGTTATGAGCTGATACTTTCGATACCGAAAAATTTAATAGTTCCCGAGGGAATAGCGATAACCATTTTCTATGCGAGCAGACTCGAATGCCATAGCTAGTTATATTATTTATTATATTATAAAACTAACCTTACATAACCTATAGGGTTCTACACGATGGTACTGAAATAAATCCTGAAATATTTACTGTAACAGAAAAAAAAGAGGGTTGGCAAATGAACCGATTGGGAAACGATACATTCGGCCAAACATATTTCGGCCAAAAGGCAGGATACCACTATCTTAAGACCGCTAATGTGTTGCCAACCCTGAGGACAAAAACGAAATGCCTCTATGCTAGTAGTTTCAACGGTTGTCTTTCCCACACGGGAACACAACAATTCAAACACTGCTACTTGACAGTAAGAGCCACTAGAACATCAAGAATATGACTACGATATAAAAGCGAGATAGGGAACGGAGTACCTAAGCCTAAGCCTCGAGCCATGGACGTAAACCTTGAAGGGTATTACAGCGATCGGTGCCGGCGGCCCGCTGCGACGCCATCTTTTATCGGCCAGGACACTCGCCCTTACCATGGATAAATCATGGAATAAGTATAAACACAGTTTTTTGAAATTACATGATAAAAAAACGGTCAAGTGCGAGTCGGAGTCGCGCACCGAGGGTTCCGTATTTAACATAGTATGGGTGGGAAACGCAAAAGAAAATACTCATTTTGTTATGAACCTTAATATCTATGTAATAAAGACAATTTTGACCAGCCTAAATTTTAATACAGATTTTGAAAGATTTTTGATAATTTTTCCAAAACTGTAAAGTTTGACAACTTAATATTATTTTTCCCGTAAAATATAAGTAATTATCTTTAAATCAGGAATGTTTCAGATTTTTTGGTCCATAAACTTCGGAGATAAGGAGACACATAATTTTTTAGCTATAAATCAAAAAGTACGTAACAGAAAATTATAAAAAAAAATAGTTTTGAAATATGCAGACTGCGCCCTTTCATATGACATTCCATTTGCAATAAACAAATCACTTTTATTTTTCAACCCCCGTTCGAGACCCCTTTTCAAATATTTAGAAAAATAATTTTATATTTTTTTACTAAAAACAGATGCGGGCAAGATTGCTATACAACTGTGCCAAATATAAAGTTGATAGCTTCTATTCTACAGTTTGTGAGAAAAACTGCTGTGACATACAGACAGACAGACAGACACCGAAGTCCTACTATAAGGGTTCCTTTTTTACCATTTTGGTACGGAACCCTAAAAATGACTGTGGTTTCAATGCAGCTTGTGAGTGATTTTGTTATAAACATAGTTTTTTTTTGTAGTAATTTGATTGATTAGATGAGTACGTTACTTTGATATAGTTCCCTAGTGGCCCAGAAATCCAATTTGTTGACTATACATCCGTGGGGGATTACTTGATCCGCAGTGTATCATAACGAATAGTTTATAACTATTAAATAGATTAAAAAAAAATATATTATGGCGGCCCCTGCTTTCAGAACTGATATCTCTGAAATTACTCAACCGATTTTCACGAAAACTAGCTAAGAACCATCCCAAATAATCCGCTTTTATTGTGTTTTCGAATAAACTAGTATTGTCTTGAAATCAAAGGTTGGTTTACAAATAAATTCACGATTTATAGGGTATTATGACATAAGCTGCCACATTTTTTCGTTAAGTTAACTACATGAAGGTTAAAGGGGTTAAACCCTTATTATTGTTAACCTCGTCCAAATCAGTCTACTATACGTTTTAGCGCTTGAATGACACAGACTCAAATACACAGACAAACATACACACAAACACACTATAAACTTATAACACCTAAATCACCCAAAGGTTAGCTGGAAGAGATCGCATGAAAGGATAAGTTCGCCTGTGTAAATTGCTGTTCTGTAAATATTGTATATGAATTTCCGTGTTTTGTACAAAGTATTAACATACATACATACATAACACCTCTCTTTTTGTCAGGTGTTAAAAATCATAACCAATGAAACTAATATTTGATTCTAATTTCAAATTTTAATTAAAAAAGAATCGAAAAACTCGCTCTAATTCTTAAATTCGCCACCTGCAGTGTTACTCCTTGCGCAACTCGCGTGCAACTCGCCCCCGGCTCGCGCGGCGGTACTCCGCCATTACCGTGATGGCCGCGCTTATCGCACCCAGAGAGCGCTAACGCGTTTTGTATCTAAGGCTGTGTCCACGGATACAGCGGGTACGTTAAGTTTTTAGCTAGTCTTTGAACAGATGGGCAATATTGGGCACACATTTACACGTTTAAGATTCACCTTAGAATCATCGGGTAATGTACTTAAATTCTTCTTCTTATGGTGTTTCTTCAACTAGCACCAATCAGCTTTGCATTTGGAAATCAGCTTCTCATAATCCTGTCTATTTTTGCGAAGTGAAACAGTTGGGCACTTGGGCAGCACTCGCAACTCCTGTCCCTTCTCGTACTTAAATTAGGTAAACCTATGGTACATAATTAAAGGGCAACCGCTGGGGTTCGAACTTGGTACCTTACGATCACGAGTCGAAATCCTAAGCCACTAGCTAAACGTTCTCAGGCATGATGAGCTATGTAGCGACGGGCACAAAATAGGTACAATAAATTCAGTTGGCGGCTTCAGGTCCAAAAACGGCAATGTCCCACTTGCCACGAGATATTTATCAACGTAACGCGCGACTTCTTACTCCGCGCGCTAATGTCATTGAATCGCTCTTCGCTCCACTCGCCGCCCCGCCGTCTTAGACCACGGCCTGTCACGGCTATGTCCTTGAATCGCTCTCCGCTTCGCTTACCACTTCGCTTGCCACTCCGCTAGTCCACAGCCACGGCTTGTCACGGCAATGTCCCACTTGCCCCGAGATATTTGCCTTCGTAATGCGCAACTTTTTATATGCGCGCTAATGTCATTCAACCGCTCGCCGCTCCGCTCGCCGCCCCGCCCGTCCCGGGCCACGGCCTGTCACGGCAATGTCCCACTTGCCCCGAGATGTTTGCCCCCGTAATGCGCGACTTCTTACTCCAGCTCCGGAGGGCTGAAGCTCAATTTAAAAACTACTCATCGCTTATCAATAGTAACTGTAAGTTTTACGTTGATATTAAACGTGTCAAAATATTATATTAGAAAATTATTATATTTCAACTATATTTGAAACGTCAAAGCCAAGGGCCAAATTCTTGGCTTTGACGTTTCAAATATAGTTGAAACAAAAGTATACTTTTCCAAAATTTAAAATAAGTATTTCTTGATACGTCACGTAATTTATTCAGTTACTTACTTACTTTTCTGCGAAAATAAAAAAATCTTACATTTACACCATGGGTTTTAGGCTGAAATTGCAGAATTTAATAAACATCTATTGTGTAGATTAGGTAAGTTTTTTATAATAATTAAAATAAATTCTTTTCTATGGTAAAAACAGTTTTCGGCCAACAGATACATTATACGTAAAAAAATCGCGATCCAACAGTGAACCTAACACCATTCGTTGACTTTACACTTTTTTTTTCTCGCCCTGAGATTCTGAGAAAATAGGTTGTGACAGTCGGACAGAGAGTAATTTGAGTGGCCCAACAATGATTTTGTATCGGTCAGATGTACGGAACCCTACAGAAAAATCTTTACTTTACTATACGATAAGAGAGTACAATAGAAAATCAAATCAGACACTACTTAAATAAATTGGCAACCCTAAAGAAAAGCTGTTGGCTGATTCCTCAGTAGCGACCCGTGTCGCGGCCGAGCTACAACGCTTCGCCGAGCTACAACGCTTCGCCTATCAGTTCGCATTCAAATCTAACGTCGGAGAAAAACGAGGGAAGCAAACATCGGTCGCTCTTCGTTTTGTTCGAGTTTTTATCTCGGCCACGGAAAATAAAGACCGGCTCGCGCGGCGGTACTCCGCCATTACCGTGATGGCCGCGCTTATCGCACCCAGAGAGCGCTAACGCGTTTTGTATCTAAGGCTGTGTCCACGGATACAGCGGGTACGTTAAGTTTTTAGCTAGTCTTTGAACAGATGGGCAATATTGGGCACACATTTACACGTTTAAGATTCACCTTAGAATCATCGGGTAATGTACTTAAATTCTTCTTCTTATGGTGTTTCTTCAACTAGCACCAATCAGCTTTGCATTTGGAAATCAGCTTCTCATAATCCTGTCTATTTTTGCGAAGTGAAACAGTTGGGCACTTGGGCAGCACTCGCAACTCCTGTCCCTTCTCGTACTTAAATTAGGTAAACCTATGGTACATAATTAAAGGGCAACCGCTGGGGTTCGAACTTGGTACCTTACGATCACGAGTCGAAATCCTAAGCCACTAGCTAAACGTTCTCAGGCATGATGAGCTATGTAGCGACGGGCACAAAATAGGTACAATAAATTCAGTTGGCGGCTTCAGGTCCAAAAACGGCAATGTCCCACTTGCCACGAGATATTTATCAACGTAACGCGCGACTTCTTACTCCGCGCGCTAATGTCATTGAATCGCTCTTCGCTCCACTCGCCGCCCCGCCGTCTTAGACCACGGCCTGTCACGGCTATGTCCTTGAATCGCTCTCCGCTTCGCTTACCACTTCGCTTGCCACTCCGCTAGTCCACAGCCACGGCTTGTCACGGCAATGTCCCACTTGCCCCGAGATATTTGCCTTCGTAATGCGCAACTTTTTATATGCGCGCTAATGTCATTCAACCGCTCGCCGCTCCGCTCGCCGCCCCGCCCGTCCCGGGCCACGGCCTGTCACGGCAATGTCCCACTTGCCCCGAGATGTTTGCCCCCGTAATGCGCGACTTCTTACTCCAGCTCCGGAGGGCTGAAGCTCAATTTAAAAACTACTCATCGCTTATCAATAGTAACTGTAAGTTTTACGTTGATATTAAACGTGTCAAAATATTATATTAGAAAATTATTATATTTCAACTATATTTGAAACGTCAAAGCCAAGGGCCAAATTCTTGGCTTTGACGTTTCAAATATAGTTGAAACAAAAGTATACTTTTCCAAAATTTAAAATAAGTATTTCTTGATACGTCACGTAATTTATTCAGTTACTTACTTACTTTTCTGCGAAAATAAAAAAATCTTACATTTACACCATGGGTTTTAGGCTGAAATTGCAGAATTTAATAAACATCTATTGTGTAGATTAGGTAAGTTTTTTATAATAATTAAAATAAATTCTTTTCTATGGTAAAAACAGTTTTCGGCCAACAGATACATTATACGTAAAAAAATCGCGATCCAACAGTGAACCTAACACCATTCGTTGACTTTACACTTTTTTTTTCTCGCCCTGAGATTCTGAGAAAATAGGTTGTGACAGTCGGACAGAGAGTAATTTGAGTGGCCCAACAATGATTTTGTATCGGTCAGATGTACGGAACCCTACAGAAAAATCTTTACTTTACTATACGATAAGAGAGTACAATAGAAAATCAAATCAGACACTACTTAAATAAATTGGCAACCCTAAAGAAAAGCTGTTGGCTGATTCCTCAGTAGCGACCCGTGTCGCGGCCGAGCTACAACGCTTCGCCGAGCTACAACGCTTCGCCTATCAGTTCGCATTCAAATCTAACGTCGGAGAAAAACGAGGGAAGCAAACATCGGTCGCTCTTCGTTTTGTTCGAGTTTTTATCTCGGCCACGGAAAATAAAGACCGAGAGAGCGGGGAAGCTAAAAATACGAAGTTTGTACAAATATTTGAAGGGTAACTTGTGTTTTTGCCTTACTGCGGCGACGGTGAAAGGAGAGTTATGATTTTAGCGGTCTTTTTAGCTATACGGCGAACGTTTCAACGAGCCACCTGACGGAAAGCGGTCGAGAAAGTCGAGTTGCTGCCTTTGAATTAGTTAAAAAGAGTCAGTCTTAAGTCGGGGCCTCTGTTGCCTTTCGCGTATGGTTTTTTATTAATGAATATATGTATTTTACTTCTATTGAACAATTGGGAACGAAGCTAAAATAAAAATTCACATTCCTACTTATATGAAGTAGGTACGAGTATGAGTATGTTCAAACTAATTCCAGTTTTTAAACTTGAATTATTTAATTGTAATGGTTCTTGTACACGTTGGCCCTTTACTCTCAGGGTTCTGTAGTCAAACTAGGATCCCTTATAGTTTCTATCTGTCTGTCTGAATGTCAGCACCAAATAACTACAAATGAAAAAATAATTAATTTTATGAATGTTTAATTTTAAGATAATGTTTTGTGTTTGTAGTAACGTCATCGGAACCGTGCACTGAGCTGATCTGACCTGCTGCTCTTGACCTGTTTTTTACATAACTGCCCAAAAAAAAGGAGTGTAATGTTTTAACGCATTCACTGCCAGGGGGCGTGGCCTAGGAACAAACTTGTATGACAGTGAACGCATATTTGCGTCGGTGGCAGTGAATGCGTTAAGGGTTCATGTATGTATATATGCACGATTCTTTATTCCACCATAACTTCTAAACGCCTGAGCCGATTTAGATGTGTGTAGTATCGTTAGGATCCTTTCACCATCCCGGGTGACGTAGGATACCTAAACTGTTAAAATTGAAATAACAACAATGGCAAAATGACAATTATTAACATAGGTATATCGACGACGATATAAAAAATGCAGGCGGGATTTTAAAGTTTGCTTTTCATTTATTTAGTGTCCTATCTCTGTAATCACTCGCTGCCTTTACTACGACACGACTGATCGTCGGTCCGTCGTCAGATTTAAAGAGAAGTTCGTTACGGAATCTTTAATATCGCTTCAAACACTTCTCTTGCAATGAGGCAGTGTGGCCGTGAAACAAGCTGTTCCAGAGGTAAAAAAATAAGACTTGACATTCCAATGACGCGTTTTGTTAAGACACTTTTTTAACTTTAGTTGTATGCCCAGCAGTGAAAGTGTTTTGGTTGGCATGATGATGCCAACTAACTTGCCGCACACTTGAAGTTCCTGAACGTTGAAAATGTTGACACTTGACAGCGGTAAAACAATGGCTAACTTATATTTTGTTGCGTGTGAAGAAATAGTTATATAACTAACAGCATCATTTAATTGATGTCAACATGCCGTCGCAGCCACATTATTTTTGGATACTAAGTATAAATAAGTTAAAATAAAACGAGCAATATTAATTAAGTTTGGTTTCTACCCTATTCGGCAAGGTCCTTAATGGGTATTTATTACTTGTTTTAAAAACTTTCATTTAACTTAATTTTTCTCCAAAAACATTATGGCCCCAAAATTAAAAGCGACGCGAGTCATCCACAATTGTGTGACAGTGTCGATAATCGAATCGTTCGCGGGCGCCTCACTAATCCGGAGAGATGCGCCATCGACGGACTGACACTCGATTACACCATAATCGACCATCCCACGACTTATCCACTCTTGACGTAATTATCGATAATTTATTCCATCACTACACTAAACGAAAGGGATTGAGAAATTAATTCGATTGAAAAATAATCGATGAAGCGTTTTGCATAATTAAATTATTTTAAAAGGTTTGTGATTTAAATGAAGGGTCACGGAAAATGAGCGATTGAACATTGATTTACTTCGTTAAAAACGCTTCGTCGCTCTTTTGTGAAAGTCTCGTTATATTAAAAAGGTTATTTAAGTAGTTTTCTTCCTTCCAGGACTCTTGTAATCGTCTAACGTAATTGAACGCGGGAAAACTCGAGAAAAAATGAAGTTCAATAAAGTGCATAAAAACTACAAAGAATTAAATTAAAAGCCAATTCTCTTACGGAGCTTAGTTACGGATTGTCGATATGGGGCAAATCCGTAGATGTAAAGAAAGCATTTGTAGCCCATGGAGGTGTATAAGAGCTGTATGCAACACTCATTTTCTAACTCCATGTAAACCTTTATTTCAAGCCATGGGTGTACTGCCTCTGCCGTGCATGTATATTAAGCAGATTGCATTATTTGTTAGGAAAAACCCTAATATGTTCGCAACTCATGCTGAAGTTTTCACAATATCTACTAGATACAAGGATAAACTGTACTTGCCTCGGTCTAAATGTAATATTTTTAAAGTTAATTCTTACTTTATGGCAATTAAAATTTACAATCATCTACCAATTGTAATACAGAAATGTCCGTTGAATAAATTTGACCATTTAATCACAAGGTGGCTATTGGGAAAATGTTTTTACTCGGTTCGGGAGTTCCTTGATGAAAAACGATCTGTATTATAACATTGCATGCCTAATTAAGGTAGAACATAAGCTCATCCTGTTCCACGAAGATCTGTTTATTTACTATGTTCTGGCAATAAATGTCTTTGTCTTTGTCTTTGTCTTTTTTAGGACCACGCGGTTCTTAAAAGAAAATCTTTATTTACTAATTCCATATACTTAAGCAAAATCACGGCCGTCTGTTCTATTTGATTTGTTTAAAAAAATATTTAATATGTTGATTTGAATGCATTTCCATCACATGCAATGACGGTAGCTTATGGACGTAGTATGTTATTTATCGACATACAAATAGAAAAATAATCGTACAATCTATTTCTACGCATACTTACGTCACTCAAATTGGGCTGTACAATTTTATGTTACTCACACTCGCATATGGTATTAAAATTTACGATAAGCCTGCTCAAAGTGGTCCAAGCCAGTTTTGGACATGATAAATTTATAATACATACCTGACTATACTAAGTTTACATTTATATAAACACGATAACATTCATTCAAGAACAAAACAATCGCGCTCATCACACTAATATTTGCCCAAATCTAATCTCACACTACATCGTAGTTTGGGATTTGTGCGTTGCAATTAATGCAGTTGGACTCATTCCCATCCCTAGCGTCGATACACGCGATGGCATGCCACGCCCCGGAATGGCAGTCGAACCAAGGCAGGCACATTAACCAGCGGGCATCGCTACAATATCTCTGTGGTTACATCCGAGTCCGAGCTGATATGTCGATGTAAGAACGCAGCGTTGTGTTGTAGGGATGGGACGATATTGCTGTCGATATTTTTAAATTAAAGTTACCATCGGAGCTGAGGAAAACAAGAGGATGGTAAGATGGTTTAGACGTGTTTCTGACCGAATAAAGGAAAAGACGGAAGACCTTTGCCCATCAGTAAGTAGACCAATTCGACAAGATAAATATAATTTAAAAAAAAAGTATGAACAATCTTGTACAAAATTTAGACATAATGATACAAAAGCATTTCCAACTATTCAACATTTAGGTGAAGCAAAAAGCATTAACAGTAGGTACAATTAGAAATCAGATAGTTATTTAAGTAAACGTGAGTCATACTTCCCACCCGCACTAAACACAAATACGTAACATAAATACTTGAAGCCATTTATTAGTTATTTTCCTGAAGAGACTATTTATTTATTCTTAGATTTCCTCTCTAATTTAATTAAGTGAAAAGGAAAATGTTTCATTAGACCGAATAAAGGTTGACTTCGTATTTTTAATTAGCTATATCAAACAACTTTCCACGGAAAAAAAGATGGGTAAAAGTTGAAGAAAATATCCAGTTGTTTTTTACACCCACAGTGAAACCAAAATTATCCTGTCTAAATCAAGTCAAGACTACAGCATCACAAGCCATCTTGTGATGCTGTTTAATAAGCTATTATAGTATTAAAATTCACGAAGTTTCACTCACTACTAACTGTCGTAAACCGAGGAACGAGGCGTGCCCTCGTGACTTGGAAATATTTAACAACTTTTTTAATTGTGTGGAGAAGCACACAGCACACAGACCACCTGATGGTAATTGGGAAATGAACTCTAACCTCGTAAGGCCCACTGTGCAATGGGATGTACATAATCAAGGCAATTCAATTTGTACTGTATCGAAATGGGAATAAAGTTTATTTTCCTATTTTCATGAATTGATAATGGCATTATCGAACAAACGTAATTGAACTTTATTGCCTTGCTGATAGATTCCAAGTCCCACTCACAAAAAACTTCCTGTTGTATGGTGGGCCTTACGAGGGTAAAGCATGGGCTTCAGTATCAAAACTCTGCCCTCCTAAGCTAATAAGCAGTATGCCAAATTCAATAACCAAAGCAGTTTTAATTTTCTTCTGTTAGTAATAAGGTTGATATTGCTACAGGAGTTTCATCTGAGATACTGCGTATTGCCTTAGCAGGGCAGAACTGCAATCTTACCTATACATGGATAATCTTGAGACTGCCAATGCGTTGCCAACCCTGAGAACTTAGATAGAATACCTTTATGCTAGTCAATTCACCGGTTATCTTAAACACCGGAACCAAACCAATGTCAATACTGCTATTTGGCGACAGGT
The DNA here is from genome assembly GCA_946894065.1 of Acleris literana. NCBI lineage: Eukaryota > Metazoa > Arthropoda > Insecta > Lepidoptera > Tortricidae > Acleris > Acleris literana. Next base: position 15,134,836 of record OX335691.1, read on the forward strand.
TATAGAGTAAGATATGGTCGGTTTGATCCGGAAGGACAATAAACAAGGTTCTTCCACTACTAAAAAACTTACAAAGACCAAGACAAATACAAAGACATTTATTGCCAGAACATAGTAATGATACAGATCTTCGTGGAACAGGTATACTTATCTTCTAACTTAATTAGGCATGCAATGTTAAAACAAGTATATGGAAGTTATGAAAATTTCTGACATACATACACTCACGCCTCTTTCTCGTAGGGGTGGGCAGAGACCACTTCCTTCCACTTGCTACGATCCAGACAAACTTCCCTCGCTTCCAACACACTCATAAGTCTCTTCATACAGGTGCTTCGGTTTAGGGTCTCCTGACCTGGCCCTTTCTTAATACGTCCCCGATCTAAAAAAAACATAATTTCTCATCATTCTAAACTGATAGTAGATATCGTATCCCCAATTAATTTATAGACCGATCAGTTAAATTTACGATATCATCAAACATAGTTAATAGGAGCCTGTTAAATTTGCATTTGTGCCTGAATTAAGCCTTTATTAACAGCAGGCATGCGACGTACGTATTAATGTCCAGTAATTCTTGGTAATTTAAATGTGTGTTCGCCATTACTTACCATCAAGCTAACGAGTCAAGGTAACCATTACGTAAAAGTAACATTATGTTTTTATCGATAGTTATTTCACATCACTATTTTTGTTCATAGTCTAGTTGTGTGATAAAAATAATGTTCAAAAGTGTTTGATGTTATTTAAAGTAAACCTAGCTTCCGCGCAGAATTAGTATTTTCGATAAAATGTCCGTTGCATCGTTTGTGGGTATGGCGCCACTAAGCTACCGGGTCGCTAGTTAGTACAGTCGAGTTCATAAATATGTGTACACTTTAGTACCTTGTCACTTTAATCGCTGTGACAATTCATGTATGGCAGTTTAAACATGACATTAAATAGAGCAGGTACTAAAGTGTACACATATTTATGAACTCCACGGCCTTGTGATACAATACAATCTACTATTCATTTTGATTCTACACGGTTAAGCAATATTGTTTTTGTCATGTTACGGTACTGTTTTTAACTCGGCCGCAATTACTGTTAAGTAAATAAGAGCTATCATAACGATGACAATACGATAACATTTTATAAGCCTTTTATGGCTTTTCCGAGTAGAATAGAACACTTGTTCGTTAGCTGTAGAAACTTACACTCATATTTTACAAGTCCTTTTACTAAGAGTATTTTTGAAAAAGTAGTTCAAGAAATACAACTGTCGTACTAAAACTATGAAACGGGACTTAATCGCGTACTAAAATAAACATTTACCTCGACGTTTCGACTGTTAAAATAGCCGTGGTCACGAGAAGACTGAAGTGGAAGGTGTTCGTGCTTCTCGTGCGAGTTTTTCCGCACTTGGTCTTATTTTTCTTTATTCGGAATGTCATCATACGCGATTAAGTTCCGTTTTATACTTTTAGTGTGTGTGAAAATCGTGTTTGTTAAAAGCAAGGTAATACAACTGTCATTTTTTAAATAAATTGTTTCATATTGTAAGTTTAATTTTTTAACAAAACTAGTCCTACTTCCTTAATAACCTTACCGATCCTTACTTCCTTATAACCCTTACTAATAATATTATTATTTTTCCATTGTCTCAACTCAACAGCACAATTCCCTCAGATAGATAGCGCGGAGACAGACATAAGTGAACCTACTTACCTACTTTATGTATATGCCGGAAACTCAGGACAGTTTCCGTATAGAGTATTCGGTATTTAAGCTAGTAATGAATAAAACCATGTCATCACCAAGCGCTGCCGTAATCTGTCGGACGATTGTAATTCATCTCCTCGGAACAATTACAATCCGCGTCCTAAGCAAACTGCACGAGGCGAGCGAGGCGGGTGAGGCGGGTAAACACGCGGGCGGTAATTAGGCTCGGACACCTGTACACACGGACCGAGTTATTATGATACGAGACGATCTCTACGAGTTTACGTCTCACGGCAGATCCAGTTCAAGCTTGGTTTTCTGTTTTGTCATTTGAGGCATAATACTTCTCTTTAAAATCTGACTTCGAATCAGCATTCGATGTATGGGAAACGGAACAAGTTAGTGGGACTTTCCAACAGAGAGAGATCTTAAATTTTTAGTTAAGAGCAAGACGAACCAAGCCGAACAGATGATATCCACAAAATAATAAAAGCTGTGAATAAAATGTTAAGTGACAAAATTAAAATATTACAGGCTAGCTGTTCCCGTGCCCACTTCGTTGGGCAATAATAGTACATTACTGCACAGACCGGGAAATAGGCCGTTGCGGGACGAGTAGAATTAGCGTGGCCGAGACGCAGTCGAGGCCGCGCTATATACGAGTCCAGCAACCGCCCTTCCCGGTCGAGGCTTGTATAGTGCTTTTCTCCAAAAATGTGACGAAATTTAACACAATTGTTAATAATATTAAACACAGTCCCAACATTTCCTTGAAAAAAAGAACAGAAACGTACGATTTAGTATGACACTGAAATAAAGCATTACCTAAATAAAATCACTAATTTAAACGTAATAAATTCAATTTGAATAAAATACTTATAGTTTAAACTATAACATTTATTACGCGTTTACGTTATTTTGGCAATTTATTTTGTTTATGAACGCAATTTCTATTAAAAAAAGTCAAACTATTTAACGCACTTTTAAATACGTTGTAAACGCTGCTTGAAAAGTTTTAACTTTTTGGTCTATGACATTTAAAAAGTAAAATATACAAGGACGAATTTTGATTGCACGAGTGTTTGGCTGTTTGGAGATAGTAATCCTAGTCCAAAAATGTTTTTAAAAAGTAAAACACTAGATAAGTAATGAAATTTCATAAATTTTCGCGGCCGCAGCCATTGGTAAATAATAACTTTGTTTTATTTTTATTTTGCCTGGACCTGGAACTTAGAACTTCGCGGGCTGATTTGACAACAGTAAGGTTAACATTTCCGAGCATTTGGGAGAAATCATTTTTTTTGGGTTAACAAATATATCAAAATCGGTTTATTATTTCGAGTTCGAGATTACCCCCTACAACGACACAAACTTTACCTCTCTATAATATTAGTATACCTAGATAGTATAGTATAGTATAGATATAGATATACCTTTAAATAAAAGTAAACAGTAGCTCATTATTCTAACAAACAATCGCAAGAAAGTAAGATTATTTATGTTGAAATAATAATATTCGTGTCAGGAAGGTTTTATTCATACCTGAATTATATTTACACACCATATTTGGATATTTTCCGTTCCACAAGGGTTTCAGTTACGTGCCGTATGACGTGCTGGCGGATTGTATGATAAAGGGTAGACATCTTTTTAATATGATACCGAGCACGTGTAAACGCTAAATACTTTTCCCGTCACATTTCTATTTTATTCCTTGAATTTTTCATGATTTTTTCACATTTTTAAACCACCCCGTCAAAAATTATTTCTGTTGCCAATTTTTTCCATATCAAATCAAATTCATTTATTTCATTACATTTAGACATTTAACATAGATAGATAACTAAGATTGCTATAATCGAAAAGGACGCGAGCACAGCTAGGCTGAATATAAACTCACCCGTGGTCGGCCATGGAGAGATTATATCGACAGTGGAAAGGTAAAAACGCTTAAGCGCCATATTGGAAACTTTGCAGAAATGAGGTTTAAAGTTTTTTTTTTGAGAAAAAAAATCATATGTCAAAAAGGTTTACGACTATTTCCATGAAAATCAAAACGTATAAGTTAGAATATGCCAGCTATTTATTTATGAAACAAGTTCTGACCTAGTTCTTCTAATTACAGAGATAGATGTCGCTTAAGCAATAATTGTGTAGCTAGTTCCAAAAATGTCAGTCAGGTAAAAATGCTTAAATCGCAACTAACTATAAACAAAAATGACTAACGGTACATATTTTTTATGTCTAGAAAGTTACTTCATCTTTCTACAAACTGGTAAAGTAAAAAATCTAACGAATGATAATTACTGTTATCTTGGATAGTGAATTTACTTAAAGTCACTAATTATTTATTATTTATAAATTATATATCACTTAACTGCCTAACTTTACTCATTATTCAAGTATAAAATGGTTTAAAGCAAGCATTTTTGTTTCTACACGGACTACTAAAAGCTTAAATTCTAACTAATACATTAATACTTAGTGACTTTGACGTCATTTAAGAAAGAGAAGTACCAAAATGTCTTTTAACGGGTACGTATCATAATATATAAAGTTCAATAATAATGGGATACATAATGGTTCATAATATGAAATGGTGTTTTATCTGAAATCGTAAACTTTTCGGGATTGTTATAACATAAATCTAACCTAACATAATGGGTTCTATACAATGACCTTTTAAAGAATCCTGAAAAGTTTATAGCTGCATAAATAAAACCATTATTATTGGTAGAAGTTTTAGATACCTGCAACTCTTAGGTACTTGCAAAATTTTAGTGAGAAAGAATAGTTGATTGACCCAGATACGTGTCGAATTTTTGAAGTCGGTTGAAAAATAATCTTTTCATATTTTTTTTTGCAGATTGCAATTAAAACATCATCAAAAATCGATTGAATCGATAGAATTCCATCTGCTAACTATAAAAATAATTATTAACAGTTCACTAGGTATCTAAGTTATATCAGCCTGAATTACCAGTCTACCTGGAACCATTCAAAATAGGATCTAACATATTTGCTATAAATTCAAATGACATAGAATTATATTATAGTCATATGTTTTTAAATCACTTGCTATAATTTTTGTTACAAAAGCCATGTTCTAAAACTTTTAGATTTTTTTTTTTAATATGTCTAATATTCATAATACAATACAATTACAACCTTTATCATTATTTTTTATAATATTCACAATGTTTAATCGTTTAAACCTAAAACTCAAACAAATGCCAATTTTCACACTATAATGAATACGGTTAAAAGTGATAATATGAAACCTCACTAATATATTTATTATTTTCTTTATATATTTGTGTTTGACGAGGCCCTTTTGGTTTTTGGCTCCTATTTCGTGCTCTGAAGAACAAAATAATATTAAAAAAACCTACCTACCTTACAAAAATAAATAAATGGTAAGGTTCATTTTTCATGGCGAGTCTTGCCCTCCTATCTCCGTTTCAATGCGGGGATTGCCCTCCGCCTTCCACAACCACTCGCTATGTTGGTTCGATTATAGCAAGTAAATATTCGAGATTTGAAGGTAATATGGGTACTAAATAAATCTTATGGCTGATGATTAGTAGACGAAATGACTTTGGTAAGTATATAAAATTTATGCTAAGCGAAGATTTTAGAAATTAACTTTTATAACATTCGAGTTTACAGCAAATTAATTAAGAGGAAATGTTATTGTAGTGTTTGATTTTATAGCAAATAAGGGGATACGTTCACAACAAAGTTGATTTTATACCCACTAGCCAACATTCTACTTGTATTTACTTCGAAAGATCGGAACTGAATTCCGTTTTTTTAATTTAATATAATAAAATTTAAAAAATATATACGTAGGTATGTATGGGAAGGAAAACTTTGCAAGGCGTACATGGAGCGGAAGCCAACATGCAGAGGCCCTTTAGTCAATATTAATTTAGGAAAGTTCAAACTATAGATGTATGCTCCCACGGGCAGTCACCGGTTAGTGTAAGACTAAATGAGATGGACTGGTAAACTAGGCTATTGATAAACCTATGACGCCAATGCCAATTACTTTGGTTGAAATGACAGACAGTGACTCGCCAAGTCAATGGAATGGGTCTCCTAAAATAGCCTTAATACGTAGTACCACATAGCCACAGGCAATAGTTCCAGAGGGGTTGATAAGGTCGAAAAGGTGCATCTGGACTTTAAACGACGATAAGTTGTAAGAGCTATATACACTCTGACCGGCTAATAAAAGATAGCCAGAGGTGAGAGTCTATTCCTCGTCATCGTACACTCCAACCGGCCGGTGAAGGCAAGCGTGAGGTGAGGAACAGGACCTTCCCTCGGGACCAACAGCTCGCTACTAGCTGCTGCTGTGGCCACATACGTATTATTATTATCACACAAGATGCTTGACATCGCAAAGATCACAAGATATGCACTTACTTATTATATACATCATCACTGTCGCGCTCGTCGTCACCATGGACTGAGTGTCCCGATTCAGCAGGTTTTATGCGATAAACGGGAGCTTACACTCGAGCGAAGTTTGTATTTTCTTAAATGTTTTTCGAGTTTTTTCTTACTAGTAATGAAAACCCATATTTTTATAAGAAACTGAATCCGAAATATGACTTAAGCAGTGTAACAGTCTAAAATGAAATATGTCTACTTTCACTAAGTCAAAGTAAATAGTATTTTTTTTGATTTTATATTCTACTAACATCCTAATTCTACAGATTGAGATGACCTAGATTGTGCTTAACCACATTTTTCTTTAAAAATGTGGAATAGCATTTTTGCTTAAGCGCCAAATAGTAAATTATTGCATGAAGATAAAAATGCTAATACGAAAAAAAAAATGTATCACAATAATTTGAAATTGCTAACAGTAATAACTCGACTAAAGATAAGAATAAAAAAAATCTAATACTATTGCATACCAAAATTTTCCCTAAGGTTAAATGACTAACATGCTTCAACACGAAAAACATCAAAATAAACGTCGCTTTAGTTGTCACGTTCTCAAAAAAACGTGAAAAATTAGCCTGCTTAAGCGCCAAAAAAGTGCTCCGATCGACGTGGGTCCTAGACAGATCGACGCAGAAAAAAAAAGAAATTAAACTGTATATATATAACTCATTTTCGGCCAAAGTGGCGCTTAAGCATTTTTACCTTTCCACTGTCGATATTATAGTTACATAATTAATTTTAACTATTTACAAAAAAACTAAGCTTATTTATCAATACAAAGGTGAAATAATCTTACTTGACCAGCTTTCTTTCTTTTTCCTTCTTTTTTTTAATTCTGCCACTGACTGACTCGTAAATGTAAGGTATACCTACCTACTTATTGCTAAGGTTTTGCATACTATCAAAGATAAAACCTCTTTCATTCAAATACTACAAGGCCACACTCTCTCTAGACGATATTGTAGTTATTTATGCTCTATCTATCTCAATAGACTTTTATATTTGTGAAATAGACTGGCGACCAAGATTAAGTCGTAGTGTCACAATTACAAGGTACTTTTTCAATTTGAGCACAACTTGCTCTAAAATGAAAATGTCGCTAAAGTCGACCATTCAGGTCACAGCACACATATCAACTCGGAAAGGGATCGTCACCCTATCAACTCGAGCCGTTCAGTATCATTTGTATGAAACTCCCTACTGCAACGCACACTTATCGGCATAGGAACGGCAACGCCTCACCTCGGCACGAGCTAGCAGTCGTCCACTGAAAAATGTATCGTATTAACACAGGTCAAAGTTCCCTTTTCAATGTTTCACTTTGAGTTGATCCGGTGTCGATCCCTTTCCGAGTTGATATGTGTGCTGTGACCTTTCAAAGGATAGATGACCGGTCATGGCAAAGGATACGTCTAATTCCTTTGCCATGGCCGTTTATCTATCCTCTTGTGCACTCAGAATGATAACGACATAAGGCTTTTTTTTTTCTGGGTACCCGTGCATGCAAAGCAAGGGTGTTTTTTTTTCAATCATCGTGTGGCATGTAGCCCCCAAATAACCTTTAAATAATAATTAAGCTTCAATTACTTGTGGTTTTTGAAAAAAAAAAGTGTTTCTAGTAACGGTGACGGAACCCTGTACTGATTATTGCTTGCTCGGTTTCTAGGGTTCCGTATTGTAATCTATCCTTGCTAATATTATAAATGCAAAACGTTCCGCTATCACCGCCATTTTGTATCATTTAACGTTGATAGAGTAAGATCAAGTCAAATGGTATAGATAGAGATAGAGATAGTTGATAGCCCAGTGTTGTATCTAATAAATTATACAGTGTATCATCATTCTCATGTAAGTGAATTTTCTAAATTCTTTATGAGAATTAAGTTCTTAAACCATATTTTATGTATATATTAGACAGTTCCAGAGGAAATGCTGATAAATAGTTTGACTACATGCAAACGGAATCCAATCATGATGTGGCAGACCTCAACATTTCGCCGATTGTACCTGGACTACACTAGATTTATATAAATTTTGTTAAAGAGTTTTTCTACCACGTCTAGACCCAGTGCTGCCAACAAAGCGTGTAAAAGCCCTCCGCCCGCCGCCGGAAACAGGGCCGGAAGTGTTATTGGCCACTTCCGGTCCGCCTTCGCCTTAATTAGGGTTGATTGCGTAAGTACCACTTTATAAAAACGAGTAAAATTGATTTTTCCATTTTAACTTTAATAAGAATTATATCTGTACCTACTACGCTTTATTTTCTCGGTATAGACAAGTTCGCCGTTGTATTTCGAGAGACGCCTGTTTTCTCATAGATCGTATTCACTCTGACTAAAAGACTCCGTATCAGAGCATGACAGTAATAGGAATAGAATAGAATTCAACTGAAAAACCTTTATTCACCTCAAGAGGCCGTATACGAAATTTTGCCGATTTCTGTGATTTAGGTGATTTTACAGTTGAAATACTGTATTTCTACAAATTTTAATGCACAACACGAAAGACAATTCCTAATTTTAACGAATGTATGAGCTACTTTTTTGTTTTTATTATTTTATTTTGATTAATCGACCTGACACCGGCGACTGTTATCTGAGTTTTGCTGGACGAGGTTTAGAATGTCACATATTCATGAATCGTTTTGACGTCTTAACGGTATGAAAAATGTATGAATTAATTTCATATAAATTTCTCGAGTAAAAAAAAAACTTGGTAATTTTTTATAGAAAACGGGCAAAAAATATTTTTGATTTCAGCTACTCAGAACTCTCGTTCATAAAATTAAAACAACAGAAATAAACTTTAATTTCAATCCATTACCTAAAAAAAATATCCAAAAAGTTCAAAAGAATTGGCAATAAGTAAATAATGTTTTAAAACAACTTAAATAAAACTCGACAAAAATAAAAAAGTTGCTCATTTATTCGTAGCTCATTTATTCGATCATAACTAAAATGGCATTTAATGTTGAGCATTAAAACTTATAGAAATGCAGTATTTTAAATGTAAAATCACAAAAATAAGCAAAACCGACAAAATTTCGTATAAGGCCTCTTAAAAAGTATGCCATGGTCATAAAAATACAATAAAATCCCGAACGTGTCAGAAAAAATATATTCTTTGTATTTAAAAGTACGAGACTATGCCCACAAGACCACCGTTCCGTGTAGTAGGAAATCCGAATAGGAGACGATTTGCACCGGGCTGTTCACGATGAAAAGTATTTTATATAAAATTTAATACGCTAAATAATATGTGGCGAATAGGTAGGCTGAAAAATTTCAGTCCAGTATATAATAAAAAAAATATATATCTTTTTAAAAAAAAAATACAATAAGTAGCTTGTTTAATGGACAAATTACATACCAATCGAAAGTAAAGTTTTTTCCCGTCAAACTATTGGGTAGGCAGGTTTAAACAGGTAAGTCGGTACTAGTAATTTGCACCAAACCTGACGTTTGCATATTCTATAGACTTTATACTTTCGATTAGTATGTAATTTGTCTATTAAACAAACATTTGCAATTTTAAAAAAAAGTTCTTTTTTTTTTAATAATATAAGTACTGGACTGAATTTTTTCAGCCTACCTATTCGCCACATATTATTTAGCGTATTCAATTTGATATAAAATACTATTCATCGAATAAACAGCCCGGTGCAAATCTTCTCCTATTCGGATCTTAGACCAGTGAGTTCCGTCACCGTCGTCACCGCCATATATATGATTTTTCACAGCGACTTAAGTGACAAGGTACTAAAGTGTACAAATATTTATGAACTCGACTGTACAAGCAGAGCGTAATTTGGGATGATTTATTTATTTATTAAATTCAAGCACAGGCTACATTTAATTCCTAATAAAAACACGTTCTCGCGGGATTGCCAACGTGAGCGATGCCGCGGGCCAAGGGTAGTTAAAATATATTCCAAAGAGCTTTTACTTAAAGAACTGCTTGTATATTTAAGGAAACTCCGTCTGAAAGCTGACCGTACCGGTACCAGGCGAGCAGGAACACTGCGAAGTTGCAAACTTAACTAGCGCAGCAAAAATAGCTCCGCAACTTGTTTGTAGTTCGGAGATAAGGTTGTTGCGGGGCTCTTTGTGCGAATACTAAACACCGCTACCAGGAAATAAGGAGATGGGAGTAGATAACACTTTATTTGGTGGTACAATCACATACATACAAATTACTTGGATAACTTTAGGGTCTTTGGTGAAATATTTTTGGTTGAATGTTCCCAAATTTTTATTTACCAAATGGGCCATATTCTACTTTGTATTTACATCTACTGGTATCGTATATTCAACGTTATGATAGCTCTTATTCATTGAGAGTAATGGCTGCTGAGTTTGAAACAATACGACAATAACACGTGTAGTTTTATTTATAATTGAATTTTAATCCTGCATCATAATCATTAAAATACATTTATGTACGCGTAACTTTTTGAATATTAAAAATATATTTTTATCTTTGTAGGTTCATGAGGTATAGTCACGGACGTTAACTTGTGATCCATTTAAAAAAAATAGGCTTGAAGAATTTGTGATACAATTAAAAAAAAAAAAGCTTCTTGACTACAGCTCGCTGACAGACAGAAGGACGGACGGACGGATAGCAGCCTTAGTAATATTCATTGGGCACTCTTTGCGTATTGATCCCTAAAAATAATATAACATGCTAACATACAAATGTACTAACATACTTACAAACGGGTACGCATTATAATCCCGAAAGTTCATAATATGTACATTTAAAATAGTTACCGACGATTAACAGATCGAAAATCAAAATACCGAAAGTACAAAATGCCGATAGCCGATATACCGAAGCTTGAAATACCTATTTTTACCATTTTTTTTTACATTCACTTAAAGCATTATTTACTAAGAAATTGATTAAATTAATTTATGGTGTACGTTGATGATACGCTACTTACAACATGAATCTTTCTTAGTAAATAATGCTTTAGGTTAAGGTGACAGAGTTCAAATTAAATTAACTAAGGAATTGTTTTTTAAATAATAAAAAACTCGGAAATTATGCGTTATTGGACTACATGTTATACCACATTATTATACTCCGAATAGGGTTTAGAATCGATGGTTAAAATCCTTCGGGTACCTACGTCCCGGGCACGGTGTACATGTTTAGAGGAGCGCTTTGTTTCACATAATTATTTTTAGTCCGTATGTATTGTTATTTTAATCATCGCGAGTCATACGGCGTTTTTTATAAAAACGGTTTTTATTTCAGGATTTTTGAAATATCTAGCTGGTAAATGAGGTTAAGTTTGTTTTATGAAAACCCTGAAATATAAACCGTTTCAGTAAAAAACACTTTATAACTTGCGATGATTATGAGTAACAATACATTCAGACTACAAGTTTTTATGTGAGCCAATATGGACCCTATGTATTTATCGATACGCGCCAAAAACAACCCTCTTTACCCGTCGAGAAACAGCGATAGCTCTAGATTGCTTTTAAGTTTTTACTACAAATTAACATTGTAAAAGTAAAGTGAAAACTTGCTCCAAGTTCTCGCGGCTGCAGGCAATTTTAGTTCTTGTTCGTTTGAAATAGGGCTTGTAGTATTCTCGAGCTCCATTTTGCTTGATCAAACGCAGTTAGCGCTTTGACAGAGGAACTTTGTAGAGGTACACTGCAGCTAACGATGATTCTTTCAAGGACTCGTTTTTAAACTCGACGGTCGTATTATTAACTGGCGAGTTTAAGTTGTCCCGCCAGAGCATCCAAGCAACATTTTAGGGCGTGCAATCTCAATTCGGCAGAATGACAGTCGCGTGATTAAGCTTACTGGTTCAATCGACTGTTCGTCATGAAACCGATTTTAAGGGAATAACACCTTGGGCGTTGATTCTCTAGTACAACTCGCCTCTCATCTCGTTATTGAATTATTAATCGGCAAGTTTTAGTGGTTCTCTCACTTTATACTGTTTTGAGCACTCAGGACAACTTAAAGTCGCCGGTTAATATTGACTGACGAGCTGTCTTGTGCTGTATTTATAGTAGGGGATCCGAATAGGAGACGATTTGCACCGGGCTGTTTATTCGATAAAAAGTATTTTATACCAAATTTAATAATTATGCTAAGTAATACATGGCGCATAGGAAGGCTGAAAAAATTCAGCCCAGTACATAATATCTGCTTTGCCCAAAAGTTAACTGGTAGAGAATGCCTTATAGCATTAAGTTCGCCTTTTGTATATTAAGAGTATTCTTATGTGCAATAAAGATTAAATAAATAAATAAATAAAAATTTAAAAATGAACTTTGTTTTAAAAAACTGCAATAGCTTGTTTAATAGACAAATTACATACCAATCGAAAGTATGAAGCCTATAGAATATGCAAACGTTAGGTTGAATATTGTTTTCCCATCAAACTATTGGGTAGGCAGGTATAAACAGGTAAGTCGGTACTAATAATTTGCACCAAACCTAACGTTTGCCATATTCTATAGACTTCATACTTTCGATTAGTATGTAATTTATCAATTAAACAAGCATTTGCAATTTTAAAAAAAAGTTCATTTTTAATAAAAAAAATAATGATATAAGTACTTGACTGAAATTTTCAGCCTACCTATTCGCCACATATTATTTAACGTATTAAATTTGATATAAAATACTTTTCATCGAATAAACGGCCCGGTGCAAATGGTCTCCTATTCGGATCTTAGACCATTGTTAGTGAACGCCCGCCCTGCTGGGCCTTCCATTCTACTGGGTACCACTGGGGTCCTAGTGAAAAAGGGTACAATTCGACTTAACTCGTAATAAAAAAGGATATATACATGAACGGAGTATACTAGACTTGAACCTTTTTGCACTTGATCTTCAGAAGACTTATTCCCTTTTTCACTAGGACCCCAGTATTGCCTTTGCTGAGTTATGGGTATTGTTGTTAACTCAGTAGCTATTATGTCTGTGTGATACGATAATACGTCAAAAGCGAGATGACTTTACCTGATATAATACAGCCACTGTACCAGTGTGCACCGACCAATGTCCAGACTTTTTCCAAGACAAGGTTGACGCGGAAATCCACCGGTCCTTATCTTCTTAGGTTACTTCGTCAGCCTTGTTAGCAGGCTGCTAATGCTAAGAAATTATGTTTTCCTAGTCACTGGCTTTATAATAAGAGATGGCCCCGGTCGTTATTCGCGTAGAAATCATTTCTTATTATTTCCCAAAATGTTTTGTTTTGATGAAACACTTTTCTTCTAAGAGCGCATCTACTCGGTCGGTACGAGTTACCTCAGAAGTAGCTATATACGTATATATATTTTAGTGACGGGCATTACAGTTTATTCCTTTTTAGCAGTAGTTTCGGCATGCCTAGTTTTTCTGTCAGTAGTACCGAATAAATTTAAGTTTTATTTTTTGGTAAACAAATTAGTTTATTTTTGTTTTCTAACTGACTAATTGATTCACCTCACCACTCGGGTAAAGTTAGCCAATCACAGTTGTTCATTTAATCCACGGCTGCTTTAGAACAGAATATAGGCCGGTGTTGTACCTACCTACAGCACGCCACAAGGCCTACACTATACATCCAACGTCGCCGGAAATCGAAACAAAGGGCTGCTCGCGGTCCAGTAGCGCCGATAGTTTACTGTCGATATTTTTTACCAGTATCGATATCGATGACATGTACCGACAAGATAAAAACACCCGCAAAATAACTTTTTTTAAATAAGCTTGGTCAAGTTGTAGAAATCAGTTTCATTTTGAATATCATTCCAGTACACAATATTTCCTACTTTTTCTAGCATTTTGAAAAAGAAAAAGAAAAGAAAAGAAATTGTTTATTTGTGACAAAAATAATTTACACATACAGAATTTTGAACACAAATGCATACTTATTATGTCACGAAATGGTCACCACTCACCGTTGTTTTACATAATATTTGATACCGGTACTGGTACTATCTGACTGATAGATTTGATACTATTTGCGATGAAATCACAATGTCAGCTTTTGTTGCCCAGTGACCAGTGTTACGCTCGGTTATTTATTTATTGCCGACTAAAATATATGCGGACCAATTAATGTAACTGCTAATTTTTTATGCTGATCAAATATAATAAATGCAAACCAAACAAATACTTCTATTATTATCTAGTGATATTTGGTAATGCAAAGTTTACTAAATGTAGAAAGCCATTTATTTGACAGCATTCGCACTCGATCGCGATCAGAGACTATTTTGTTGAGATTATTTCATTTTTGTGTAAGTTTGTAGCTTTTCCTCAATTAAATCAAGAGTGCAGAGAGTTAAAACGAAGAAAGCTAAAAATCTTAACAGATTTTCAATAAAATGTAATACAGTATCCCACGTGTTTTATCGGGAGCCCTTTGTTTCCCATAATTTTATTGGTCATAATGTAATTGTTGACATAATTTTTTATAGTCATAATTTTTTATGTCGCTGAAACTGTAAACTTTTCAGAAGTTCTGAAATATCTAACGTGTAGACAAGGCTAGGTTAGGTTAGGTTTGATTTATAAACATCCTGAAAAAGTAACAGTTTCTTTAAAAAAACACGTTATGACTTGCGATGATGATGACCTAAAGCACATTATGACTAAAAATAATTATGTCAGTCAATGTAGACCCGTTTTATCGTGTATTTGAATATATTTTATCGATACCGTACCATCACTGCTAACAAACTTTAGCGACAGGCATTCCACGGAAATCAAACAATCGAGCAAGCGGTTATCTTCCATCCTACTCGCCCCCGCTCAGCTACAGCTCCAGAAAGAGATAGCCGACATTCGTAATTGTTTCTTAGGGTAACGGAATTTGCGTACTACTGATTGGATTTGTTCAACGCATTCGGTGCCCGGTTCTTAAAGCCCTATGCAAACTGGGTGCCATAAGGAGTTCTAAGTTATAGGTAATTTAGTTAAGGATTAGGTGTTTGTGTGTATTTGTAAAGTCTACACAACGATGATTTAGAACAAAATGGCCGCGCACACGTCACGGTGCTTGTGTACGATTGATGTCAGCTGCGATTGTAGTCTATCTGTACACGCTTACACACACGTTTGTAAATGCGAGGCTACAGTGATTGGGTTGCAAGAGGGGCTGTAAGAGGCAACAAATTGACATTTCCTTATTTGTTTATACTCGCGGTTAGCGCTGTTGTTTCGAAACAAATGACTTTTCTATGTATGGAGGGGTATTATTTGTTTGTTTACATTGTGTATAGGGTTACCGTTTAGAAATTTGAAAAGTCCGGACAAAAAGCCTGACATTTCGATAAAAGTCCGGCCTTTTTAGGCACAAAATGGAAACACTTAATTACAGTGGTATGGTATTAGTATTTTAAATAAATTAGAAAGTGAAAGACTTATTTGATATTACTTAATATTTAGTTTTAATACTCATATTCCATCTAATTAAAAAAACCGTGTGGTTCCCGGGATAGAATAGTCCCACTCCAGTCTTCCCGTGAAAGTCGTAAGAGACGACTAAGGGAATAGGGGCTTGTAGTACTATTAAGCGATGGGCTTGCAACCTGTCACTAATACGCTGGTAAATATCTTAGCCTAATTATGCAAAATGTGGTTACAGAATTATCAACAAGTTTTTAGAGTTATTGTTAATTCTTTAGCTCTGCCTACCCCATTCTGGGAATGAAGGCGTGAGTTTATGTATGTATGTATGTAAAAAAACGGACAAATTAAAGAGCCGGACGAAGTCCGGACTCGAGTCTAAAAGCCCGGATATGTCCGGATTAATCTGGACGTATGGTAACCCTAATTGTGTATAGCAAAGCGAGGCAATGTTGATTTTGAAAAGAAGGGCGAACGTAGGTCAAATGTAGGTAACTTGTTAATGTACATTATTGATTTCTATAATATAGCGGTTTTGTCCTTCACAAGTAAAAGTAAATAATCAATCAAAACACCAGATTTTAGTTAGGTTTTAGATCCTGACTGTCTGCACATTGTTAGTTTTTAAGTCCTCCATTTTTCAAGTTTTCAATCTTGCGACGACTCGATTGTCAGCATTGGTTAGTATCCGTTCAGCCATTTCTAGGAAATAAATAAACAAACAAAAATTTTTGGACCATATTCATGTCCCTATAATAATTCATCTGAACAACAGGTTACCAGAGTGGTTAAGTTGGCCGGTGCAGCGTATTGCTCGTCGGAAAACTTTTGTTTTAAGGTTATAGCTGTATCTAAAGTTTGTTTATACGAGAAAAGTTACAAAAAGGCAATGTGCGGACTCGAACCCAGGCCTAAACAAGCAGCAGCCACTCGAAACTTCCCGCGTCCTTACTTGCGTGCGTCTGTTTGTCTTGGCCGCCCGAGCTCTTCAACTCACAAGTTTTGTTTCGTTTGTAGCTTTGATCCACGATTTTCCGTTTATTTTTCTTGGAAATTTAAGATTAAAGAATATTTTAACGTACAATAATTATTAAAAAAATAGGTACACCTTTGTAAACCATGCGTCTATTAAACTGAAATTGATATTTATATTTTGAACGAAATAGCCCCACTAAAGCCTTAATAAAAAATAAACTGCTATTTTAAGATATACTGACTTCTGATGATCTGAAAAGGTACTTTTTATTTTTTCTTCTGAATCGGTTATTTTCTTTTAAAAACCATTGAAAAGCATAGTAGAATAACTCGGAAAATTACCACATCGCTTGTGTGTAGCCTTCATATCGAAATTTCTTAGTCACAAAATGACTACATCGTTTGTTACTAGGTAGGTTAGGTTAATTAGGTAACTTTAAATGCTCGAAGCGAAAACTGCCCAACAATATGAACCCCGCTCTGCGGGGCTCCTTCGACTTTGCTAAATATACATAAAATGAAAATAGCAGTATGGTAATTTTGCGACTTAGACATTATAACATGTAGGCTACGAGCGATATTTTGCTAGTTATTTAGTACTAACACATTGATGGGTATATATGACTTGATACCGGCAACATTACCGGGTGATTAAGCGTGATGTCCCGCCACCTCGTTACGGCTGCTAGCGTCCTCCGCCGCCGCTGTGCCCCTGCAGCGGTAAATCTCCTCTAACTCCTTCTTGAACTACCGCTATTTCGACTACCCTGCAGTAAAAACGCCATTTCCATCCCCTTTGAATACTCAATTTGTTAACATGTTTCCTTATTTATCACTGCGCTAGCTTTTGGCTTCAAATCTTCTGTTCTTTGGTTCAACGGATTTTGACCTTTGTTTCTAAATACTATAGAGTTCATTTGGCACGTGTGTTATTTTTCATCCTACTTGAGCACAAGGTAGCAAGCGATTTACAACTTTTATTGTAATTACGACTTTATTCTGAGCTACTAAGGTTGAAATTGCTTTAGTTTTAAATTGGAGATGTGATTTGTTGTATCAGCAGTGAAAATGTCATTTCTTGTAAGAAAATCGGATCGTATTTAGGTTTTTTGATAAGGATTGAGTGTTATTCGCGGGCTAAGGGTAGCGGCGGTTAACTTTTCGTGATAAAAATGAATTTTTATTGTCACGATTTGTGACGATTTTGTACCGTAACCGTTATTTATTACGGGTTTTTGAATTTCTTTTTCTAGTAGGTGTTATAATTTTTGAGGTTCACGGGCTTAAATGAAGAGCATGATTTCACAGTAGGAACTCATTAATAGATAGCAGCTAGTTTCAACCAGTTGATTAAACATTTCATGAACAAATTGTCTATCGTTTAGCGTGTTGAATATTTGTATTGTCATTCCGTAACCATTATTTCTAACAAGAGCTGTCATTTTCCCGATAGAACGTAATAGTAGGTAGTGAAGAAAGCATGGCCACAGGCATTTTGATTTCTTGCGAGAGCTTTACACGGAGCCTTCTTGTTTTGGCTTATCTCCTCGGCTTGGGGGGGGGGGGATCCCTTTTCCCTTTTACCCTTTCTGAAGGTTCCATCGATAAGTCCTGTTCATGATTATTTTAAAAGTCGTTTTTGATTTCATCTTCGTTCATCTCTGACCCAGTAAACTTTTGTTGATTTAATTAACACCGATGAATAGATTAATTAGGTAGAGAAACCAAAAAAATATTAAACTCAATACATTTCCGCTAATTAGCGACCTTTTAGAGAACAATATGGCTGCTCGGGAACATCTAATAATATGCGAGCGACGAGACACACAGAAACCTTGTTCCAAGAACAGGAAAATGCAGATTTATTTTAAATTACACTTTGTGTCGGTTTTTCCACCAACCAGACTTAACAGCACTCACGCACGCATATACGCACATACACACAGTACATCATTACATAACACTGTTTAGGAGCTACGATGACACAGACATTATACAGATACACACGTTTCAATTATAGCACCCCTCTTTTATGTCGAGGATTAAAAAAAGGATCTACGACTTGCTATTAAATAAATATTCCCTGTTTCAGGCAGTCTCAGTATATTTTTAGAGTTCCGTACCTCAAAAGGAAAAAAGGAACCCTTTTAGGGTCACTCGTGCGTCTGTCTGTCTGTCCGTCTGTCACAGCCGATTTGCTCCAAAACTACTGAATCGATCGAGTTGAAATTTGGTACACATATGTAAGTAAGTGACCCAAAGACGGACGCGTAACGTAAATAAATGAATTTTGGACAAGCGGGGCAATTCAGAAACTAAAAAAAAAAGTTTTGCAAACCTTATTGTGTAACATGTCAAATAAAAGGGCCTGTTGTGAGCATCTCATATATATTTTTATAATATTAATATACTTAAACAGTTTTTAAGTTATTTAAGAAAATAGGCGAAAATTGACCATAACTCCGAAACTCCTGGGCCTAACATTTTGGAAAATATATGGAAAATAGTTCTTCACCTATAGATTACAGGAAAACGTATAAGAAGTTTGAGTGTTCAAAGTAACATAGGAAAATTGCGAATATATGTGCGTTACGCATCCGTCTTTGAGTCACCGACTTACATATTTGTACCAAATTTCAACTCGATCGGTCCAGTAGTTTTGGAGCAAATCTGCTGTGACAGATGGACAGATAGACAGACAGACTAACAGAGAGGCATATGGTGTGGAGACGGAACCCTCTCCATGCGAGTCGAACTCGCACAGACGGACGGACAGATGGACAGAGAAGGTTTAGTCGAGTAATAGAGTCCCGTTGTTGTCACCCTTTGAGTACGCCATCCTTGCCACCCGTAAGGCGCGCAACCCTTTCGAGATAAAAGTATCGCTTCCGGCCCAGATCAGATACACCCTCCCCCCTCCCCCTCCCCTATCCGGGCCGCTCCGCGACCCCGGAATAAAGAGATCTCGCGATAGAACCTTCGCCGGAAGTGATAATGAATTAGCCGCCATTATTTCTGGGTTTGGTTTCGTCTGGCCGAATTGATGTTATTAATGTAATGGGTCTACGGGTGATACTTGGGCTTAGATATTATGTATAGTCGTGACTTTAGATGTTGAGACACTTTCCCGTGTGGTTGCCGGGTTAGAATAGTGCCACTCCATGAGTTCCCGTGTATGTCGCAAGAGGCGACTGAGAAGATAAAGGCTTGTAGTACTGTTAGGCGATGGGCTTGCAACCTGTCACTAAGACACTGATAAAAATCTTAGCCTAGGGAAAACGCATGGATTTTTTAAATCACATTTCTCAACAAAATATGAAAATGCTGTAAAAGAGATCACCAAAAGTGAAATTAAAATTAAAATCGGTCAAGAAATACGGATGATACAAGCATTTTAAAATGCTAATTAGAGAGATCCGAGGTGCACCGGTGACGTCATCGTGCAGTTCGGCCATATAAACTCCACGTAAAATTCTGTTTTGCTAGAAAGAGATAGGAACAAATCTTTGTTGGCTTATATCTTGGTTATTTTTATAGCTATTCAAAAAATGTTATTTCTCACCTGTTGTTACATGAATCAGCTATTATTGAAGCTTTAAAAAAATATGAATATTCCCTATTGTGCAAAATGTGGCTACAGAATTATCAACAAGTTTTTAGAGTTGTTGTTTATTCTGTAGCTCTGGCCTACCCCACTCTGGGAATGAAGGCGTGAGCTTATGTATGTATGTATGTCTCCTGCGACTTATTTCTTGATCTAGTTGGTACGTGGTCAATGCGAGAGTGTAACAAGGGAATCGGATCAGCTGGCCGCGATAGCATGAGATACCGATCGCTCGCGGCACTGCACCGCGCCGGCCGCCAGCGATCTGCCCGCGATACCCTAATTAGACGCGCCTTACTAACAGTACTAGAACATATGGTTAAAGCGCTTTTACTTAATTACGGTGATAAAGGAGAGTTAAGATTTTAGCTATCTATGTATGTCTTTACCCCTCAATCGTTTGATGTGATTAGTAAGTACAGAAATAACTAACACACAGATGACACAACACACAGGAACACATTCAGATGAGGGTGTTTAGTCATCCTATTACCAGGAGTTAAGAAACTGTAAGGTTCTGCTCCAAACTGGCTGGCCTTACGGTCAAAGAGAAGTTATTTGAAGTATAGCCCGCAGGCGAATATCCCGAAAAACAGAACGGTTCTTGAGAGAATAGCGATATACGAATTTTAAACATAACGAGTAGTTAAAGCACACCACAGATAACAAAATGATAACTAGCCAATTAAGTAAACATAAACCAACGATTTTTTTACTCAGAGACCAATCAAGTCGGACCACAGGTACAATATTAAACAGACCAATAAACCAAATGTTCAACATCTGTGGTCGGTTTTGATTGGCCTGCACAATAATTATGTCACATGATTTTGTATGTTAACATAAGATAATTACCTCTCTTCAAACCAACTATGGTAAAATACGTCTCTTTATTTTCATGATTTTTAAATAAATACGATACTTTCGGGATAATTAAGCCCAGTGATATCATCAAAGTAATACAGCAGTAAAGACTCACTAACACCGTAACGGTCTTTGTTGAATAAGCCGGTGTCCACACCGCACGAGCGCCCGCCCGGCTACTCCATTACAGAGGTAAATGGTATTCATTGCGCACGGGCCGGCGATAGGATCTACGGGGCTGCGCGATCGCCGCTGATTAACCAACAGCTCGGTCTAGCACACTTGAAGAATAAAGCCTCAAACTCACCGAGAGCGTAGGCGGTGCGGTGCGGCTTGTTCCCATACTTAAAACGCCACCGTAGACCGGACGCAGCGGCGGCGCAAGGCTTGCGTGACGCGGGGCCTAAGGTCTCGCGTCCCAGTCGTTTTTACATCATTTCGCAACGCGACAGTTTGTTATTTCATGTAACCTGACAACTTTACTACCACTCTGACTTACCATAATAATACCTATTATATTATTATAAAGACTGTAAAGATTGAGCTTGAGAAGAGGGAGGCTATGCCTGCCGTTACATAGTTGGACTAGTACGGAGGGTTGCTCACTGTCACTCGGGCATCGATTAAAAACACTTACAACTGTCTAACTTAACTTAGTGGAAAGATATCATTTGAGTTATGTAAGCTTAATAAATTACTTTACATAATATAAAGTCCGGCACGAGCCCACATCAAGTTTAAGTCTTGATTCGCCGCCACCGCCTCCGCTCTCTGTGCGCGAGCGGCTTTATGCTAATTAATTGTTAAATTAGAACACAAGTACCGGTATTTCCTTTTCTTGTACTGGATAATTTAAAGAACACCTTGTTTGCGAAGAATATAAAAATATCAATATACCTCTAAATTAAGAATATTTCTTGTCATTTTCTCAAGAATTCTGGTGCTAGCTTTAATCTGCGGAAGATAGCTTTAATCCCAGAAAAATAGTTGTCGCAAGAAAAAAATAGTCCTCGCGAATAAAATATAATAATACTCTTAAATCTCTGCCCTTAAACCTGCAGCTAAGTAGCCGTGTTCGCATGGTTGTTCTCTGATGCGGGGGTAAGTGAACGGTCCTCAGGGACGGCAACACAAGTGCAGTCTTGGGATTGCAATTATTCCTTCTTTTTACCATCAAGTGGTTTATTTGCTTTTTTGTCTTAATCCATATCCATACTAATATTATAAATGTGAAAGTGTGTATGTTTGTCCGTCTTTCACGCTGCAACCACTGAACAGATCGAGATGAAACTTGGCACACATATAGGTTAGGCCCTGGAATAGGACATAGGATAGTTTTTATCCCGGAAAAATGGACCGTTCCCGAGGGAGCAGCGATAAACGACTTCTACGCGGACGGAGTCGCGGGCGAAAGCTAGTAATGATATAAATATACAAGAAACAATCTTACTACTTACTAATATGTCTTACTAATCCTACTAATATAATGAATGGAAAAGTTTGTGTGTTAGTTTATTACTGCATGCTTGCCGCTGCAACGGCTGGACGGATTTGGATGAAATTTGGAATGGATATAGCTTATACCCAGGATTATCTCATAAGCTTTCATCTCGAAAAATTAAAAAGTTGCCGAGGAAATAAAAATAATCGCAATCTACGCGGACGAAGTTGCGGGCTGGAGCTAGGATTATAAATGCGAAAGTTGTCTCAATCAGAACGCCTAAACGGATCTGGATGAAATTTGGCACATATATAGATTATAGTAATGCCTAGGCTACTTTTCATCCTGGAAAATTGGACAGGTCTCAAGGGAATAGCGATAAATGGCTACTACGTGGACGAAGTCGCGCGCAAAAGCTATTGAACCATACTCGTATGTATATTCGCATTGCTAGATCAAAACAGTATTAACTCAAAATCCTTGTTAGTTTTGTTTCAAGTTCATAGAAGTTGTATTAAAGTTGATTTTAAAATACTGTCGTATTTTGAGTTACTACTGTTTTGATCCAGCAGTGCAAATATGACTTGAATATGACAGGTAGGTACTCGTAATAAAGAAGTAATCACTCTATCTCTGTTGACATTCATGCAAAATATGATAATACAATTATAAATGAAACTGATGAACTTAAGTTTCTGGGTAGTATACTAGATAGGAATCTTTCTTGGAATTGATAAGAAGTGTAAAGCGGTGAATAGCTTTGCGCATCCAATTCGAAGAGTTGCAGCAGCCGTCAATAAAGAAACGGCTCTACAAGCATATCACGGTGACGTGACGTCAGTGTTCAGGTATGTACTGCTGCTGTGGGGAAACTCCTATGACATTATCAGACTATTCATCAGTCACAAAAAATGCATTTTGTTTTATGGTATAGGAGGCAAACGAGCAGACGGATCGCCTTATGGTAAGCGATTACCGTCACCCATAGACACCTGCAGCACCAGAGGAGTAACAGGTGCGTTGCCGGCCTTTCAAATGAGAGTACGGTATTTTTTTGAAGGCTTGAAGGTCGTAACGATCCGGAAATACCGCAGGCGACAGACCAAAGGATAAGGATATGGATAAGGGCCATTTGTAACAAGCCACCACTAGCATTCTGTAAACCATTGTTTGATGAATTGAAGCTACTCACTCTTCCATCACTCTACGTATTGGAAATGAGAAATTCGTGAAATTAAATTCAGATCTGTTTACTCAGTTAAAAAATGATTGTAATTTTAACACCAGGTATCCAAAGAAACAGCAGAAAACAGTGTCAAAATTACGGAAAATGAATTGCTATTGCATGGCCGTCAACATTTTTAATCATATCCCAAAACATATAGTAAATTTGCCTTACAATAAATTTGTAAGTACGCCTGTGGAAATGGTTAATAGAAAAAATATTTTATTCTATTAGAGAGTTTTTATCTGTAAAAAATAGTTAAGAGAAAATAATAATAATGTTAATAACTAGAGTTTTTAATGCATGAAGCTTGAAATTGTATTTATTGAATTGTATTTGAATCATTCGTTTCAAGCACATCACATTTGCATACCAGTGTCGCCGGCGAGAGCGTTGATCACGTTGGCTGATCACATTGTATCAACACTTATATAAAAAACTATTGTAACCGCTTTTCAAGCAAATAAATTGAATTTCAATTTGAATTTATCTTTAAAGATACTTCGCCCCGGGGCGAAACATGGCCGACCTTTCATTTGTATTGTAAATCATTTACCAATAAGTCTATGTGCGAGAAATAAGAAAAAGGTAAGAATAAACAGGGGGTGAGCGGGGAGAGGTTCGACATTTGTTTAGTTTTTCAACCTCCGAAAAAAGAGAATGTCCTCCCCGGGACTCAAACTATCTCTATACTACATTTCATCGGTTTAGCCGTGAAAACAGACCGACAGAGTTATTTTCACATTTGTAATATAACTTAATATGGATGCCTAATATTTTAATTGCTAAACGAGCATGAGCTAGGCTTCAAAATGGTTTTCAATCAAAAACTACGAGTAGTAACGTTCTGAATTACGGATATTCTTGATTTTGACCGATTCGGTATTATGACTCCTCAGAATTATGTCGTGATCAAAATTACAATTAAAACATCTGCTTTGAAAACACGTGTGCATTTTTTGATATTTCGTCTATATAATATGTTGACAAAAATAAACCCTTCCTCTCATAATCATCGCCAACTAACTAACTTTGATTAAAATAAATTGTCGCACAACAAAAACTGACACCTCAAACGTCAAATCCGTTTAGCCTGCAGGGCGTGCCACAGAGATAGACATACATACATATACTCGAAAAACATAGGCCTCTTTCTAACGTAGTTGGGTAAAAAATCAGGTTTATCCGCTCTTTTAACTCACATGAAAGGCATGTATGCATCCGAGTCAACGTAATCTACTATCTCAGGTTACTTCATTAATACGGTTGTATGTGTGTGTGAGTGTGTATGTCGTGTGTGTTGGTACGGCTGTGAGCGAGCCGTAACACCTCCTTTGTGGTGTTGTCCGAATGCGCCGCGCCAAACCCGGCGGTGGCTGGTGCAACTTACAGCAGTGGGCGGGAATAATGAAAACTAAATTGAAGTATTGAGTTTTGGGAGTTAAAAATACCAAAATGTATTCAAAACAACCAATTTAGCAGTCTAACAAAAAAAACAATAAGGTTTATATACCATAAAATGTTAAATTTAGTTAAGTCTGTAAGTTCAGTTCAGTTGTGTTCTTAAATCTAAAACTAAGACTAAGTAAGTAAAACTGAATCAAACTTTTTCGTATGAAGGGCCCAAGGGGTGGATAAGTCTCTTAGCCCTAAAGTATGTCATTAAAAGAAAGTGACTGGTGTTGGATGAAATGCCTCTATGCTCGTAATTTCACAAGTTGTCTTATCCCCACCGAAATACTGCTGTTTGGCGTTAGGTTAAACGATAAGATGGTAAGGATGGTGGATGAAGGTGGTGGCTACACGAGATTCAAGAAGGGCAGGTCACAGAAAAGAATGAAATGAGCGAGTAAGCTGATCACAAGTCAGTTTTCTTAAACTACTGCAGATGCTTCCTCGTCAGCTCACTAAGTCATCTTCTTTACATAGAACAGTAAGTTATACGTATGCCATTTAACTAATGGTGCGTTCTTATATTCAAAACCGGTGATAGAGTTTTGACGTCTCGTTAAAATTTGAAGCATTTTGTAAGTAGCAAATGTCAAATTTTGACGAGACGTAACAATTCTATCACCGGTTTTGAATATAGGAACGCACCATTAATCTATCATCTTATTTATTAGTACGTCTGCCCGCGCCCTCTCTTGCCTTAGCCACGCTGGCATCTCATAATGAAGTAGCCACACCGCGCGTATCATTCCGCTCGGCTGCCGGCCGCGAACCGTCGCGGATACGCTCGCTCCGGCTAATACCAGCTAATACATATCGACTATCGCTATTATCTAATGTTTAACATTATTTTCTTCTTCTTATGCAGTTTGTTATTGAAACCTTTGTTATTGATGATGCTGTTAGTTTGTAAAAAATTACAGTAAATCGGAAACATTACCAAATTTCAACTATGAAACTGCATCTTAAAGTAATAGCTACCTAGATGTCAGAGTTGCCACTTGAGACTATAAATCTATTATTGAATGTTGACAAACTAAGGCAGAGTTAGACAAAGTTAAAGTCAAAAGATAAAATAATTTATTGTTTGAATGCAGATGTACAATAAGTTGTTATGCATACATTGGGCGCATCACAATCAGCCATTTCCGGTGTACATACCTTACCATCCACCACCACCACCACCACCATCATCCACCATTCACCATTCCATCTTATCGATTAACCCACCGCCAAGCAGTATTGTTCGCATTGCTGTGTTCCGGTGTGGGGATAAGACAACCGGTGAAATTACTAGCATAGAGGCATTCCATCTTAGTCCTCAGGGTTGGCAACGCATTTGAAGTCTTAGGATTGCAGTTTTGAGATTGTAGTCTTGATGTTTCAAATGTCTATGGGTTTCAGATCCCACTTACCATCAGGTGGCCTGAGTGCTCGCGTGCCTTCTCGTTGCCAAAAAAAAAACCTACGACCTGCGACCAAATTAGAAATACACGTATTAATTTGTTAGTACTGCTCTTACGGGGGGACTGGGCGCGCCGCCGGTGTTATAAGAGTGGCCGCAGGTAGCCTCTGTAGATCAAGCACGACAATTTCAATCCTATGTAACGTTTACTATTCGAAAACGTGTTCTGAACCTATCCGCAGCACAAACCTCTTAAATACACTCATGTTGTCGTACAGTCACCAGCAATAATATATGATTCAACATTGCGCTTCAAAATATCTGACACGCTCTTATGCCTCTAGTAATAAAGACGTGTCAGATATTTTTGAGCCCATTGTTGGATAATATATTATTGCTGGCGACTGTACATTATTAAGACACAGAAAATATACAGAAAAAAACAAAAAAAAAAAACTTAAACTAAATATTAAAAAACAACGTTAATGTCAACTTGTAATCATATTTAAGTACTAAATACATACTAGAAGGCGCTGATATCAATCGCCGTACACATTGTCTCGATGACGATACGTTAACGTTAATTAACTACTAAAAGTTTCTGCACGAGTACTGGGCCTAGTCGCTAACTTGAATTTACAGCAACACTAAAGAAACACATTTAACGTTGTTTTGTACATTATTCCAATGAAATGGATATTATTTGGCAATCAAAGGTTCCGAAACATCAGACACAAAGCGCGGCCCTCGGCGGCGAGGAGTCGCTTCAATTAATACAGGCTTTTATCTTTGAGCCGCCGCACTAGTGCGAGACACTTTGATTCGAATATAGTTCCTTATTAATTACTTATTTATTTTGTAAAAAATACTGACAATGCACAAGTATTGTATTGTTTAGATGGAAGTCTGTCCGTCTCAATCATGCTTCATGTAGTTGAAGTAGGGAGAAGAAAAACGAACACACAGGCCACCTAACGGCTACCTCACAATAATTAATAACCTCAGGATTGCCATCTTAAGACTGCAAGTGCGTTCAATCCTGAGAACCAGCATTTATTTAATTTACATATACCCCCATGTGGTTGTCGGGTTAGAATAGTGCCACTCCATGTTTTCCCGTGGATATCGTAAGAGGTGACTAAGGGAGTAAAGGCTTGTAGTACTGTTAGGCGATGGGCTTGCAACCTGTCTCTGATACCCTGGTAAACATCTTAGCCTAATTGTGCAAAATGTGGTTACAGAGTCATCAAAAAGTTTTTAGAGTTGTAGGTAATTCCGTGGCTCTACTTACCCCACTCTGGGATTACAGGTGTGAACGTATGTATGTATGTATGTATGTAAATAAACATTTGAATGTTCTTGAATTTGACGTAAATACAGTAGCTATATACTACAATAGTTATTTCTAGACCCGAGGTGTACCACAAGGTATTCTTTACCAGTATCATTAAAACCTTAATAACTCCTAAACAAATTAACATATTAAAAAGTAATATATATATACTGGATCTGTATGAAAGGGTCTTTCATATGACTTAATGTTTACGTCAAGCCCTGGGACATACTGTAGACAACATTGTTTTACTCTAAGCGGTGTTCAAAATAAATAAATGACTTCACACAAGTCTCATCGTAGCGGCGCGTCCCTACCCGGATCAAACTACAAAGAAACGCTGTTTCTGGCAGCGCGTACGGCGTAGTTACAACGTGGCAGGCGGCCCTGAGGTTATAATATATATTTAATCGCGTTTTACTTTGTAATGTCAATTAACTGCTAACTTAATGATACTTTTGGACCACGAGGAACGGTAGTCTGCCGCAAATTCAACGACCTTTAAAGTCGTCTGTTACCTTATTTGGTTGATTTAAGGAAAGGTTATATATAGGTTAGGTTAAATGAACAAGATGAGTCGTGAGTGTTGTTCCTTTGCTCTGTACCCTTACCGTGAGTTACAATTACCGTGCTCGCTAGCGATTCGAATGCTCTGTCCCACGCACTTTATAAGAATACTGCGAGGTCGGCGAGGGACAGAACATTTACTCGCTAGCGAATACGTTAATTGTTACTCATGGTAAGGGTACTGTTGTAGGTTTTAATTGCTGTTTACTTATGTGGTAGTATATTAGTATATTTTATTAGCTATGTATGTATTTTATTAAAGCAGATATTATAACTTTTTTAAATGTCTGTTTTTCGGATGTATGTACCATTTTTGTATTTTCTGTTATTTTCTAAATTTGCCTATCCTCTTGCATTGTCCTAGCTTATTCTACTCCAAGGTTAACTGAAAGTGATTCCATATGGGATAAGTTCGCCTATGTACATTATCTATAGTGATGCAAACATGTTTTGTAATTATTTATGTGCAATAAAGAGTTTACATACAAACATATTCTACATGTTTTTTTTGCAGGAGAAGGCAGTCGAATACGGGCCGAGTTCACCAAACGGACGATTAGCGGTTTAACGGGTGTCAAATGTATTGATTAACAGCTGATTAAGACTTAACCGTCCGATTAATTGTTGGTGAACTCGGCTCTTAGGCTCCCAGATGTTAAGTGGGATCTGAGTCCCATACACAATTAAATTGTCAAGAGTAAAGACTACAACGTTGCCAACGTTGAGAACTAAGATGGAATGCCTCTATGCTAGTAATTTAAACAGTTTTCTTATCCCCACGCCGGATCACAACAATGCGAACACTGCTCCTTGGTAGTTGGTTAAACGGTCAGAAGGGTGGTAGTGATCCCGGACGGACCCACGAGGTTACTGAACACACATCAGCGTTGTCATTGTCTTTACACTTATTGTTATTGTATAGTTTTTAACTTAACCGCTATTATCAAGGTAATAACAATAGGTGTAAAGGTAATGTAGAATAAGGCCCCAGGTCGACGTAACTTGTGAGTTGTGACCACAGTGCTGGCCTTTACTCGCCGTTAAGTTTAGGCAGCTCCATTCTACGCGGCAATGCTTCCAGCATTTCAGGAATGATGCCAACTCTTACGCTTATTAGATTAGTGTAGTTTTAAGTAACTTAATTATTTTACTTGCTAGCGTACATTGCCGAAATAGCAGCATCCGTATTTTTAAAGTACCAGACTTCTCTCCTCCTCACCAGATTCCCAAAACACCAGCTTCGAAATATTAGGTAAGAATGTATTTCGGCATTGAGCGCTTGTTAGCAACCCGCCCTCGCTTCGGTGGCGTTTATATGAGCTTCTGTAACACCTACAGATAAACCAGAATTTATTATACACAAAAATCTTCCGTGAACAAATATCTAAGGGTCAATTTACACCGAGACGCGACGCGACGCGACGCTGCGCGCACATTCGACTCAAAATATACTTTAATAAGTACACGAAAAGGTACACTTTTCATTGTGACAATTCATGCTGCGTAGTGAAACGTATTCTGAATTCTCACAATAAAATATGTACCTTTTGGTGTAGTAAATAAAGTATATTTTGAGTCGTATGTGCGCGCAGCGTCGCGTCGCGTCTCGGTGTGAAACAGGTGGTGAAATCTGCATTAAATTCTGTTGCATAGTTTTGGAGGAGGTGGCGGACATACACACAGACAGAGTTCATCTCACAGTATAAAGGCAAATATTTCCGTGATGAGAACGAGTATTATAGTCCCCAAGTCTTGGATGATTTCTACGTGACTTACTTGAATGAGATCCTATGTCCCCTAGATGGGGCAGAGGGCGTCCACAGTGCATTGCCATCCCGTTCTGTCATGAGCGTCTCGCTTGATTTCGCTCCAGGTTTTGCCAATGGCCTTCACTTCGCCAATGATAGTCCGCCGCCAGGTTTGTTTTGGACGACCACGTTTGCGTTTTCCTTGGGGATTCCAATCCAGGGCTTTCCTCGGGATGTGGTTGGGATCCCTTCGGCGGGTGAGGCATGTCCAGCTCCATTCGCGTCGTTTTATCTGCTGATCGATTGGGACTTCATCGCAGCGATCCCACAGGTGAGCGTTGTATATTCTCTCGGGCCAGAAAATACGGAGTATATTGCGAAGACATCGGTTCACGAAGACCTGAAGTTGATGCGAAATGTCCTTGGTGACCTTCCACGCTTCACACCACCCGTAGATGATTTCTACGTACCTAACCTATATGAGTATTGATTTCTGGATATTTTTATCGTTGTACTCATAGTACAAGCCTAGAGCTTAGTTTGAGAATAGGTCAATCGCTTAAGATTGTCCCTGATGGATATTTTTATTATCATAAAAGTTGTAAAGCTTAGGTGATTGTAATGAAGTGGCTACTACTACTATGTCAAAACGCAGAGGCCGTTCTGCTGAGTGGCTCAGTCTAGTTTGGGGTCCGTCGGATAGCTCTTTTTAGAGTTACCTTTAAATATGTTCGCCAAATTGTATCGTTTCCCAACCGTTTCATTTGCTAACCTGGTTTGTTTTCTGTAACCGTAAATATTTCAGGATTTTGTAAAATCTAACCTAACCTAACCTAAAGAGTTCTACACGATGGTACTGAAGTAAATCCTGAAATATTTACAGTTACAGGGAAAAAAATTGTTGGCAAATGAAACGGTTGGGAAATGACACATTTTGGCAAAACATACTTATTTCGGCCAAACGGCAGGCCCCCCACTTTTTATGTACTCGTGTGTTACTAAGCAAATAAAGTTTTTTGTTGGTTAAAATACCGCGCGTGTGTTACTTGACGCTGACGAAGAGAAATAATATTATTAAGTAACAGAACTGTTCATTAAAGTAATAATTATTCCGTTATCGAGAGCGAGGAGTCGCGCGGCGCGGAACTAAGTTATCAATATTTAAAACGGTTCCGATTGGATCGCTGCGGGCAGATGGCCCCTACCACGGGAGCCTTGTGAAACTTTACAGAGGCCCTTGAATTAACTTAACGCTATCTAGTAGGGGATCCGAATAGGAGACCACCTTCACCGGGCTATTTATTCGATGAAAAGTATTATATATCATATTTAATATGCTAAGTAATGTATGGCGAATAGGTTGACTGAAAAATTTCAGTCCACCACTTGTATGATTAAAAAAAAAACTGAAAATAAACTTTAATTTAAATTGCTATTGCTTGTTAAATAGACCAATGCTTTCGATTAGTATGAAATTGGTCTATTTAACAAGCAATAGTAATTTAAAAAAAAAAAAACATTCATTTTCAGTTTTTTTTTAATCGTGTCAGGACTGGACTGAAATTTTTCAGCCAACCTATTCGCCATATATTACGTAGCATATTAAATTTCATATAAAATACTTTATATCTTATAAACAGCCCGGTGAAGGTCGTTTCCTATTCGGATAGACCAATCGTAAACCATTTTCAAGAACTGACAAAGTGTAGTATTGACGTAAGCGTTTGACGCGACGGTCCGGCAGTTACGTCAATCCTATATATACATTTTCTATATCGATAACGATCTCGCAATGCATCTTTTCTACGGCTACTGGGATTCTGTTCTACTCGGTAACACCTAATTGCTTTCGATATCCTTTACCCTACTGCCAAGCACCATTCGCTTTGTTCTTTTCCTGAGTGAACCGACAATAAAGTGAAATTACTAGCAGAGAGGCTTTCAATCTTTGTAATCAGCGTTGGCAATGCATTTGGAATGTTAGGATTGCAGTCTTGAGAATACAAATATATATGGATCTTAGATCCCAATTACCATTAGGAGGCCTGTGTGCTCGTGTACCTTCTCCTTGCAATCTTGGGAAGCAATCCTAAATTATATCCGTCGCCATAACCCTGAGGACCTCAGCTGTAATACCCTCTCACCGCAACACGACATACAAAGACTGGTGATAAGATGGTGGTAGCGATCTAGACAAAACCTTCCCAAGGAATTCCCATTGTTTATCCGATTTTTTTTTAATTCTAATGCCGTTTCCGCCTGAGTTAACCTTTTAGTTTTGTTATACAACCCTTAAAGGTACCTACCTAACCTAAGGTACGTATTTTGGATAACTTATTTTGCAGTTTAAGACAAATGATAATTCACACAAACCTTCAGGGATTCCAAGAGAAACCCAACCCGCTGCGCTAATGAAATGAGAGACCCACAAGAACTCCGACACCCGAGAACGCAGCTCCATAATAACTTGACAACACCTGTAGAGGTCGCCACTCGCAATGCAAACTGTTTCAACGTGCCATCTTCACAGAGTCATAGTAGCCATATCTCCGCCCCTCTCAGTCTGGGATTTGACCGCTGTTAACAGTTTATAATTATAAGACTCAGTTGGTCGACTTTCTCGTGACTTTGCGCACGGAGGTAGCCGCGATCTGTAACTTTCAGAGATTACATTTCGGCGACCGATCCGAGTTGGGCGAGTTCAACTCGGCGCTCAAGTGCGACTCGCCGCCTTAAGCCAGGAGTCGTCCAACTTTACATACGATACATATTCATACAATAAAGTCAATAAATAAATAGATTAAAAACCTAAGACAAAATTGCGATCCGTTCATAAAACAACACATTTTTACTAAATTAAACATAGCTAATAAAAATCATCTTAAATCTTCACTCAAAAGACTGAGAGCCCACCAAGAGAGATTTTTTCTGAGTTGTCAAAAAATGAATACCTACAGTAGTTACGATATTAATTATACCAACCAAAGTTAATAAATAGTAACGAGAGCAAGGGTTTTAGAGGTTCCACTGACATCTTACTGCCGCACTCAGAGACGTCAATTAAATTTAATGCTTGTTTAGTGACGTGTTGTCTTATTCTATTGCTATAGCAAAGAAAGTGACACCAGCAACTCTAATCAAGCATTAAATTTAATTGACGTCTCTGAGTGCGGCAGTTAGTTGACCTATCTAACGTCTTGTTAGGCTCGTATGGCATCAAGACGCCTATGCACAACAATCACAATCTTGTTGGAAGCGACCAAAATTGAAATCAACACGAGTTCAGCAGAAAATAGCTTTCCATGAAACGAAAATTCTGCGAATTGATCGTTTTATGAAATGAGTGTCGGTGAAACAAGAGGACACTCGAAAAACATTGCCCTCCTTTTTGGGTAGTCGGGCAAAATATACCAGGCTAACTGCATCGTCACATAGCGGAGACAAGGCTACTTAAGTCCCGGGCTGCAATACAGCCGCGCTCCAGCCAGCCAGCGACCTGCCGCCATTTGACTCCATTTCCATAATGGGGCGAGGTGCGGCGAATGGCACGAGTGACGTCACGCACAATGCGCGCGCCCGACCGTGCCCCGCGCCAGACAGCACACACCAGGCACTTTCAAAACTAGCATTGTTAGGCCTTAATATTCTCAAAACTGATTACTAACAGATGTTTGATAAACTGATAAAATATAAACAACATTATAACACGGTTCTTTTTTATACTTTTTACACAAATATTAACCTTGGCTAGTAGATGCCACCAGTAATTATAAAGAATGATGGTTTATTTGCAGTGTAAATTCATCTTCTTTTATCATTTCCCTATTTTTTGGTTTCAATACATCATTTGTAAAGGTACGCCAGACGCACGCTATCATTTTAAAGTTTTTTCTTTTATCTTACGAATCCTCAATAGAATCTTTGACTAGGCCCCTGATATTTGTTTACGAGGTCAAAATAACTGCTAATTCTACCAATAATAGACTTCTCGTAGTGAATAAATAAAAAAATATATAAAAAAAACAGGAGACAATTTCACACAAATTGACCTGATCCCAAACTAAACTCTGGACTTGTAGTATGTGTACTAGACAGCGATAAACTTAGTTATATAGAGAAATATATTCATACTTAAATATATAGAAAATATCCAAGACCCAGGAACTAATACTCGCTCTCATCATACAAACATCTGCCCTTACCAAGATTTTACCACGGGGCCAATTAGGCTAACGTTCCCTAGTGACTAATTTATTATGCAATAAACAATAAATGTACTAGCAATATAAATAGTGTTTTAAATGTTATCTTGTTTTCACTATACTTATTTTTAACCATTTTATCAATCACAAACGCTCGTCTCGGTATCATGGAGCAGTTTGTTCTCACTGGTGCTAACAATCACTGATATATATCATAGCTTGCGGTTTGCACTGAGACGCGACCGCGGCCCGGCGGGCGGCGCGCGGCAATGGACAGCAAAGCGATCCGCCGTGTGACGTGCATTACGTGGATGACATTCTACGCAATTCGAATTGAAAATGAATTCATTTTGTGAAGGATTAATCTTTCAATGTGTGATTCTGGTTACGTCAGGTTTAAGTGAGCCAAGGGTTAAGTCATAATCATAAGGAATGGTGTCTGAACATCGGAAGTAAAACTTTTTATAAATTGTTATTATTACCCAGAACCGATTAGACCTAAAGAGCATCACCAGTAGCCATTTTAGTCTGCCTAGGAGAGAGCGTCGGTGCCTATATAGTAGCTCGGGTCGACTCGTGATCGTAAGGTACCGAGTTCGAACCCCGCGGTCACCATGTACCAATGAGTTTGTCTAACTTAAGTGCATTACCCGATGCTCTTACGGTGAAGGAAAATCATCGTGAGGAAACCTGCGCATTCGAACAGCGTGTGTATGAGGGTAATTGCACAAAAGATCCTAAAGAGTCGAAGTGTATCCGAAAGAATCTGTAAGATAATATAAGATAAGATAGTCTGTCTAGGAACTTGGCAAGTTGTATATCATGCAAAATATTAAATTACCCCATGAGGTGCCAGCATTGCACTTTGTTTGTATATTTACGAGGTACAGCTACGAGTTTGCCAAGCGCCGGCTTAGCAGTGTAGTCTGTCTTGATTTTTAGATTCCTATACACGAAAGTCGCTTCATGTGATCGAGTACCAGCATGCCTTTTTTAAGGCGTTGAGAATTCAAAGGAGCTACAGGCCACTTGATTATAAATAAGTGGACTCAGAAGCTAAAGACAGTTGCAATCTTAAGATAGGTAATAATTTCTCGACTGCAAATACGTTGCCAACCCTAAAGGCTTGCATTTAAGCATTTAGGCTTCAATTCATTTCAACTGTGG
The DNA here is from genome assembly GCA_946894065.1 of Acleris literana. Classification (NCBI taxonomy): domain Eukaryota; kingdom Metazoa; phylum Arthropoda; class Insecta; order Lepidoptera; family Tortricidae; genus Acleris; species Acleris literana. The sequence continues at coordinate 15,170,353 of OX335691.1, forward strand.
TCTTACGCCTGCACGTTAACCAATGCAAACACAGCTGTTTGGGGGTAAGTTGTAGAGTAAGATGGTGGTAGCGATGAGTATTATATAATTCCCTGCCTACCTGTCCTTAGCCTGGCAGTTTACGGTCCGACCCATTATATTCGTATATAAAGTCGTCAATATACCTACAAATATTAACATGAATCGGTCGGATAAGGAAGTGTTTTCTGTAGAAAATGAATAAAACTACTTATTTATTTAATCTTTATTCTACAAAAATACAAATTTGAGTACAAAAGGTGAACGTAATGCTTAATGGCATTCTCTACCGGTTGACTATGTAGTAGTTCGCCCAGAACAAGGACCTGCGATTTCCCCGTTTAATCCCTCCTTAGCAGAATTGGTCAAGGTGTTAAGCCCTCAACCAATTCTGCTCAGTTCAAACTTAAAAAATATATTTGCTAAAACGAATTTGGTACCGAGTTTTATCACAGGAATAAAGTCCCTTGATAAAAATTGGAAAAGAAATGGCATTTTAAAACAACACAGTAAACTTTATTGCATGGCCTATGAATTCAAATTCTAGTCATGAAAAAGTTATTTTTTCTAGTATGGTGGGCCGCGGGAGGCTACCGACCGCACTGAGAGTGAGAACATGGCCATTTAGTCGTTCTTTACACCGAAATGGTCCCCTGATATTTATTTATCTTTAATTTCACCTCCCATTCCACTGTATTTACTGTCACAAACAAATAATTGACCGCATCATGCACGCTGCAGCGTCGATAATTATTGCATAACTGCAGCGGAATGTATTAATTGCACCGCGGTCGGTCCGAGCGTTCGGCGCGGGTATTTAGTTTTGGGACAGAGAGCTAGGATTGGTTAGATTATTCTGCTCAGAAAAGGTTATATAATCTTGTTTCTTTATGGCAAAATTTGGGGTGGCATTGTGTAAGTACAAACAGAACGTTTTTGAAAAACCCGACCAACCCCGCAGCATCAAGTCTAAGGAGGTTCTATCTGCCCTCCTACGGGAAAAAGGCACATCTACTACATGAATTGTATTACACTGTCAACCTTATTATAACCTTTGAGAGTTTAATATGTTTCTATTAATTAATTGCACTTGTGCCTTTTCTTCGTAGGAGGGCAGCTATGACAGCCTTTGGCTCTAATTGTAAAATATAAAAATTCAACACGGTACCCCGCACTTTAACATCCGTCCAGGCGTTTAGCATACAGGAGGTCAAATAAACATGGATAAATACATACGTTCAGCTGAAAAACATAATCCTCCTTTTTGGGTAATCGAGTACAAAGTTAGATGGCCTAATGCGGAAAAACAAAACACCAACGGGCTCTTTCTGTTTTCCTAAGAACGAATGACTGTTCAAAATATTTCAAAGTTACTTTTTGGCAAAAAAAAACCCCCTTAGTTAGGGTAAGAAAGTAAATACACAAAACTTTAGTGCTTGAAGTAGCAAGTAACTTTTGAAAACGAAGAGATAAAAAAACAAATTGGTTTTCCGCCAAATTAATATTTCCTACGAACACATGAGAATAATTTTCTCTTTCAGAGCTCATCCTCGCCTCGCTCCGTCGTACCTATCCAATTTAGTTCGGCTGCTAAACGTCCAGTCTATATCGGGTCCGTATGAATAAAGATTATCCGTATGATTGAGAAAGTGCATTCGGGTGTCGTCGGCCGCGCTCGGGGTAATTCGGGTGGCCGGCGATGATTGACTGACTCGACAGCGATGAATAACTTTGCATCCACTGTACTGTATTAGGCTCGACTATTACAATATCAATATCGTATCGCTTTCAATCTAACTGAACACTGAGTCGAAACAAAATACCTATTCTACTTTGTCTTTTCCTCTGTTGTTATCTTATTGTCAACGTTTTGACAGCTCTTGTTCACTTGACAGTAATGGTGGCCCAGTTAAAAACAATACGATGATAATACGTGTAAAGACAAAGTGAAATAAGGCCCTTGTTGTCTAATTTAACGTAATGTCAAAATACGTTTAGAAACATCAAAATCGATTCAAGTCTATCAAGAATGGAGTTCTACTTAGGTACTTCCTAAATCTAATTTATGGTCAGGTCTTAATTGATTACGGGTCCATTTTTTTTTTCATGTCAAGGTGAAGGCACGCGAGCACTCAGGCCACCTGATGGTAAGTTGGATCTGAGACGCATAGACATTTGAAATCTCAAGACAACAATCTCAAAACTGCAATCCTAAGACTTCAATTGCGTTGCCAACCCTGAGGACTAAGATGGAATACCTTTTTGCTAGTAATTTCACCGGTTGTCTTATCCCCACACCAGAACACAACAATGCGAACACTACTGCTTGGCGGTGAATTAATGGCTAAGATGGTGGTAGCGATCCGGACGGACCCTGCACAAGGTCCTACCACCACTATACAAACACTACACTACATTGGCTCACATAAAAAAAAAAACCGAATGTATTGTTATTCATAACCATCGCAAGTTATAAAGTGTTTTTACTGAAACGGTTTTTATAAAACAAACCTAACCCAACCTAACCTCATTTACCAGCTAGATATTTCAAAAATCCTGAAATAAAACCCGTTTCAGTAAAAAACACTGTATGACTTGCGATGGTTATGAATAACAATGCATTCGGACTACAAACAATTATGTGAAACAAAGCGCTCCCAGTGATTACAGATTTGATTTGAACCCACAGTTTAGTTATATTGAAAGCGATTTGTGATACTCGTATAGTCAAGTCTAAACAGTAGGTACCCTTACCATGAGCTACGATTAATACCGTACTCGCTAGCGAGTCCCTCAGCGTATTATGGTAGAGTGTACGGGACAGAGCATTCGACTCGCTAGCGGGTACGGTAATTGAAACTCATGGTAAGGAACTGGGTTCATTTTAATCAGTTATTTAATAGCCGAATACATGATTTTATTCTATTCTGGTTTAGGACTTACAAATAGTTATTATGAACTAAGCAATAAGTATAGTTAATCCGCTTGGGTATAAAAGTACTGCTTTAGTATTTGTTTTTTAATTTAGTAAAATGTCTACTAAAGTCATGGTGGAGAATAGCAGTAAGGATTGTCCCGGTTTAAACATGTAAAATTTTAACCCTTCCTGACAAAGGAAATCGACTCGCCAGATTTGAACGAAACACTAACACACAACACACTTATATTATAATAAGCGAGTGTTGTGCATGGTAGTAATTGAAATGTAAATTTTATACATTAGTCTAAGAGCTACCTCACTGTAAAAAACCTAATTTACATTTTTTTACCGTGCCTATCAAATAAATAAATAAACAAGGATAAGGGGTAACAACGAAACATCTTAAAATGGTAAAATTACTAGCATAGCGGCATTCCATCCCATTCATCACAGTTCTCAACGCATTTGCGGTCTTCTGATTGCAATCTTCAGATTGTAGTCTTGAGAATGCAAATGTCTATGGGGGGTCCATATTGGCTCATATAAAAATTTGTAGTCCGAATGTATAATCATCGCAAGTCATACAGTGTTTTTACTGAAACGGTCTTTATTTCAGGGTTTTCATAAAACAAACCTAACCCAACCTAACCTCATTTACCAGCTAGATATTTCAAAAATTATCAAATAAAAACCGTTAAAAAACACTTTATGACTTGCGATGATTATGAATAGTGTTACGCCGATGGCATAAGGCGTCTCATCTTTTATCGTTAATTTTGGTGCTTTAGAAGCGTTTTCAGCAGGCTGAAATATCGTTTCAGTCCGTTTCAGAGGTAGCTCTATCCCAGATTATCAGAATTTCGACCAACTTGCCGTTGTTTTCAGGCGCCTGAAACATGTTTTCAGTCCGTTTCAGGCCACCCTCTATCAGATGACGCCATAACCTGAAAACCCATTTTCAGGCATTTTCAGGACCCATTATAGGCCTTTGAAGTACATTTCAGTATATGGCAATTTTCCACTAAGAGTGACAGAGATAGCATGATTAGAAAGAGACAGCTATACTGAGAACCTTCCAGAAACGTGTGAAAGAGATAGCATGATTAGAAAGAGACAGCTATACTGAGAACCTTCCAGAAACGTGTGAAAGAGATAGCATGATTAGAAAGAGACAGCTATACTGAGAACCTTCCAGAAGCGTGTGAAAGAGGTAGCATGATTAGAAAGAGACAGCTATACTGAGAACCTTCCAGAAGCGTGTGAAAGAGATAACACGAAATGAGACGGCAACACGCGGAACATTCCAGACTCATCCAGACCCGTGAGTCAAGGTCATTGCGATCGTAAAAACAACAAGGTAGTAAGGCGTAGAACATTCCAGCAACGAACAGTCTCGATCGACCTTGGCGGGGCGAGGTACATAGAACATTCCGGAAGGCGTTCTAGAATAATCAGACTCGGGAACTATAAAACAGCGGACACCGGTTGCGACGAGTCAGTCTTTACTTGGAAAGCGATCAGTGCGAATAAGAGCGACCCGAGCGATCATCTGAGTATTCGAAGTTTATTGTGCGATAATTGTTTTGTAACGGTTTAAGTGAGTGCGTAATTAAAGTCTACTTTTGATTATCGGTGTATTCGTGCATTTCTATCAGTTACCTACCCCCACGTACGTAACATTTGGTGTCAGAAGTGGGATAGAAAATGCCAGTAACTCCGCGAGATCAAGAGCAGGAGGGGGTCAAAACCCGGAGCCAAACTGCAGCCGATGACTCAGCAGCTACCCCTGGTACGTCTACCGCTACCGCACCGGCTACAGCAGCGTCAATTAAGCCGGAGTTTGACCTGAACGCGATTTTAATCCTCTTAAAGGAACAATCGAGAGCACAAGAGGAACAATCGAGAGCTATCCGTGATGAACTACTCAGTCAGAAGGAACAATCTAGAATCATCCGTGATGAACTACGGGAACAAAAGAAATCCCAAGAAGAACAATCCGATAGAATTCTCCGAGAGGTACGAGAAGCCGAAAAAGTTGAGGACCACGAAAATCGCCTCCAGACCATAAGAAATGAAGTGAAGAAGCTAGAAATCAAAGTGGTCAACGGTACCTGTGGACCTGAGACATCTATCCCGATAGTTGGAAGATTTAAAGTACCTCCATTTGATGGAACTTCGTCATGGACGGCCTATAAACTGCAGTTTGAGTCGGTTTCCCAGGCGAATGGCTGGAATAAAGACCAGGCGAAGACGGCTCTAACTTTGGCACTTCGAGATGAAGCCCTCACCGTGCTGGAAGCTCTGGGAGAGAATAAGACTTACGATCGCCTTCTTGAAGCTTTGGAGGCACGTTATGGTGACAGCCATCTCGAGCACGTCTTTAGAGCTCAGCTTAAGGATCGAGCCCAGGGACGTAATGAGTCATTACAACAGTGGGCCCTAGAAATAGAAAAGTTGGTCAGGAAAGCGTATCAAAGTGCATCGGCTTCATTTGTGGACAGCATGCTAGTACAGGCCTTCATCGATGGAATCCGTGATTTAGAAGTCAGAGCTGCTGTGCGACTAGGACATCATGGGAGCGTAAAGGATGCAGTTGCCCACGCCTTGGAGGTCGAAGCTGTACGCCAGGACTCGAGGCCTTTTAGGGTGCGAGAGGTTTCGTCCAGGGAGCCAACTGCTCCTCGCCGTGAATTTGGGCCAAGGTGTTATTGGTGTGGAGAACGCGGGCACATGCAATCTAGTTGCCCAAAACGAAATAGAACACAACAAGATACAACAGGCCCAACGGAGAGGCCAGCTGGCTCTGATGCATTAGAGCCTCATCAGGGAAACGAGTAGGAGCCAGGACTAAGGGACGAGTGCTGGCTGGCGGTCAAAATGTCCCAGTTATGATCTCACAGGTGAATGATGGGAACAGTCTGGTCGTCAAAGGAGAAATTGGTGGAATGCCATGTCACCTTACTATCGACACTGGAGCTTCTCGGACTGTGATCAGTTCTCGGCTACTGAAACATTTAACCAGAGATCATCTTGTCCGACCCAAGCATCTTCAGCTGCAAACAGCTACCGGCCAGTACATTTCCATCCTGGGGGAGCAAGGAGTGGCGCTGCAAATTGGGGAAAAGAACTACTGGCACAAAGTCATCGTTGCTAACATCATCGACGATTGCATTATTGGATTGGATTTTATGGGAAAACATGGCTGCAAAATCGACTTGGAAGGCGGTGTCCTGAAATTCGGAGTTGATGAAGTGCCTATGGAAGGTGGCGTAAGTGGACAAGTCTACTGCGCCAGAAGGACTATTCTTCGACCAAGATCTCAAACTCTAGTTCCTGTAAAATTACCACACTATGCAGGACGAGGATCTCATCGCTGCGTATTAGTAGAAAAAATGGATGATAGTCAACCGTGGTTAACAGCTCGCACGGTTGTGACAACGTCATCTGCAGCGTTTATAAGGGTCCTAAACCTCAGCGACTCTAAACATGCCCTTAGTAAAGGAAGCCTTATCGGGACTGGCGAAGAAATTTCTTGGATACGAAGTTGCCAGGGATCGAATGGAAGCGGACAACCTGCAAGTAGAGGAGTGGACATAACAGGATTATTGGATGGTTGCCAAAACAATCTCACCAAGGAAGAACTCCTGAAGGTGCGTAATTTACTGCTGCGTTACAGCAATGTTTTCTCTGCGCACGACGGTGATATTGGAAGAACTGGAGTTGTACAACATGAGATCAACATTGGCGGAACCATGCCTATCCGACAACGTCCTCGGCGAGTTCCAGTAGCTCGCGAAAAGGAAGTGGGAGACATGATTGAAGAGATGAAGAAGAACAGAGTTATTGAGCCATCAACAAGTCCTTGGTGTTCACCGGTAGTTTTGGTAAAGAAGAAGAACGGCACCATGAGATTTTGTGTTGACTATCGCCGACTTAACGATGTAACCAAAAAGGATTGTTATCCACTGCCACGAATCGACGACACGTTAGACACTTTAAATGGAATGAAATGGTTTTCCACGTTGGATTTAAAAAGTGGCTACTGGCAAGTGGAAATCAAGGACCACGATAAGGAGAAAACCGCCTTCTCGACCGGAAAGGGACTATAAGTTCAATGTTATGCCGTTTGGACTGTGTAATGCACCAGCAACCTTTGAGAGATTGATGGAACAAATACTTGCTGGTCTACTTGGAGATACTTGCCTGGTATATCTGGATGACATTATAATTGTTGGTAGAGACTTCGACGATCACCTTAGAAAATTGGAGCAAGTTTTGGCTAAGCTGCGAGATGCGAACCTGAAACTCAGCCCGAAAAAATGCTCACTTTTCAAGCGTAAGGTGAATTATTTAGGACACGTGGTGTCAACAGACGGTATCCAGACAGATCCTGAGAAGATAAGTGCCGTTAAGGATTGGCCTATACCGAGGGACAAGACCGCAGTTCGTGCCTTTTTGGGACTTTGCTCATATTATCGACGTTTCGTGAAAAACTTTTCAGATATAGCGAAGCCGTTGCACCAGCTTACGGAAGAGAAACGAAGATTTGACTGGAATGATCAGTGTGCAGCAGCTTTTGCCGATCTCAAACAAAGGCTTTGTGAAACTCCGATATTGGGATACCCAGACCCTGAGAATGATTTTATTGTTGACACAGACGCAAGTAATACTGGTGTCGGAGGAGTTTTGTCACAAAAGAAAGGAGATCAGGAAGTTGTTATCGCCTACTTTAGTAAGTCACTATCCAAACCAGAGAGGAATTACTGCGTCACTCGGAGAGAATTGCTGGCAGTTGTCAAGACGTTACAGCATTTCAATAAATATCTGCTTGGGCGCAAATTTCGTATCAGAACTGACCATGCTGCTTTGAAATGGTTATTGGAGTTTAAAAATCCTGAGGGTCAAGTAGCACGATGGATTGAACAACTACAGGAATATGACTTTATCATTGAACATCGCAGTGGAAAATCACACGGCAACGCGGACGCGCTTTCCCGAAGACCTTGTCCGGATGTCTGTAAACATTGTGTAAGGCAAGAGGGCAAAGATTGTGTGAGAATCTTGCGGACTGATACTGTAAGGGAAGAATGGAGTAATGAAGTCATGCAACAAGCGCAGCACGAAGATCAGGACATTAAACCCATTTTCGATTGGATCAAAGCAGGCGTTCCCAAACCGAAATGGTGTGAAGTAGCCCCAATGAGTACTGTAACAAAAAGCTACTGGGCCCAATGGGAAAGTCTGGTCATGCATAATGGCGTACTGTGCAGAAAATGGGAGACGGAAAATGGAAAGGATGCTCACCTACAGGTAGTTGTTCCAAGAAAAAGGGTAAGTGATGTGTTGAGATCCTTCCATGATGGAATTTCCGGTGGGCACCTTGGAGTGAAGAGGACCTTAATGAAAGTTCGGCAACGCTTCTACTGGATTCACTGCCGTGAAGATGTGGAAGACTGGTGCAGGAAGTGTACAAACTGCTCATCAGTTAAGGGGCCGCAAACACGCAGTAGAGGTGCGCTCAAGTTGTACAACGTTGGAGCACCTTGGGAAAGGATTGCTTTGGACGTCGCAGGCCCGTTTCCAACATCCGAATCCGGGAACAAGTACATCCTCGTTGTAATGGATTACTTCACCAAATGGCCTGAAGCATTTGCGATCCCTAACCAAGAAGCAGTCACAGTCGCGGAGAAATTAGTGATGGAAGTGTGTTGTCGATTTGGGGTGCCTCTCGAAATTCACAGTGATCAAGGCAGGAACTTTGAGTCTCAGGTGTTCCAGGAGACTTGCCGAATTATGGGTATTCATAAGACCAGGACAACGCCATATCACCCACAATCGGACGGAATGGTCGAGAGATTCAACCAGACGCTGGAAAGACATTTGGCAAAGGTGGTTGAAAGTCACCAAAAGGATTGGGATAGGCATATTCCTCTCTTCCTGATGTCATACAGGTCAGCAACTCACGAAAGTACGGCTGTCACTCCAGCTTACGTGAACTTCGGAAGAGAACTTCGCTTACCTGCAGACCTTTTAACCGGACGTCCTCCAGATTCGCCGAAATCGATCACCGAGTATGCCAGTGATTTGCGAAACCGTATAGACGATGTTCACAGTCACGTTCGTGAACACGGACTTCAAGCCAGTGCGAAGATGAAAACTCGTTATGACCGAAAATCTAACCAAGTAGGGTTCGAGGAAGGTTCATTAGTATGGCTGCATAACCCCATGCGAAGAAAAGGGAAATCCCCAAAACTATCACCGAATTGGGAAGGGCCATACAAAGTAGTCACAAAGATCAACGACGTTACGTATCGGATACAGCGGAGCCAGCGAAGTCCCTGCAAGGTTGTCCACGTTGACCGACTGGCGAGATATTACGGAACTAATAATGCTCGGGACGAGCATGTCTTAGGAGGGGGTAGTGTTACGCCGATGGCATAAGGCGTCTCATCTTTTATCGTTAATTTTGGTGCTTTAGAAGCGTTTTCAGCAGGCTGAAATATCATTTCAGTCCGTTTCAGAGGTAGCTCTATCACATACCAGATTATCAGAATTTCGACCAACTTGCCGTTGTTTTCAGGCGCCTGAAACATGTTTTCAGTCCGTTTCAGGCAACCCTCTATCAGATGACGCCATAACCTGAAAACAAATTTTCAGGCATTTTCAGGACCCCTTATAGGCCTTTGAAGTACATTTCAGTATATGGCAATTTTCCACTAAGAGTGACAGAGATAGCATGATTAGAAAGAGACAGCTATACTGAGAACCTTCCAGAAACGTGTGAAAGAGATAGCATGATTAGAAAGAGACAGCTACACTGAGAACCTTCCAGAAACGTGTGAAAGAGATAGGATGATTAGAAAGAGACAGCTATACTGAGAACCTTCCAGAAGCGTGTGAAAGAGGTAGCATGATTAGAAAGAGACAGCTATACTGAGAACCTTCCAGAAGCGTGTGAAAGAGATAACACGAAATGAGACGGCAACACGCGGAACATTCCAGACTCATCCAGACCCGTGAGTCAAGGTCATTGCGATCGTAAAAACAACAAGGTAGTAAGGCGTAGAACATTCCAGCAACGAACAGTCTCGATCGACCTTGGCGGGGCGAGGTACATAGAACATTCCGGAAGGCGTTCTAGAATAATCAGACTCGGGAACTATAAAACAGCGGACACCGGTTGCGACGAGTCAGTCTTTACTTGGAAAGCGATCAGTGCGAATAAGAGCGACCCGAGCGATCATCTGAGCATTCGAAGTTTATTTTGCGATAATTGTTTTGTAACGGTTTAAGTGAGTGCGTAATTAAAGTCTACTTTTGATTATCGGTGTATTCGTGCATTTCTATCAGTTACCTACCCCCACGTACGTAACAATAACAATACATTCGGACTATATTTTATATGAAACAAAGCGCTCCCGTCTACGGGTCACAGATCCCACTTACCATCAGGTGGCCTGTGTGCTCGTTTGCCTTCCGTGTGCCATATTTTTTTGTTAAAAATACTAAATCTTGTGAGATATTTCTGCCATCTTAAGAGTTTTCTCCGAGAACGGCGCGAACCGCAGTAAACTCGATACTGCCCGCGCCCTCATTTAGATAAAGTCCCTCATTACTCCCCAAATGAGTGCCGAAGTGGGCGCAAATTATCTTCAACTAGTCTTTTGTCCTGCTCCAGCTCGGTAGATGAATAGGTGTTGGAATGAGAGGGCGTATGTATTTTTTGGCCCGAGGCTGAGATTGCGCGTTAGTGGTAATCTCCGTCGCCGCGTAATGCTCTACTTATGTAGTAAAGTAAGATGGATGCCGGGAATTACTATATTCGTCTAGTTGTAAAAATATATATGTATACGTATATAAGTTATCGTCAGGAATAGGTATACGTTATCGTCAAGAAGAGGTCGCTCTGTAGCGACAAGCGATATGACTGACTCACTGACTATCAGACCAAGCACAGCCTAAGCGGACTTGAAATTTCAAGAAAATATTCGTTAGATATGCCAGAGATGTACTAAGTAAGGTTATTGAAAATTGATCCCCAGCGGCGGGAAATGGGGGGGAGGTAGCGGATAGCGGTGGTATTATTATTAAAGCTGTCGATAATTAAGTGGTGGTAAAAGACCTTCTTCGTGCAACCAGAGTTAGCAGTGATAGTCCTTATATGCTTATAAATAAGGTCGATCAAATTTGCACGAGCACTCAAGTCTTTAAAAGGCCTTGTGCAGGGTCCGTCCGGGTCGCTACCACCGTCGTGTTCTTTAATTTACGAGTATATACCACCAAGCAACAGTGCTCGTACTGATGTTTTTGTTCCGGTAAATTACTAGCATGTAGGCATTCCAAACTTGATCCTAAATAAACAATATTTTCTATGTAATCTCCAGACGAATTACAAATTTAGATCCCAGAGTTGGCAATGTATTTGCAGTCTTAGGTTAACAATCATGAGATTGTAGTCTTGAGATTGCAAATATCTTTGGGTAAACGCGAAGAGGCTTGGGCGTTCTACTTTGGTTTAGGCCATCTTACTTCGATATTGCAATCACACTGTAGACGTTATGACTATATCTGTCAAGTGAATAAGACTTGGAATTACGCAAGTAAATAAGAGTTGTCATCATTAATTATGCTTTCCATACCGAAGCGTGGGCTAGTAAAATGTGGAATATAGGCCTGTGTACTTGTGTGCCCCACTCATGTCATAACAAACAATATTACTCATGCAATTCACTGGGCCACTATATTACATCCTCTCTACACCAATTGTGTCCGTACTAACTTGACAGTAATGGCGGCCGAGACGAAAAGAGAGGTGTCATTCTCTTACAAAAACGGCTCTCTGTCTAACGGTCGACTGAGCGAGCGAAGTCATACGAGCTCGCTCGGTCGACGGGTAAAGCGGGTAAGTTGAAAATGCACACTCTGGTTTTTTACTCTCTGACGGAACAACTTCATCTCGCTTGTTTATATTTGGTTCTTCGATTTCAAGAACCAGTACAAATGCAATATGAGAGAACTGAGAGAAGTCAATGTATACCGTGTTCATTCTTACTTGTTTAATATACTAAAGAACTTTTTAACCTTAAAGTGAACCTTTTTTTTCCTTAAACAGCTTTTATTGTAAATAAAGTGAAATGAGTAAACATTTTGGACGTCACTTGGCCAATGTATTGTTTGTAATTGATTGCTTTCTTTTTTAATAGCTACTTTACCCAAAAAATGATAATTTTGAGGTTACAAAATTGTGTAAGAATGCACACGGTATAGAATAAGACCCCTAAATGAGTGTGAAAGAATAGTACCTATGTGTATTGTTCCCGGCGGTTCCGCCTCATCGGCATGCAGCGCGCGCGGCTCGTTTCGCTCGTCGTCGGCCCGCCGCCGCGGACTTACCACTTGTTACTAGTTCGGGGAAGACTTTGCATGAGGAGTGGCGAGGGCGACGGAATTTTGTTGTTGGAAGACTCTGCCAAGACTTTTTGGCTACATTCAAGAAAATTGGTCGAAACAATGCGGTCCATTGTGTTTAATTTCTCAATAATTATATCGATTAGCTTAGAAATTATTAGTAAGTATAATATTTTTGTCCCCTACCCAAAAATGGCTGTAAGTTGCGACTCTAAATATTGATTTATTTTGCAATTACGTTTAGATTCATTTAAATTCATAATTGTTCTTCAAATTCAAAAAATTCAAATTCAAATTCAATTTATTTGTATTTATATGTATGTATGTATGAAAACTCTTTATTGCACATAAACATTTACAAAATATTGGTCTATCTAATAATATTACCATTTCACATAGTCTCCGTTTGTTCCGCTTTTTAATCTTTAACGGGTCTGTTTGTAAATTTACTAGATTTAATTATGTCAAACCTATAACTTAATAATACATAATTATAAGCAGTCGACACCAAAGCGACAACCCAAAAGGAATGCCATCACTGAAAAGTAAAACGTTCCAATTCCATCCAACGTATTACTCGTATACCCGTGATGTAGTATACGTATGGAGTTATTAATAATTTGGTAGTATAACATTATAAATAAATAATGTTTACCAATTAGCAAAGAACCCGCCTGAGCGACACCCCTAGTCCAGCAAACAGCGCGACCGCGAAACGGCAACCTCGTTAACAATGTACAGCCCTAGCAAACATTGCAACAAACCCTGTAACCTGCCCTCAAATCATAAGTCACACGTCGGTTCAAACAAACAACTACTTTAAGAACAGTGAACAAGGTCCAAATTAAAAGGAAATATATCGCAGATTTAGGTTAGAAAAACAAAAGACATGCTCAAAGATTACCACCATTGTGTGAACAAATGTGTGAGCTGATTATGTGTTCAATTAATATCTTATTCGTGTGCGGGCGCCACGTCATACATGTCGGTTGCATACGTCTTCTTAAAATAACACCCAACTTTTTGCATGGGGTGTTAAGAATGTAAGCGCCACGTTGGGCGCCAATGACACGATGTAGTAACAATAATAATAGTTAATAGACGATTGATTGGTAATGGGTAGATCTTAGTATTCAAGGCACCTGTTATAAACATGAATGCATATTAATAGTACATTACTACAGAGGCCGGGACAAAAGGGGTTGCCGGCCGAAGACATCCGCCGAGCAAAGCGAGGCCGGATAGGTCTGAGGCGGGCAACCCATATTTCCCTCCGAGGTATGTATAGTGCTTTTCTCAAACATCAAACAAAATAATAATTCATTAAAAAAATTGAAACAAAAAATTACAAAGTCAAATTACTAGGAGTGCATAAACATTAAAAGTGCTCAGTCATCCGCGCTGTGTCGTGTGCGCCCGCCCGCCCGCCGGTGCCCCGCAGCGCACCGCCCGCCTGCGATCTAAGTTGCGCTACGCACCCCTAATTACCTTTGTTCTCCTAGTACTTTAGATAAACATGCAAACGCTTTAGTATATTTAAAAAAGCAGCTATCTAGCCTGTTCATAAACACAGCCGCCACGTTTACACTAAAATAAAATAAAAACGTTTTTTTTTAATACGCATAGTGGCAGAATGTCATGATGCCTGTGCCACAAATTTATGTGGAATGGAAATTAAAAAAGAGGACTTTGCCGGCCTAGGCCTTCACGATTTGTATGAAATTCCGACCGACGACCTCTTGTCTTAACCGCACCTGAAACGTCATGGCGGCCTATTATAAGGAACATAACATCAATATTTCATGGCATGTTTGAGAAAAGAACTTAATATAAAGATAATTTAAAACGAACTACTGAGAACTTACTTTAGAACTAGAGTGGGCTACTCGTACTCTCACTCCTGCCGCAGCGGCAATCACGGAATTTGACCCTTAATAGGGGTGTGTCCTGGGTAAAAAAAAACTAATTAGTCCGTCAGTAAGATTATAAAAAAAATATTGAACACGTATGTTTTGCTTTATCAAAATTGACGAATATAACGCGCATCAAAGTACGGGAATGGGGGCTCGACGAGCCACGAGGAGTCACGACGTGACTTCACAACGTGGTATAAAGTGTGCCACGGCGTGACGTCACGCGAAACTTCAACGCACTTTATCTCCGTCATTTTTTGTTTAATCTTTTTTGATAATGTAGGGTGATGGCACCAGTGTTGGACAGTTTTAGCTGACAGACACCAGTAATGGACACTTCACTCTTAATTGAAACTTCATACGGTCGTAAATTGATTGTTGCAAAACAAATGAATAACCCTTATCTTCTGTAAAATAAGAATCCAGTGTTCATTACTGGTTCCGTCACCCTAAATGACGGACTAATTAGTTTTTTTTAGGACACTAGCCTATTGTGATGTGCATAGCCAAGCAGGTAAATTTGTGTGAGGTCATCCACTTACATTTATATATTTAAAACAACCCATGCATCAGATAGTCACCCGAGCTAGAGTGACGCAGCGAAAGCCGAACTTCGCTGAGTTGCATTTAAAACGTTCTGGACCCCCCGCCCTCCCCCCGCTGCACAATAGCGGAGGTGTCCGACAAGCACGTCCTGCCGACGCGGCGCGGGATCGCCTGCAATGGATTTATTGTCCGCCTGTACGTTTACGTTACTATACGGGGTGCAATCCAAACGGGTCAGTGTCGGGAATTCCAAGACTATAAAAGTTACGGAATTCTGTTCTTTAGAACAAGGTCTCGGTTTTGGAAAAGGGAACAACTGATTTAAACATCAACAAACGTAGGTAACCTGGAATCGAACCAAGTAGTTTCCCGAAAAAACACACAGTCTCTTTTTTCCTGTAATTCACAGTGTTAGAAAGTAAGGTACAATTTGCGATTGACCTCCGCCAAAATAAACAAACATCTAAGGGTTCGCGAAATAAGAAGACAATTGCGAGGTTCGATTTCTTGTACGGTGGGTTACTACTCTGGATCTGAGTGCACCAATGATATTAAATCTCCGAAAATGTAGTTTTTTCCTTTTCCAAAATCGAGGCCTTGGCTATTAAAAACCGATGACCCTAACTCATATAGTCTCCGAACTGTCCATAGATACTGACCCATTTGGATCGGTCACCCTGTATGCAGGCGATTCACAGGAGCTGCCTCGAATAGATGCAACGTGTGAATAAAAATAAAATCAATACAAATTTTGATTGGATACGAGAACAGCCTATATATATTTGGAGAATTTTGTTTTGGGAACATCTAGGTAAATGAGGTTTTTTGCCAAATAACGAAATAAATTGGTACCTAAATTATCGGTGAAAAAATATCGGTGGTCCCCCCGGCATTGCTAATGTTTATGGGCGACGGTGACTGCTTAGTTTACCATCAGGTCCTTCTGGTACCGTCTGCTTGTTTACCTTTTCAGGCTATAAAAAAAGTAACTGAATTAAAACACTTTATCAAACTGATTGGTGTTTTTAATTAGGTAATTGTAGTCAATTAAACTTTTATTTATGCTAAGATTTTGATTTTAAAACTCCTCAACAAACTTCCGACGATCCCTGTTTCGGCAGGAGCAGTCCCCCTTAGAACCTTGTCACACGACGCGCTGCAACACTCAAAGTTAAGGGACGTGGCGTTTATTACGTTACCTTAATGCGACAGTATTCTACGGTGGTACGCTAATACATTCCCGTGTCCGTATATGGCTAGAGGTCACTTAAAGTAACACAAGTCGTATAATATGTATGTGTGTGTCTCAATATAATGTGATGTCGTCCAGACACGACGCGGCTGACCCCCCGCAGCCCTGCGGCGCTGGAAGTGACGCCATGAGGACTAAAAAATGGTTCATCATCAAACGACATCCTGACTAGGGTGATGGCACCATTTATGGACACTTTTAGCCGACGCACCAGTAATGGACACTCAATCTTAATTCAAATATTCATACGGTCCTAATTTGATAGTTTCAAAACAAATGAATAACCCTTATCTTCTGTAAAATAAGAATTAGTGTCCATGATTGGTGCCTTGTCCATTACTGGTTCCATCATCCTATATATGTTGTAATAAATAAATAAAAGAATTATCAGGGAACATCTCACATAAATTGACTTAGTCCCAAACTAAGCTCTAGACTAGTACCTGTGCCTGTACTATAGGTATTAGGCGACGATATAAATACTTACATGGAGCAATAAATACTTAAATACTTACATAGAAAACCACCATGATTCAGGAACGGTTCACTGTTCGATCGCATATTTTTTTTACGCATAATGTATTTTTACGCATAAAATCGTTTGACTGAACACGGTTTTTACAATAGAAACGGTTTTATTTGAATTATTATAAAAAAACTAATCTAACCTAACCTAACCTAATCTACAAAATAGACGTTTATTAAATTCTGCAATGTCAGCCTAAAAGGGGTGTTATGCGAAAAAAAAATGCGATAAGATAAATATGCGTTAAAAAAAATATGCGTTCCAAAGGGATACCTTCAGGAACAAATACTCGTGCTCAACACACAAATATTTGCCCATACCGGGAATCGAACTTAAAACTGCTAGGTTCGTAAGCAGCGTCACTGCCAATTAGGCTAACTAAAAAATAAACTTGTTGCTGTAACTATAATAACATGACCTCCCAACAGCAAATACTTCCAGGGCCTCTATTCTAGGCAGCAAATACCTTATCGTCCTTGACCTGTAATGGTATTGTTTTTGACTCGTCCGCCATTACTTTCAAGTAAATAAGAGCTATCAAAACGTTGACAATACGATCAGATCAAACATGATATGGTTTTTACCGCCTAAAATCTCGGGCCCTATCCAGTCCCGCTACATCTCCGCTGAAGGGCCGCCGCGGCCTGAATAGCGGCCTAATGAGGAATTATCCGTCGGCTTTCGTTACTTTCCCCCGACGAATGTCTCCCGTAGATTATGGACAGATGAATAGATATAACACGTTCGGTGCCGACCACCGGGGGTGTGTAATGATCGGTATAAAAATAATTAATATAATTTCATTTAATATAATAACATTTGATATAATTTTAAAGGATATAATCACTCATTTTATATAATAAACGATTGGTATATTATCAAAATATCTATTTTTATTTACTATAATTATCATTTGGTATATCGTTTATTTATTATAAACATCATTTGGTATAATCATCATTTTGTATAAAAATCATATTGTATAACTATCAAGTGGTATATTATTTTTTATTGCCCCATATTTAAACTTTTTTTGTCGCATGTTTTTTTGGTACAACGCTGACAGTGAGGCAAAGTCGACGGAGCCCCGCTTTGCGGAGCTCCTATTCCGCGTAGTTATGGCGCTTCGCGCCTTGACACAATTCTAACCTAACCTAACCTATACAGGGTGTTTTTTTGGTCAACAACTTCGACAATAGGGGTTACTATATTTTTTTATACCAACTGTACTTTATATGAAATTAGCTTTATATCATAAGTTGATTATAGTAAATATGCATTATACTTAATGCATGTTATATAAAATATTTTTAGAACAAGTGATCGTTATATAAAATGATAATTATATCATATTTAAATATATTAAATGTTGTTATATGATTTAATTATTATATCAAATGAGCGTTATATCGACTGATATTATAGAAAATATTTTTATATCGATCGTTACGCACCCGACCACCGGCGGTCATATGTATAGCGAGCTCAACAGGTGTGTCAGTGGCGTTGAACTTTCCTACTGAAACATTGGCGTGTACTAAGAATTTCTGTGTTACAATGCTAGGATAATAATCTTCACGTGCTTAGATGGTTTATTGGTTTTTTGTCAAGCTAGCGGGTGTCCTGATGGAATTTAATCACGCCGTACATGGAAACCTGCAACATCGAAATCGCAGAATCGCAGGTGGGTTTCCGGTGTTTGAGATAAAAGTATGCTAATATTTTTAAGATTCTTAAGTAGCGGTCCGAAAATACCGCCGCAAGCTTTTGGTACCCCTCTCCGTTTTTAGCGAGAAAATTTATTTAAAGTGTCGATAAATGGTGTTTTATGATAAATTTTCGCTCCTAATGAATATTAATGATTAAGGCTGCTCTTTAAAGACAAAATACCTGAGTAAAAACATTAATTATCAACGATTGGCTGAACTAAACTAACTCAAACAAAAACTAACTCGTTTATCAATAACGTCTGCCATTTTGTAAGATTAGATTGGCTGACTAAATTTATTAAATTAAAATGAATCTTTGAGACTGGCCTATTAGTAGTTTAGTGAAAGAATAGTTTGATTGATTTTACTTTAATTTGGGCTTAACTTTTCTATACCACATCCAAGAAACTAGAGTCATACAGATATTTCTCGCTCCGTATTTCCTCGGGTCGGTTTCCCGGCTTAAGTACTCGAGTGATTTACCGCGAGTATCCCTATCTTCAGTGTTACCGGCAGTTGTCAATATTCACGAGCGGGGATCAGCGGGGCGGCCCGCGCGGGGATAAATCTCAGGGGGGGCAGTTAAGATAGAGACAGTCGCGCCGCGATAGATGGAGCGCGGCCTGTCACTGGGAGCTGCGACGCACCGGGAGTAGATATTAACCTGCTTTGTCGATACTTATATCTTGAGAACGACAAAAAGCCTTCCAATAATTAATTAAGGTGATTTTGGAATAGTTTTTCATCTAGAAACTGAATATTGTCTAATTTTCATCACACTTGCTTGGAAAGGGTGTTATAATACGCAGGCGTATAGGGCAGTTATAGCTGATTAAGCTCCCGCGGGAGTTATGGATTTTTATAACTCCCTAGGAAGTTATGAGTTTGGTTTTAAAATATACTATCCACTCGTACATCATTTCAGACTCCTTAGTCTGAAATGATGTACGAGTGGAAGTGTAAAATCAGCCAAGGTTTATTTCCTATATTCATAACCTGGCTACAAATAAATTTTATTGTATAACTAGCTTCTGCCCGCGACTTCGTCCGCGTAGAATTAGTAATTTTGCCATCCCACGAGAACAGTTATTTATTTCGGGATTCAAGGTAGCTCTGTATGTTTATCCAGTGTGTAAGCAAACTCTATTCCTAATTGTATGTAACCAAATTCGCCCATCCTTCTTAGCAAAGAAGTAACAAACCCGCGCACGCATAACCTTTCGCATTTATAATATTATGTAGTATAGGATGTAAAAAGGTAGGGACATCCAGCGCACTGAATCGCTCTGGCCGAAATCGTACGCGATAAAAATACCCTCGGTAGGTGAGTCCGACTCGCACTTGACCGGTTTTCAGTATTTTTTGCTTTTTAGGATTTTTACTTTGTATGTTTTATCGTTTTTACGATATAACAAAAAGAAAAATGATTTTCAGATTTTTGTATCACAATTTAGTATTTGAATAATACAAACTGACAATATCCCAAACAAAGCAATAAGGACGAAGTTCTTCGATAAATGAGCTCATTGAGCGCGAGCGGGCTTTGCCGCTCCTATTTGAACTCGACCCTGCGGAGAACTTTGTCGCTGTACTTTTATGTAAAAACTAAAGTCGCACAATTTCACCGTGAGCGAATTATATGATTTAGATGTTAGTGCGTAAAGTATTATAGTAGGTGTAAGTGCCAAATTAGTTTTTAAAGAATAAAGAATAGTTAGTGTATTTAATTTTGGTCCAAAAAAAAACTAAACCTAACGAACTGTACTTACTCCAAGTACATTACAGCTATTATCATAGCTCTTAGCTATGAGTTTTTTAACTTCGATATACTACTTCTACCCCCCATTTCAGCCCCTTTCGTTTTTTTCTGAAACGTCAAAAGTAATTTTTTTTATTTATGCGTAGTAGCTTAAATACCAATTTTAACTTTTTAAACCAACAAACAAAGTTCATACAAAGTTCTACAACCCTCTTTTATCCCTTAGGGGTAGTTTTTCCAAAATCGCTGAAAGCTATATTTTTTAGTAATAAATAGTAGCCTATATAACAATTTTCACGTTTCTTAGTTCAAAAATAACGAAACCCTCATACGCACAAAATTCTACACCCTCTGGTTCTACAACTCTACACCCCAATGGTCAAAAATGAGTACAAACAATATTGTCGGGTCATGAAATTAGTGACGAAGCAATCTAAACGCAAAACAAATATAAACTTCATTAACCAGAGTAGTAACAAGAGTAAAGCCACATGGCAAGTAATAAAACAAAACACAACCAAAGTAAACGTTATAAAAGATACAGTAGAATCAATAAAACTAGATAATATTTTAATAGAGAATTCTCGAGACATTGCTGAGACAATGAATAACTTCTTTATAAATTCAAATAATAATCGTACACTTAACAACTCTCAATATAAATCACTTTCCCAACCAATCTTGACCAGCATCTATTTGACTCCAGTGACCGCTGAAGAGTTAGTAAAAATAGTTAAAAAATTAAAAAATAAGAAAAGCACCGGCCATGATCAAATATCTATGACATTGATTAAGTCAAGTATTGAGCACATAGCTGGACCCTTAACTCACATTATCAATTTAACTTTGGAAAATGGAATTTTTCCTGACGACCTTAAAAAGGCATTGATAAAGCCTTTACATAAAAAAGGGTCGAAACAGGACATAAATAACTATAGACCTATTGCACTGTTGTCTAATTTTTCAAAAATATTCGAGAAGGTTATACTGAGTCGCTTAATTTCGTTTTTTGACAAATTTAAAATTCTCAATATAAATCAGTTTGGTTTTCAAAAAGGTAAGAACACAACATTAGCTATATTCAAAATTTTACAGCAAATCTGGATAGACATGGATAAGAAAAAAACTTCTATTGGACTATTTATAGACATGTCAAAGGCGTTTGACTGCGTGTCTCACAAAATTTTACTGAAACAGTTAGAGCGTGTTGGGATTCGAGGAGTGGCCTTGAAACTAGTGGAGACATATCTTACAAATAGGACTCAAGCTACAATATTAGACACTTACGACAGGACTACAAAAACAATTACAAGAGTACAATCAAAATATGATTTGAATCTGCAAGGGGTACCACAAGGCAGTGTTTTGGGGCCTTTTTTGTTTTTGGTATACGTTAATGAGTTCCCCTTGACAATTAACCACCTGTGTGTTTTGTTCGCTGATGATGCCACTATTTTTGTATCTGAAGAAAAGGGCTCCGATATAGCTAACGAGTTACAAAATACCTTGAAAATTGTAATAAATTGGTTGTCCACGTTACATTTAAGTGTAAATCTAGATAAGACTAAAATTGTACAATTTATTAACAATAAGCAGATACAAAAAAGCTTAAATGTTGTTGTAAACAGTAAAATAATTGAAAAAGTGAATAATACAAACTTCTTAGGAGTAACAATTGATAGCAACCTTAATTGGAAGTCCCACATAGATATCATAAATAAAAAACTAGCCAAATCCTGCTATGCACTATCCATATTGACTAACATAGTTCCGATTGATGTTGCGATGAAGGCGTACTATGGAAATGTTTACCCCGTACTTATGTACGGTATAATATTTTGGGGAAATTCCGTAAATGTTGAATCCACATTTCGTCTTCAAAAAAGATGTATGCGAATTATTTTTAAGCTCAGACATATGCAATCCCTAAGAGACATTTTTAAAGATAACGAAATATTAACTTTGACATGTATATATATACTACAAATTTGTTTATTTGTTAAAGACCGAAATGATATTTTTATTAAAAAAAGTGACTCTAAAAATAATATCCGATCCCAATATAAATACGATGTTTGTACAGTTAGACCTTCCAGCTTTATACTTGGTAAGAGCGCATATGTATATGGAATTAAAATATTTAACCATTTGCCTGAACATATTAAATCGCTAGATGGGATTAGATTTAAAACAAAGCTCAAAAAATGGCTTTTAACTGAAAGTTTCTACAATTTAAATGAATATTTCAGATGTATACCTGGTTAAGACTTTTTTTATATAATATATTTACTTGTTATTGTACGCCCGAAATGGGCAAACTGTTGGACCTTTTATATGATGTGACCTAATTGTACACAGTTTCTGACAATAAATGAATCTTATCTTATCTTATCTTATCTTATCTCTTTTACCCCTTAGGGGTAGTTTTTCCAAAATCGCAAAAGTTACTTTTTTTTTTAATAGTTCTGCCCGCTACTTCTTCCGCGTCGATTGCGATCATATGTTTATCCGGGCTCAATCCGGGGTACACCTAAGGTATCCCCATTTTATACTTCATCCAAATCCATCCATTCGTTGCAGCGTGAAGAAGTAACAAACTAACACACAAACTTTTGCATTTATAATATTTAATGATCGGCGACCGTTAGCATTTTATGTCACTTTAACGTCAAACGTAATGAATAATAAAGATAAGTCTCATTAGTAGGATTAGTAGGATACTGGCATTAATAGGATTAGTGGATAATAGAATAGCTTTCGCTCCCTCGGGAACGGTCCATAAAAACTATCCTATGTCCTATTCCAGGACCTCACCAATATGTATGCCAAGTTTCATCTCGATCCGTTCAGTGGTTGAAGCGTGAAAGACGGACAAACATACACACTTTCACATTTATAATATTAGTATGGATTAAACTTACACGGTACATTTATCTGCATTATATTTATATTTTACCATTATTTCAGAAACATTTGTAATTATTTTATAAACATTTTGAAAATCGGTACAATCTGGCAGTACCTATGTCCTGTCAAGTTTAAAAACTAAAGCAGTTCTAAGCATTATCTTTGGAAGACTATATTGAAAAAAGTTGACAAACTCTTTAAGCGGGTCGTTCGAGTTCATTTGTTTGATTGTTGTTTCCGAAGCGAATGCGATGAAAAACATTTTGTGTATCACGGGCAGTTAGGGGATTACAAACTCGAGTCTTTCTAATAGTCTCTCGTTAGCAATCCCCTTCTTACCGCCCTTGATGTACAATTTACTATTATTGCACGGTGCGTGTTACATCTTACATTCCGTCAAAATAAAGTAAGATATATTTTGAAAGATATGTACAGTCGTTAGCTTTTCTGCTAAGAAAAAAAATAATCGGGTCTGGATTGCTCCAATAGATGGCGCTCTATGTACCGCTACAATATTAACGCCCAGTGTAACGTACCGCGACGCACTCGTAATAGATACCGCGCCAGCGCGCGCGCGACCGAGACTGATGTGGGTTCCGGCGGCGGCCGATAGGTGGCGCTGATAACGTCGCTGCTTGTTTACGGCGGGCTCGCATGATACGCATGTATTGTCTTATTAATGGTCACAATGTATCGGAGATGCTATGTTACACGCGAAACAGACCCTAACTAAACTTGATTTAAATAAAGAAAAATAGTTTAACTTCAGTCAGAAAGATACAATTTTTTTCATCATTTTTAGTCAGATGGGGTGTGGTCAGCGCCTTACAATATTTAAAACAAAAAGCTGACACCAATATAAAGATTATTAAAAATGGATTATTAATACTGTCATTATTCGAAGAACATGAAGTTTGTTGGTGTCCCGGCGCAGCAGCTTCAGAGGAAAGACTTATTCGACAGTATAGGTGAAAAACTTAAGTAAGTAGGTCCTCTTGCATATAGTTGTAACACATCTGTGTATTGTCGATAGAAAAAGTCAGTATGTGCATATGAACTTTATACTGTTGTACTGCCCTTTTCATTCGGGCGGCAGTATAACAAACTAGAAACAAATACCCCGTGGGCTAATGCGGGTCGCGCGGCGGCCGACAGATGGCGCGCTTATCGCGCTTATTTACAGCGGGTCGTGTATCGCGCAGCCAACAGCCATTAGAGGGCCGGACAAGTGGCGCCGCCGATCGGAACCAACGGCGGGAGTAGGGAAGATGGATGGCACTGATGCTAGCTAAAGATTTGGCAATTTTATCTTAGTCAACCCAATACAATGATTTCTACTCGTAACTATGTATTTATATGAGTATGTAAGTTTTACAAACAATAAAATATAATTGTCTGTATAGCTACTGATTAATTGGATGCTGTGCTTTTCAAATAATATAATATAATATGATTTCAATTTTATCCAAGTCTGACTGTACCATTTTCATTTTGATACTAATCAATGTATGAATGTGCGAACAGGAAATTGTAATGTATATTTTTCAGGCGTGAAATAACGCCTCAGCGATACACAATTTATTCCATTTCTTGTATACTCGTTATGTTGGTATTTTAAATTAATCTTATAATCTATGGTCAATTCAACTACCAGTGGACCTTTACTAAAAAGCTGCTGCATCTGTGGCACATGCACTCGGTGTTACTAGGGGCATATTTCGTTCTCCTCGTTTATAAGTAAACCCAGGTCACAGTATTAGTATCGGTTTAAATAATTGTTTCCAAAATTTATTATGTAGTCCAGATTTAGTCTTCTTTTTTATTCCTCAGTCGTTTCAGGATTCCATCATATTAAAGCCACTACCAGTAAAGAGCTTTTGTGAGATTAAATGAACAATTAAAGGTATTGACTCGCGATCGTAAGATGCCGAGGTCGAACCCAAGCGTTCGCAGACCAACCAATAAGATTTTCTAACTCAAATAAATTTCCCGATGCTCTTACTTACGGTCAAACGAAAAATATCGTGAGGAAATCTGCACATTCGAACAACTGAGTGTATACGAGGATTATAGCACAAAAGATCCCACGGGGTTGAAGTGTATCCGAAAGGGCCCATCTGTACAGTCACGAACTTAAATTTGGGACCCACCTTAAGTCCAAAGTCATTCTGACATTCTACAACAATAAGGTTGAGTCTCCTGTAAGTTACAAATGATTTGGCATCTCTAATGACATTGACGACTTCAAGCCTATTTTTCTTGAAATGGGTCACAAATTAACGATCGCGATAGTACAAAGATACATACATACATACCTTCACTCCTTCATTCCCGCAGAGCGGGATAGGCAGAGCTACAGAATTACCAACAACTCTAAAAACGTGTTGTTAACTCTGTGCATGTGCATCTGAAGAAGCGAAAGAGATTTGTCAGGATCGTAGCAGGAGGAAAAAAGTGGTCTCTACCTACCCCTCTGGGAAACAGGCGTGATTTAATGTATGTATGTATGTAATTCTGTAACCACATTTTGCACAAACAGGCTAAAAGTTTACCATATGCCTTCCACGGGAAGATATCGAGTTGTACTATTCTAAGCTGGCAACCACACAGCATAGAAATATAAGATATCATAATCAATTAAATAAAAAACAGTGCCAAGGGAACGGATACAAGACCAAACAGACTAGAGCCGTGTAAATAGGTACCTAGGTCTTTTTTTATTAAGGAAATAAATCATGTTTAAATGTACCGACAACAAACTACTCCGACGAAGGAGTTGATCGGTACCAGCTGTTGAAGCATCCCCCGCCGCGGGCGCCGGCCGCTGCGTCAACAGCCCGCCGATACAATATTAACCCGAGCTTATTACCGCGCGGGCACACCTGCCGAGCCGTGCTCGCGTTTAGGACAACCGGGCCTATCGTTGACGCGGATAAACGCGGATAAAACAGCTGTTTGTAAGTGGGAGAGAGACGGATGCTTTATCAACTTTAATCCATCGCGATAAAGGCTACCATAATACGGAGATCACATGTCATGCTAAGCAGGGCCTCTATTCAACACGGTGAAAACCAAATCGTTTTTGACCTGTTATCGTATTGTCAACGTATTGATAACTCTTATTTACTTGACAGTAA
Source organism: Acleris literana (assembly GCA_946894065.1). Lineage (NCBI taxonomy): Eukaryota > Metazoa > Arthropoda > Insecta > Lepidoptera > Tortricidae > Acleris > Acleris literana. The sequence goes on from OX335691.1 coordinate 15,196,448, forward strand.
TGGCGGCCGAGTTAAAAACAACAACGTAACAGGTCAAATACGATTTGGATTTTGCCGCCCAGAATAGAGGCGCAGGTCATCATTTAATTATTGACATATGGCATTTTTTTAGCTTAAAGAAGTAAGTGGGCTAAGTGGGCTTGATGGTAAGTGGACTCTAGGCCCGCATATATTTTCAAACTAAAGACTGAAATATTTCGATCGCAAGTTGGTACCTCTATGCTAGTTACTTATTTCAAAACTCTAAATTCAAAATATTTATTCAGTAAATTGGCACATGAGGGCTTTTCACTGGTTGAAATGTTTTATCCACAGACCGGTTGGGCTATTACCTAACGCACTCGCAATCGCAATCGGCTTCAAAGTGAAATAATTGTTTTCATTTTGAAAGCAGACTCGCCATCGGACTGTCAAAATGAAAACGATTGCGATAGCGAGTGCGTTAGGCAATAATCCTACTGAACTCAAGAATGCGAAAACTGCTGTTATTAAACTTAAGACAGATTTAATAATATTTATGGATAATAAAAAGGACAATATGGTGATCACACAAATCTAGGATGTGATTCTCTTTAGCGGATCACTTTTCAACTGTACGCCGCTCATATTAAGGTTAGTTCCGTCAGAGCATATAAAACACATTTAAGCGCGTACATTCTCTACTAGGCTCACTCGTCACTTCTAAGATGTGGATTGGACGTGGTCGTCGACAGATGTCGAACGCGGGCGCCGCAGCGGGCGCGCGGCGCCGCGGGCCGGCAAACACTCGCGCGCGTGAACCAACAGCCTATTGACTCGGCCTAATGCCATCGCGATTAATCTAATCACAATAATATCGTGGCCACTGAGCACACGGCAAGTGTTGCCTTGGGCTCTGTGCTATAAATAAAACATATAAATACCTAAATATTAGAAGAATCTTACAGAAATTGAGGTAGTCCAAAGCTAAGCTCTGGCTTGAAATATGAGGATAACAATAAACATATTTAGACGAACTCATAGAAAAATACATAGAAAACATCTCACACTTGGAAACACACTTTTTAGTGGTAGTAGGACCTTGTGCAGGGTCTGTCCGGATCGCTACAACCATCTTATCCATTTAACCACCGTCAAGCAGTAGTGTTCGCGTTGCTGTGTTCCGGTGTGGGGATAAGACAACCGGTGAAATTACTAGCATAGAGGCAATTCCATCTTAGTCCTCAGGGTTGGCAACGCATTTGAAGTCTTAGGATTGCAGTTTTGAGATTGTAGTCTTGAGATTTCAAATGTCTGTGGGTCTCAGATCCCACGTACCATCAGGTGGCCTGAGTGCTTGCGTGCCTTCTCCTTGCCATAAAAAAAAACTCGCGGTTATCACACAAATATTTGACCTCACCGGGAACAAATCGGGACCGCTAGCTTCCCGGAGAGTCACTATACTTAACTTGCTACGCTAACCGCTTCGTCAAGCGCTACTAACAATATACAGGGTGGAAAAAACGAACGCCACATGGACGGCAACTACCTTAAATATTGGAAATAACAAGTTCTACGCAAAGGAGACTTACTTTTATTTATTATTCTTTAAATTATACTGCATTTATAGATTTTTGGAAATCGTCTTAACGAAGAACTAAAGTCTAAGTCAAAGTCTAAGTTCTTTATTCTTCAATTTAGGCATATTATGATGCACCTATGAATTTTGAAAAGCATTACCACCGAACTGGTTGAATATGACAAAATAATAAAGTAGGGTTTTTACGGACTTTATTTAAATTAAAGGTGTATTTATTGTAGATATAAATGATCACTATCAATGACGCATTCGATCTGTATCATAAAATACGACTTTGTTTTTTCATATTCGACCATTTCGATTTCCGGTCAAGGAAAAGGATTTTCTTCAAAAATTCAATAATGCCGTATTTATTGTTTTTAAAAATAAAAGTTAGTCTCCTTTGCGTATAATTCGCCATTTCCAATATTTTAGGTAGAAGCCGTTCACGTGGCTTTCGGTTTTTCCACCCTGTATACTTCTAACACTAGAGCAATGTTAGGTATCTGTCGTATACTATAATAATAAGAGTCTTTAACCGACCTATTTCTTTGTCTTCCACGTAATACCGAACCTCGAATATAATACCGTTTCATTGTTCATTGTTGTATCAATAATACCTAATTATTACATACGCGATAATTAAATAAATAGGTAATTACCCAACAGCAAGAGCGTGCACAATAGAAATCGAGAGAACGATTTCGGAAACACTAATTAGTGTTTCATCCACGTATACCCTGGACAAACAATAATTAGGCAGGTCCCGGCGCCGAGCATCGCAGCTCTCCGACTTAACGTGTCATTGTGGCTCCGCACATTACCGTTACGTACTGCTATAGCTCTGTCTGTTTCTCTCAACCTATACTGAACTGCTTTAGTATATAACCCCAGAACTGTCGACCAAAATAAACGGTAGAATGCGCATATGGATGGGCTTCATACCTCCTATATTATATTTTTAAACCGGCTAGCCTATTGCCCAACTCACTCGCAATCGCAATCGACTTCAAGGACCAATTGTTTTCGTTTTGTATGCAGACTCGCCTTCGGAGTGTCAAAATGAAAGCGATTGCGACAGCGAGTGCGATAGCCTGCCGGACCGAAAAAGAGGGGTTAAATAAGTTTAACGTGTATTTTCGTATTTGTGTGTCTGTGTGCGTGTGTGTCTGTCTGTGTCATCATAGTCATAGTCATAGTCATAGTCTTGTAATAAAATATAACGACACGCTGGCCTAGTTGGTAGTGAACCTGCCTACGAAGCTAACGGTCCTGGGTTCAAATCCCAGTAAGGGCAGATATTTTTGTGATGAGCGCGAATATTTGTTCCAGAGCCTTGGATGTTTTCTATGTATTTAAGTATGTATTTCTCTATATAAGTATTTATATCGTTGTCTAGTACCCATAGTACAAGCCTAGAGCTTAGTTTGGGGCTCAATTGGTGTCACATTGCCCCCCTGATATTTATTTATTTATTTTATTTATAGCTCCCGAACTGTTTTTTTTTTAAAGTTAGGTTAACGGGTTAAATCCTACCTAAGGTTTAAGAAAATTGGCCGAGTCATTAAACAAATTTTAGCTCCGAAGGAAGAGCTCGTTCGTCATTATATCGGGGGTTTTCTATCTAATAGCGATTGTTTTGGATCTTGAGAAATTATTATTGCTGGCAAATATACATATTACAAGTAAACAAGACCTATCGTAACGTTGAAAATGCGATAGCAATAGGTGTAGAGACAATGTAGAACCAGCGCATTATTCAAACATTCTGAAATAAGTTTCGTAGCGCTCGCTACGCCGTGCCCTCTACGCGTCGCCGCGTAGCCGCTACGACATAAATGACACGTATGCACTCGTGAGGGAATTCCAATATCTCCCGACAACTATTTATATTTCCATTTTATATCTTGTAATAAAAATAACGTCAATAAACTCAGCTCTCGAGCATCCGACCACAATCAAACTACTGTAGAATTTCATAAATGCTTGATAGCGGGCAACTGTTATAGAAATTCTATTAGCTTTAACCATATCTCACGCGAATCTACCGTTCTAAAATGTATTTTCGTTTGACGGGATAGAGTTGAAAGTTGAACGGGCACTGGAGCGGAGCGAGCTGATGAGGCAGCAGGAATACTTTGATTAGCATGGAGTGGAAGGAATGCTGCATCTGGCATTCGGTACACATTTGCCAGCTCGTTACTCCGTAGCCCGAGCGCCGGCTGGAAGTTGAGTCATGTCGTCTGGGCACTTAATACACTGTTTTTTTTTCACATAGTGAGCTATGTCGTGGCCAAATAAGAAAAAAGCCACCCCCGTAGCTCTCTTTAACCCCCGCAGCAGAGAGGTTGATGTTGTGTTTAACGTGTGTGTCTGTGTGTCTGTCTATATGGCATCGCAGCTGCCAAACAGCTCCCAAGCAGACACCGTTTTTAGGGTTCCGTACCAAAATGATAAAAAAGGAACCGTTACGGTGAGACTTCTGTGTTTGTCTTTATTCAAAACGATTTTTTTTATAATTGTCCGTGTCGTTCTTTTTGATTTATACCCAAAAACTTCCAAAAAATGACCGTTCCTCTCCCCTTATCTCCGAAGTTTATGGACCAAAAAGTAAAACCCCAAGGCTTAATTTGGGACTAGATTAGTCTTGTGTGAGATTGTCCCCTGATATTTAGTTACTTCAACAACTCCTAAATTTCGATCGCTTTCATTTAAACGTTGAGCCGCTGTGCTCTTGCTGAATACAACTTTAATATTGCATTATAATATGTTACACAAAGTTTCAACTCGAGCTTAGAAAACTGAGTTTGTAAACATTCAAATGCTGTGCTTTTAAGTGAACACTCATAATGCTTACATTATTTTTTTTATCTTTACTTAAATGAAATATAAGCAAATGTTTTTTTTATATTTGTTCTTTGGATTCAGTTTTTTTGTCTTAGTAAAAGAATAATAAATAATAGGTTAAGCTAGTATTAAGAAAAATCTTCATCTTGTCTGGGACACGAGAAATATACTTTTATGACCAAACCAAAGGTCTATCACTTTACATGCTTATTACTTGCTGCTTAAAACAGGGCATGACGGAGTAAAAATATTGTGAATAAACCTATAAACTAAACCTAGTTTTTTTTTTAATTTAGTCTATTTCTTGTCATATCCTGTCATGGCTTAGAGAGAAATATTTATTTTGAGAAAATATCTCTTAAACCCAGCCCATTCCCAAAAATACACCTGTTTCCGCAGACATGAGTGACTATCGTGAGCCAATACTCAACAACGATACAATTGCAAAGTACACAGCTGCATCGATCGAGTGAGTGAGCAACTGACTCCTAATGAACTCGTCCCAGCATCGTGCCTCGACGACTCGCGCTACACCGCAGCCGGCGCTCGTCCAGCCCCGGCGATTCAATAACAATAATCAGAAACCAACTGCTCCGTAAATATTCCCCCCCCCCCCCCCCCCATCCTCGGCGGGGTCACCACCGAAGGCCCGAACTAGAGTACGCCCGTATTTTAACTCACCAATTAGAATCATGCTGTTTTACTCAACGGATATTGCATGCGTGCATGCGGGAAATTCAATGTGAGATTACTCCCAAGCACCAACTAGTTTTAAATACTCACCTAAAGGAAATGTTTTACCACGGAAACAGCTACCATTTTCATAGAATTTAGCTGAGAGATGACACTATGAAAATTAGGTAGATATCGTCATTAACTGACACGTAGTGCGCCGGATAAAAGATCCCCTAGCATCACCGACATTCATTTGATCGAATGTATCATTTGAACCCCCTCCGTCCACTACCATCCATTGATAGGATACATTAAACGGGTCAAGTGGACTATTTTATACTTATTCAAATCCATTAATGGAGTACAGTGGGCTTTAATGTTCACTTAAATCCACTTGGAGTCGTTTACACTTTTTAATACGCTGGGATCCATCAATGGGTTCTGTTTCACTCTAAATTACACTTCGATCCATCAATGGATCTTAGTGCACTACTATATAATATGTATATGAGTATCTATCAATGGATTTTATTAAACGTTTAATACTTTTGGACCCATCAATTGATGGATACTCGTGGACATTGTAGAATCCATTGATGGACCCCGGTACATAAAAAGTTCAATTGAATCCATTCATGGATCTTTGCAGACGTCAGACTATATTTAAATCCATTGATGGATCCCAGCGTATAAAAGTGTATTAACGGATTTAAATGTAAATTAAAGCCCACTCTACTCCATTATTGGATTTGAATGAACAAAAAGTCCACTTGACCCTTTAATGGATCCTAGTAAACGGAGGGATTTGAACGAATTTCATTTCATTGAAAGTAAATTTCTGCTGAAACCTTATTGTTTTTAGGCATCATGAGCGTGGGTTATGTAGGTTAGGTTAGGTTAGACCTGTGACCACCAAAAAATTACGACTCCTGCACATGTAAACGCCTGTCGATGTAGTGAAAATCCTGCGAAGTAAGTAAACATTCTATGAAATGTATCCGTGGTTCAAGGGTAAATCGCTGGATAGACTTTCACATGAGCAACATGTGGGTCGGGGTTAATGACGGACATTAAAGCAGCCGCATATCCTCGGGCTGGCGGCTGATTGGCGGGAGATGACGCGCCGCGCGGGAAATGACGCCGGGATGACGTCCCGCGGCATCTGAGACTCAATTACGGCGCCCGTACACCAAAAGCAGGTCTGAAGCACGGCTGTAACATACATACATACATAATCTCACGCCTTCGTTCCCAGAGTGGGGTAGGCAGAGCTACAGAATTACAAACATCTCTAAAAACTTGTTGATAATTCTATAGCCACAATTTGCACAATTAGGCTAAGATGTTTACCAGCGTATTAGTGACAGGTTGCAAGCCCATCGCCTAACAGTACTACAAGCCTTTATTCCCTTAGTCGTCTCTTACGACATCCACGGGAAGACATGGAGTGGCACTATTCTAACTCGGCAACCACACGAGGCACGGCTGTATGATTTGTCAAAACTTATACCCCCTTACTTATAAACGTGGAATAACCTTGGATTAGCTAAACCATGTTACGTCCTTATCTGTCAAATTCAAATGTCACAATGACGGATAAGGACAAAACATGGTTTAGCTACTCCATGGTTATTCCACGTTTATAAGTAAGGGGGTTAGGAGAGATATAGGACTTCTATAGCTCTATCCCCTTCACTTACTGGGACTTGGCAGTTTGTACCAGATAATAAGGGCGCTGCTGAACTGAGTGAGTTGATTATGCTAAGGGCCCTATTGATAATAGTTGTGGTAGGACCCTGTGCAGCATCCGTCCAGATCCCTACCACCGTCTTATCTTTAAACCTACCTCCAAGCAACAGTGTTCGCTTTATTGTGCTCCGGTGTGGAGATAAGACAACCGATGAAATTACTCGGAAAGAGGGATTTCACCTTAATCCTTAGGGTTGACAACGCATTTGCAGTCTTAGGATTGCAGTCTTACGATTGCGAATGCGATAAGGGTAGGTGTGTATAAGGAGTACGAAAGAGACCACGCAGTTGAATAAAATGAGTAAAATATATTTCACGTTTACGTCCGCCACGCCGCGTCATCATGCTGAGTGGTATATATTTGACATTATTTTGATACTCGAAATTTCGGTTTACTGTTTATTTTGTTTTTTTTTTGTGTTATATGCATTGTGTCAAAATTTCACAATAATTCTATTTCTATTTCTTTTCTATTTCTATTTTACTTAGCCTCCTCTTAACTAGCTTGCTTGCTTCTATGGTTTAATAACACAGTTCTTATTCATTTGACAGTTGTAGTTATTTAATAATAATAACAAAGCCTCTGGCTGTTCATTATCTTAAACAATTGCTCATGTTTTCGGCGTTGGAATATTTATTTAAACTACCAAAGTATAAATACACGAGCTACATTGTTATTTAAACGCTTTGAATCATGTAATTCTTACTCTAGCTTATATTTCGGCGAGTGACAAGAGAGTCGACGTTATGGCAGCATGGCAGTAACAATATGATTACGATATCAAAGCAACCAAGCTAATACAATGTGGAAAAGATTACCTGCGTAAACTACATAATTCCGAAGAGACGTAATTACAAATCGGTACCAAACTTTTCCGAATGTTCATAGTTCCCAGTGCTTTTTTTTAATAAAAATCTTTATTTTTTGATATCTCTTACCTAACCTAACCTACTTATAGCAATTAAATTATGCATTGAATTTAAAATAACTCCATCATAACTCGGAAATATGAATATTCGGAAAAAAAAAAACTGAATTTAGTGGTGTTGCTGCCGTGCCTGCCTGCGGTGTAACAGCCCGGCCTGCGCCGGCGCCATATTACCGCAACTGTCATTAGAGAGTAAATGAGTGTTTAGTTGATTTGACAGCACTGACAGCACAAAACAAAAATGTGGACGTCATTAAATTATTCTTGGAATAACTCTGTTATTCTACGCGAAGCGGTGGTATAGTAACTGTTCCCGAATACGTTAACTATTTTTAGAATTGTCGTTGGTAAAACTTAAAACTGATTTATTTACACTGACACTATTACTTAATTTACTATATTATAAGATTTAAAAGGATTGTTCTAATTGTTTGAAATAAATAAATTTGATTTGATAACTTTGATTTAATCTCGATTTACTGGCGATTTATTCTTAGAATAATATATACTACCGTTAGGTCGAATCCGCCCTAAATATTGTATGTAAACGTGAGTGAGTTTTAGGGTGCCTTTCCACCAGAGATGTGCTATGCAACTATGCTGCGAGGATTGGAAAGCTACGCTATGAAACTATGTGACCATTTCCACAAATGCTAAGCTATGTAGCCGTTCGAGGAAGATGCGCTATGAAGATGCGCAGCCGCGAGGGAGCTGTGTGAGGAAGATGCGCAGCTACACTTTGCTACACCACTCGCGACCATCCATAGCACGCATCCAGAGCACTCATCCAGAGCACGCATCCACAGCACGCATCCACAGCACGCATCTTTCCATATAAAAAACATAGCTTAGTTGAAGCCGTTTTCACCAGTGCTATACTATGCGGACCAATGATTATGATTGGTGGATATAAAACAAATCCATAGCAACGTCTCAGTTAGCAGTTTGTGCTGCGGATAGGTTCGGGACCGACACATTTTAGACTAGTAAAGGAGCTGCGCAAATATGACGTATGATGGAAATGTTCAAATTCAAATTCAAATTCAAATTCATTTATTTGCAAGTACATACACGGATCTTATAAATATACATGTCAGTAGTAGGTACATGGATATGTTCTGCCACAATTTGGCATGCAAAAGTCTTAATCTACATTAGAAATAAATGCTACTATTACTTGCTACTACTACTTGTTGCTACTTGAGTTACTGCCCCGCTTTAGGTGTGCGCGCGCCTTGCGTGCCAGTAACATCTCAACCGCTCAACGTATCACGGCTAATTTGTTAGTCGCTTAACTGACGGGAACATTGCATTTTTTACAATAACTAGCTTTTACAGCCACGATAGCGAGAAATCTGCATTACTTATTAGTATCATAAAAAGGCAAATAAGGCGGTCCGACTCATCAAACTTACTATTACAGTACCTGGAAGACGGATTGTCGATCAGATTGAAGACGATATTCCCGAAGATGACAACTTGGCAGATTAAATTACATCGAAATCACTAGAGCCGTTTTCGAGATCCGCTTGTTTAATAGTTAGTATAAAAACCAACACGACTAAATTAAGACAATACATACATAGAAAATCATCTTTCGCTATCTTTTTGTCTTTTCATCATAAAAAAAAACTTAATACTTATCTAATAAAAATAACTTGGGCTTAAAAATTACTTAAGAACTACAAAAAAATTAAACTACATACATACGGCTTAAAATATATAAAAAAAGCCCCCGTGGCATTGTGCGAAGACACTGGCAGCATTTTCTTTTTGTAGAGCTATGCTTATTCGAAATATTGGTAGCGAACAAGTCAATAACTAACTCCCATCGCCGACAGAACCCGCGAAAGTGTTGCGTCAGCTCCCTCGGACTCCGTCATTACCGCCTTAAGTAAATAAAACATTATTTCTACCCGCGGAGGAACCAACTCCCAACGCGGCCACGCCACGGGGGATCCGGCTCCCGCGCGTTGCAACTTGATAAAACTAACAGAAAAGTGATTAGAAGGTAAATATGCAAGATATTTGCTATTGATTCAACGAGTTAAATTCTATTGATAAACGGTATTTCGGTTACTGTGCGATAACCAACGAGCTGAATGAAATTCCACTTTGTTTGAAACTTTATCATCATAGTAGCTCACGCTTCGGAGTAAGCGGCCATGTGAAAAAAAGCAATATCAAGATGTGTTGAAACAATATGGAACGAAAAAGATCCTAGTAGGCTCGTGTGGACGCGCCGCTCTGATCACTAGAATCTAGTGGGTCCGACTCTCGTTACAGACAAACACTGATGGTTTTTTTATGGCAAGGCAAAGGCGCACAAGCTCACATGCCACCTGATGGTAAGTGGGATCTGAGACCCTTGAACTCTCAGGACCAAAATCTCAAGACCGCAATCTTAAAATACTGCAATTTTAAGACTCCAAATATGTTGCCAACCCTGAGGACTAAGATGGTATGACCTATAAAATCAATTTGTCATAAAATGAAAAGAAAATATGAAAAGCTTTATTAAGGCCCTGTCATCCCGGCTCATAGACTCCTCCGGAGATCCTAGAGCTGGTGATAAAAAAAAAAGATAAAAGATGTTTATTCAGTAAGTAGGCCGCACGGGCACTTTTACACGTCAAAAATCTACCAGCGCTTCGCAAGAGACCACTGCTGAGAAGAAACGCCGCAAGAAACTCAACAGTCAGTCGTTTTTTTTTTAAATTACTTATACAAATATAGAACTTAACCTAGCATTATATAAAACAATGAATTTAACATTAAAATATATATATCATGCGTAGTTGAGCAGGAAAATGTGTCAAAACTCAGTATGTTCAGATGAACTCTTAAATAGTAATAATAACAATTATATGTATATATTATACATATACTTACCCATGACGGTGCAAAACAACCACATAGTTTTGATACATTCTCCTACAGAAACCGTGTCCCCTAGACAATAATTATACCTACAATGTTTAGATATTTTCCTGACTAAGCTATTACTAAGTTATTTAGGTGTTTAATTTAGGCCAAGCATTTTTATCTGTTAGATAGTCCTCGACCCTATAATAAGCTTTCGACATCAACGACTTTTTCAAGTAATTTTTAAGTGCTGGAAATGATAACTTTAAACTTTCGTCAGGTAATTTATTATAGAAATGAATGCATTGACCAACAAATGATTTATATACCTTACGGACACGAAATTTTTTAATAGCAATTTTATTTTTATTTCTTGTATTCAAATTATGTATATCACAATTCTTAACAAAAGAGTCTTGATTTTAAATGACATAAATAATATTCTCATAAATAAATTGTGACGCTACTGTCAAAATACTAATTTCTTTAAATAGTAATCTTAAGGAATCACGGGAGTTTAGGTTATATATGGAACGAATGGCTCTTTTTTGTAACACGAATATAGTCTGTATGTCAGCAGCTTTTCCCCAAACCAGAATACCGTACGACATAACACTATGAAAATAACTATAATAAACTAAGCGAGCTGTCTCAACATTGGTAAGTTGCCTGATTTTCCTAACAGCATAAGCTGCCGAACTTAATTTACCTGCTAGTACTGCTATATGGGGACTCCATTGCAAGTTTTTGTCTATAGTTATCCCTAAGAAAAGCGCCTTGTCCACAATCTCCAAACACTCATCATTTAGAAATATACTAGATTCTACCGGTCTAACATTAGGCAAAACGAACCTAACACATTTAGTTTTCTTAGCGTTAAGTAGCAAATTGTTAATAGTAAACCAATTAAGTACTTTAACCAGCGTGGCGTTTATCCTACTGTAATCGACGGATTTTCGGTCCACCTTGAAAATTAATGAAGTATCATCAGCAAATAGCACAATATCACAAAGGTTATCTACCGTGGGTGGTAAGTCATTTATATAGACCAGAAATAAGAAAGGACCTAATATAGAGCCCTGAGGCACACCTAATTTAACAGTTGCTCCAATGGACTGTGTTTGGTTTACAACAACCGTTTGTGTTCTATCACTAAGATATGAAGACATAAGATTTAGAGAATTATTTGACAGACCATAATGTTCTAATTTTAATATAAGAGTCGCATGATCTACGCAATCGAAAGCTTTGGAAAGGTCACAAAAATTCCTATTGCATCACAGGATTTCTCCCAAATATTGTACATATATTTAATGAGTACAGATGCTGCATCAGTTTAGGATCGTCCTCTGGTGAAGCCGAACTGATTACTGTTAAGCAGTTTATTTCTATTGAAGTGACCTAACATATCTTCTAACATTAAGAGGTGCTTACCTCTCCCAAAGGATTGGGCTAGCTAACCAGAGAGGTAATGCAGCAGTGTCATGGGGACCATGCCGCGAGCGGACCTGCTAGATAATACAAGATGGAGGGATACAGCAGAGTCAGTAGATTCAGGGAGCACATACAAACAAGAGTTTATGTGGTAAATAATATATTGCAAGTGACAGTACAAAAACATATACAAGCCGTTACTAAGACTATATTCAAATCGGTGTTAGATATGTCGTAATTATGATTACTAGTAGCCAGCTTACCAGCTTACGCGTATGCAACCTCCGATACGCCCTCTTAATCTATTACGTACATGCTCTAACACATTTGTACTTGTCAGTATATAATCGGTACATGAAATTCAATTCAGTCTTTAAACTCTTGTGCCCGACTGTACATAAGAACAGCAAAACAAATAGTTAACTATTATATTACCTAATACACAAAACACGTAAAAACATAAAACACAATAAACATATATATATAAACACCTATATCTAACTCTAATCCGCCCTTTTAATAGAATAATTTGACAAGAAATCCTTCAAAAAATCTTTTAACTTTGGGCCATAAACACATTTAGTTAGAATGTCCGCTATCATTGTATCGGCTGTACCCTTTACTCCCGAATAAAATGATACTTAATGTCAATATGCTTTGTTCTATTATGAACCATTTTGTTGGCTGCGATTTTATAGAAACGTCGCAATTGAACTGATCATCATCTCCGTCATCACACCAGCCGTGAGCCGCCCACTTCTAGACGTCTCCCCCCCCAGGCCCCCCCAGGCCCCGCGCTCGGCCGACCTTCCGCAACGCTTGCCTACAACCATTACAACTGTTATATCGTAAAAATAAACTCTAACAACAACGACCATTTAAAACCAAAGTTGTTGAGTCAGCAAATTGCTTTGGTTTTTAAAAGTGGTTGTTGTATGACATGCAATCCCGGGATTGCAATAGTAATGACGTCAAATTCAGTATAAATCTAAAGTATATTTAAGGAATGCAAGCCGGAGTCATTTCCAATATGGCGGCTTTATGTGCCATCGTAAAACAATAACTCTCGACCGTTTACCCACCCAGCGCAGTTGCAATACCACGGCACGAGAGCTCTGACTGGACAGCGCCCGATGATTTCATGGATTTACTTAGCAGTTGTATTCGTGTGTGTATATAATAAAATCTATCAGGGTACCGAATGACCGTCAAATTAAGTAAGTAAATAAAACAAATGACTCTAGCTTAATAAAATTAAAAGATAATTTACTTTGCTTGTTTTTAGTGATTTCTCAAATTGCATTTTACAGACGACGAATTAACTTATGACGACACAGTTAGCTTATTTGGTAGTGGCCCTGCCTACGAGTTTGCGGTCCCGGGGTCGATTCCCGGTCAGGGCAAATATTTGTATGATGAACGCGAGTATATTTTCTTTCAGAATCTTGGACGTTTTAGAAGTACAAAGAGTTTATTCACTTCATATCGGTTGCAATAGGTGATATATATTTATGTATGTATGTAAAGTACTATGTTGTACAAACAGGAAAATAACAAACAACAAAAGATTTCGAAATGTTTAACAACAGTGAAAGGGACTATATCTTTCTCGGTACATTCTGTTCGTTCATGGAATAGCCTTCAACCGATATCAGACAATCACAGTCTGTTGCTGCACTTAAATCAAGGCTGAAGAAGTAGTGAAGAAGGCTTGACTCTTGTTCCTGATCTAAGACTGTATGTCCTTTCTACTTTTCATATTTATATTATATATTTTTATTTATTTAATTTTGTACTATTTAATTATGCAAGTATATATTCGTTTATTTATCCTATTGAATATATATATACCTACGTATTTATTTGGTTCTATTATTTTTATCCTCTGTCTCGTTAATTGTTGTACGTTTAGCCTTCCGTTATTTTATTCATCTCTCAATCGCTCAAAGGTTAACTGGAAGATATCACTTAAAGAGATAAGTTCGCATTTGTACATACCTTTTGTGTTTCTGTTTCTTTTTTTGATTTGTTATTTTCCGTTGTGTGCAATAAAGAGTTTACAAACATACATACATACATACATACATACTATATATGGTTCATAATTACGTTAATATTAAATAACGAATAAGGTTAACTATTAGTATTATTGTTATTATTATTGGTTAAATTTTTAATTTAATTTACTAACACTTTGTAATAATATTATGGTCCAAAGATGGCTGAAATAAATGATTTTGATTTGATTTGATTTGATAAATGAATATGAGCTAAATACTCAATATGTCTTATAGCCCCTGATGTTTCGCTAGTTATTGAATTTACCATTCTAAAATCCGACATTTCTATGTCAAGTGTTTAGGTATTTTTGTATGTACAAGTCGATTCACAAGAGCTGGCACGAATGGATTGAATGAGTGAACGAAACTATACAATTGTGTAAAATAATAACAGGTTTTCAGGAAATTCGAACATCGGTTCAAAGGACGGCACGCACACAGTGATAGCTGACATTACTTTTGTTCATTCCATTCGTGCCAGCTTTGGTGAAATAAGTATGTTTAGCGTAGTCTTAGTTTAGCTTAGTTTGATTTGTGTAGTCATCCTAAGATTGTATTCGATGTGCTTGTTCTCAGAGAGTGGCATGTGGCGGGAGTGAGAGGGATGCAGGCGCTGCTCGCCCTCGCTCTGCTGCAGCTGTGCTGCGCGCCGGCGGGGCTGGGTGCGTGCCGGGGGCTATCAGCTCGCTACTTAATTCTTTGACGACGCGTTGGCCTGTACTCCATTTTCTTTAACGACCTAGTATAGAGTTCTTTCATCCGCACAGTTTCATACAAATGACAAGGACAAAAGATAAAGGCAGGAAGCCAAGTGGGCGGCAACAAACGATACTAATCTTCTTAGGACTTATACCCAATGGTATTAGAAAAAAAAAAAACTAAAGAGACATCGGTCGGTTTCACCCAAGTTACAGGTAAACGATAAACAATAAGTCGCAAGAAGGGAAACGAACGCGTCCGCTCCGTACAGATGTAAGAACCGACTGATTGCCTGCTCCATTGTGAGTGCGGCTTAAGCGGATTCTCATTAGCCAATCACGTGTAACTGCACTTTTCCAGTACTAGGTCGTTAAAGGAAATGGAGTATAGGTGGTAGTGACCCTGCCTACGAAGCTAGCGGTCCCGGGTTCGGTTCCCGGTATGGGCAAATATTCCGATTGCATACAATCTGAACCTATTTAAAGTTAGCGTGAATAGGCATCTGGGTGACAAAATATTCGTAATCCAAAGGCGAGAGTTAGTCAAGAGCAAACCCATTATCAATATACAAAAAAAGTGTGAGGTGTTCGAGTATTTGTTTCTTCGATTTCTTCTATGTATTTAAGTATTTTCTCTGTATAAGTAAATATACTGCTGCCTAGTACTCATAGTGCAAGCCTAGAGCTTAGTTCGTCACTAGCTCAACTGGTGTAAGAGTGTGCTCTGATGTTTAGTTATTTGTTTATTTATTTATTAACCGGCAAACAGATGCTGCGTGCTTGTTGCCACGTAATAAGGGAGGGTAATAAGGCACCTATCGCTTTGTTCTAGTCTAGATTCTCCTTGCTCAATTGACAAAATGTAGAACCCTGACCCACCGCCGAACCGTGTCACAGTGACGTTATAAATCAAATCTTAAGAATTTTCAACCAAAATGTCACTGTGGCACAATTCGATGTGGTTCAGGGTTCCACTTTGCCGATGAATTAAGTCGTGCGTATGCGCAGGTGGAAGTCAACGTCGACGACGAAGATAGAGACGAGTGGATGTTATCTTAGAATACTGGAATCAACACGCGACTTGATGACCTCTTCCTCGTGATCAGTTCATTCACATCTCCGATCGTCACATGTTAGAATACGTCTCCATCTACATTGACGACATTCCCTTTCCACGTTAATTCGAGTGGAATAAACCAGCTAGCTTTAAATTATTGTAAATCGCTCTAAAGCCATGCCAGTAACACCCCAGTGATGTAAACCGAAGCACTTGACGCTCGCCGTATAGAGTGCAGAGTGCTGTATTAATTCTAATTCTTTCATCTGGATCTCAGCACGGGCCGAAAGAAAAACGTATTCTCTGCTGGCGGCTCTTCGGTCGGGGCTGATGGCAAACAACGATGACTACTTGGGCATCAGCGAGCCGGTCAGCCCTGACCCTCCGGCTCCTGCGCCACCCGTGTCGCGCGTTAACGAACCTGAAGCCATATTCAACCGGACCCAACTCAGCGCGTCCAGTTTGATACAAAACTGGAACCACTCCTTCGCTGGCCGTTTCGTCGTCATCAAGAACCCGGACCATCCCGGGGACCCGAGGGTCCCAACGTTGGACGTCGGTTTTTCCCACCAACGGAACACGAATGGCGAGCTTAATGTCGATTACAAGGAGGATAAACAAGCTTTCGGGTACCGGGAGGAGACGCGGGGCAACAGCTCCGCGGACCTGCCGCCCTATGTGACCCAGCAGGTGTACGTGGTAGGGTAGACCGCTCCGGCGGGAAGGGGCTGGCCTGCCGCCGCGCCCGGTCTGACCCGACGGTCAGTAGTCAGTAATTTATATTTATCTGGGTAGTAGGAAATACTTAATACACCTGCAGTTATCAATTAAAAAAATTAATAATCCGGTCTAGTAAAAGTGGGACTCACGTGGAGAGCGGTTCGTGCTTATGAATTTTATTATGATTATAGTTTTGCTTCTAGTTTTTTTTAAAGAAATCTAGTTTTAATTTTCTTTTCAACTATTTGTAGCCCTTTTTACACCTGAATCTAGGGGGATATTTCGGAGATGGCCAGGCCAGGAAGAGGGGAGGCCAATTTTCATATAATATAAGTGATACTTAGTATTAACTCTTAGTATTTACAAATTATACAAAATAGTATTTCTCATAGCATGCCGTTTTAATTTTTACTGTACCTATAGTAAATGGTCCGCTTTAGATCGGGCCACATTAAAACAAACCGGTCATGTTCGAGTTGGACTCGCGCACCGAGGGTTCCGTCCCGCCGCACAAGAGGTATTATTTTGGATTCGATTTCGAAACGAAATAGCGCGAGCCCAACTCACGCTTGACCATATTTTAGTATGTTTTCTCCAGGTTTTGTAAATATAATCACATCAAATTTGACGCTTGTATGTATTACCGTTTTTACGATACAATAAGAATAAAAATATGTTGAAAAAAAACATTTCTTGTATTTCACTTTATTATTTCACTTTCTTATTTTTTATATTTAAATTTTACTTATTTCATATTCTGAAAAAAATAACACTATCTTTTACGGTTCAAAAGATACAGCTGTTTAAAGTTAGAACGGAAGGACGGACGGACGGACAGACGGACGGACGGATAGCGGAGGCATATTAATAAGGTCCTTAGTAAGATCTGTAAAGATATGCTTAAAATAAAAAAAAGGAAATGCGCAAATCGTTCAAGACATTATCGTGAGATTTAGCTGTTTTAATGTTTTTATAGTGTCTCACAAAAAGTGTATCCACCAGCACAGAGACATAATAAAGAAAAAAAAAAAGAAAATTACAGCCAGCACGTCTGGGCTGTAATTATCAAACATTTTCAGTCTTAATAACGTTTTATCGGTACAAAGTTTTATGAACCAGATAATTATCGCCGGCGTCTCATACAAAAGTTCTGATAATTGACTCAATTACATGGAACTTCGATAATTGAACTAAACGGTCTGGGAGCTTCGCGCGAGTCGAGGTGACAGGACGAGTACACGCGAGATATATCAAATATATACAGGGTGACTCCTAAGTCGTGAACCGAAATTATGGTTTCTAACGCAGCATTTCAAGACGCATTCAGTGCATTAACTCCAAAAACCAACAATTAAACTTTATTGAAGTAAAACTCAATTTATTTAAAAAGTAAAAATTACCAATGTTTGGTCACCCTATTCTAGTACTTTTAATCATGAAAGTTCAACGTAAGAAGTAGGGTAACCATGAGACTCGGTAAATTTTAAATTAATAATTTTATTAAATATTACAAAATACATTTACAGATTTTTGTATAGTGCTACGTACGAGTGCTTTAACTAACGGTAAAGAGCCAGAAAAACATATTTGGGTTCACGACTTAGGAGTCACACGATATACAGTCGACATTATTTTGTCGCGCCATACCTTTTAAGGCACGATAAAAAACTGGCCAAGTGCGATCGGTCTCGCGCACGAAGTGATTCATCCCGCCGTACGATATCAAGAGCGAGCAGAAGCCGCAATAGACAACGGTGTTCTTCTTGATTAGGGACTCCCTTTGTTCATTTAATGGTGGCTTTGACCTTGTAAAACAGTTAAGTGTCAAGCTACTACGGTTCAAAAGATAAGGCCCTGTGACAGACGGACGGACAGCGGAGCCTTGGTATCAGGGTCCCGTTGTCACTCTTCGTGTTCGGAACCCTAAAATGTGTTCGGAACATCGGAACCCTAAAAAACAAAAAACCGCCTTCAAAAAGCAAAAAATAACTTCTTTAAAATGGTAGGTAAATAGGTCAGTCGAACTGAAGTCTGCTTTTGGTTAAAATATTGTTGGACGCCGACTTCAGTTGGACTGACCTATTTACCTACCATTTTAAAGAAGTTATTTTTTGCTTTTTGAAGGCGGGTTTTTGTTTTTTTAAACATTTATTTTATTTTATACTTTTTAGTGATCCTATTTATGCTGTTACGTAGCTCCACTTCTAAATATTAATAAGAAACTATAGAACATTTCAAGCTCGCCGCAGACAACGCCGCGGGAATGTCATAGTCATATTTAAACCTAAATGTGCTTCGTCATAGTCGCTCAACTTCCTTTATCGAAATATCTTATCGCCACCCTTGAAATAGGTACCGTTAAGGAGTTCCGGTGGCCATCTGTGGTCTTCATCATCAGTTCCACTTCACCATATAGTACTTTTCAAAAGCAAATGCATGAGTTACAGTGAAAAATATCAAAATCGCTATAGGTGTGCCTATAATATTTGAAGAGTTCTCTTGATTTCTCCATGATCCCATCATCAGATCCTGACGTGGTGACAATGGGACCAACTAGAAAGTATACCCATTCGAACAACGAAAAAATTTTTCAAATCGGTCCAGTGGTCTTCGAGTAATCGGGGAACATACATAAAAAAAAAAAAAAAAAATAACCCGACGAATTGAGAACCTCCTCCTTTTTTTGAAGTCGGTTAAAAATAACTTATACTTAAAAGAAAAATACCCTAAAACCACTAAAACTAATGCATAATTATAATTCATAATTTTGCAAGACTATATTATAAAAACGAACATTATTATTTCCATGACACACATTATTCGGAAAGGTGTTAACAAATATACAACAAAATAATAATCTACACGTCTAATGGTCGTGTTTATCGACATGGATATACGCAGATAAAACATTTGTCACTTTCTGACATGTTAGTGCGAGAGTGACGGATGCTTTATCCACCGCGATAAAGGCGGCCATAACGCGGGGGCTGGGTCCATCATTCATTCAGTAATTGGCCACTTCTCGCAATCACCACAATAACTCGGCGCGAGCTGTAATTACCGCACGCCGAGTGGGAACAACGAACGACGCGTCACAACATCGACAGTTGTCGTTGCCGGGATTAAAAATTAGCGGGCGGAATGACGCGGCGGCGTCACCGAGTCACCGTCATTACCGCCCGCGGGACAGATCGAAGACTTCAGGGAATACTCCAATCAGCGCCGCGCAGAAATAATTGTTGTGACTTTATAATTATTTTATAATTGATTTTAAATTTATCAAAAAGTAATTTACTACTTACTACTACTTTATTTTTTTGCTTTAATGCGTGATGGAAGGGTGAATGTGAAGGGAAAATTAAAGTAGGAAGAATGGTTTAAATTTTTTAATGGATCCGTCTAAGGGCGTGCCGTTCGAGTTATACCTACCGACGCAAAGATTCCGCAGTGTCGCGACTTCTGCGTCACGTTTTTAACGCATCTGGGGGCCCAGACAAGATGCAAACGCTTCCAGGCGTTTTCCTTTCTATAAAATTCAACGCCTAAGCGTTTCTATCCAAAATATGCAAGACAAAATGCTTTAGAATAGAAAATTGTGCTGTCGATTCTACAATGTTTTCAGTATGCGCTATAATGATGATTTAGCCTTAAATTGTCTATGCTTTGCGCAAATTGAAACGTCAAGTGTCACTGTCAACATAATGACATCAACTGTCAAAAGTATATTTGCAGGTTACCTATAATTTCGGTTTGGAAATAAGTATTTTTTCATCTCTGTTTTTTAGTTAAAGTATCACCTTGCGGTTAGATTTGATGTTTAACATGTTAAAAAACTCTTCGTTTAAACTTTTAGACAAGAAGCAAGGTGACTCGCGGCGGGCCTTTTATAGGTACTAATTAATAAGAGCGGAAAACACTTGATCGAATTACTGTTGTGATCATGTTGTGATATTACGAGCCAAGTAAAACTGTATTTACAGAAGAAGGATTATTATAATATACCTATGTTTGGTAGGTTTAGGTTTAGGTTAGGTTTTGTCTTAATTGTTAATTTTAGCTTCGCGGTGGGTACTAAAAGTTGACTAAAAGTACAAGATCAATAGGAACTCCGGCAAAACATGATGGCGTATGATTACGTACTACATTTGTACATAAATCATGTTAGTTTGCATTTTATTATACTTTTAATTACTTTACAAAGGTTTATTGGTAATTTTTATTTTGCACTTAGGCTACGCTAGGCCATCACATCTTCATAAATAATTATAAACTTAGTAAAGATAAAGACAAAGCTGGCTAGTTGCTAGGTTTTTTTATATAGAACCTTTCCATAATAAAGACTAAGTAATTTTATTTATGTAAGAATGTTATTTACTAGAAATTTTATAATAAATTAATATGGCATTAATGACAATTTAATGTTGCAGCCAAAAATAACCCCTTTAGAATACCTACTTACATTTTGTATGAAGATTTGTATAAAACTAGCTAACTATTTAATTATAAGCCATTGCTATGAACATGAAATAAGCTTAAATTTATCTTTCAGATGCAAAAACTACTTGCAACAACCAAAAATATTTGTTAGTATACAATACTGAGTACTGTTTGGCGAGATATTGGAAATGGTATGATTATTTTATTTAACTTTTGTTCATATTTATTTGTTCTCTAAAAAACTATTTAAAAATCATCAGAGGCCGCTGAAAAAAAAAAATTACAATATTCTTCAAACAAATTTACCCAATGCCCTTTGGGATAGATGCCATCATGTAAGTAATAGAGTTATGTTATCAATAGGCTGATAATGAAAATGAAACGTGGCAACATGACCACCATTGTGCTTAACGGAGTTTAGGATACTTGGTAGTTACTATATAGGCAAATATTTGTGTGATGAGCGCAAGTATGTTCCTGAGTCTTGGAAATTTTCTATGTATTTAAGTAGGTATGTATTTCTCTTTACAAGTTTGTTTATAATTGTCTAGTACCCATAGTACAAGCCTAGTTTCGGGTTTAGTTGGTACAAGCTTGTGCAGGGTCTGTCTGGATCACTGCCACCATCTTATCCTTCGACTTAACTACTACTAAGAATTTTATTGTGTTCCGGTGTGGGGATAAAACAACAAGTGAAAATCCTTGCCTATGCCTCTATACTCTATAGGCATTCTATCTTAGTCCTCAGGATTGGGAACGCATTTGGAGTCCTGGTATTGCAGTCTTGAGATCATAGTTTTGAGAATTCAAATGTCTAGTTGGGTCTCAGATCCCAGTTATCATCAGGTGGCTTGTAAGCTTGTGTGTTTTCTCCTTGTCATAAAAAAAGACAATTTTTTGTAAGATTGTCCCCTAATATTTATGTATTTTATATAATTCAAACTCTGCAATTAGTTTTATTAAGACCAAAAATAATAATCGAATTGATTAAATATAATATGATTAGCTAAATATTTTTTTAAATTGAAACTTATAATTTCAGTGCCTACTTAAGTTTTTACTTATTCTAGAAATATGTATATGTATTAGTGGACGTCTTTTGGCTAATATGATGATGATGATTATATTTTTAAAAAGAGATGCCGCGCGATAGATCAGTATTGAAAAGAAAGGTTTTTAATGTTAGTATGTATGGTAGTTACTTGAATTTATTTAGGCATCTAGATCTCATCTTTTTGTACACACATCATTACTTATGAAATTATAAAATAATTGGTTGATGGACATAGGTGTGATAAAACTTAATCTTTAGATTTGTATAATTCAATTTAAATTTGCCATTTTTTTACAGAGCTGATGTCCCAATCCAACTTGTCAAAGTTTCCGCTAGCGCAGGTAGCGTCGCGTCCTTACTGGCCTCACCTGGAGCTGGACTCCAAGCCTCAGCAAGTCGTGCAAGTCACCATACGTAAAGAGCTACATCCAGGCCAGATTGTTCTGAAGCAAAGTCTGACGCATGTTGGATATTTTACGCACCGCTGTGGATGAAATGACGTAAAAACGCGACGCATAAGTCACGTCACTACTTTTACGGTGCGTCAGGGTATTTTGGGCACGAGGTAGATCCTTTAAGTGATATAAGTAGGTGTAACAATCACCAGAAAGCGACGCTGATGACACGGTTACCCTAGTGTCCCTGGTCTGCCTACAAAGCTAGCGGCTCCAAGTTCGATTCCCGTTAAGGGCAAATATTTGTGTTGAATTGATTTGCAAGTTAGTTATTCGTGATACAAGTACAGTTGCTCTATTTAGGAACAACTGTTATCATGCTTGTTTGGAATTTTAAACGGCCTTTAGTTATGTATATCTGTAATAGTCATTGTAAAAGTTTGATAAAAAATCACTGCAAAATTGAATAAAACAACAAATAATGGAACTACTTACTGTATTTGCACCATTTGTTCATACTATATTAATGATTTTATAGGTTGATTCACTAAAGCTGCCACGTATGAATTGCATTAGTGTATTGGGATTGATGTTTAAACTGCATTTAAGAAGACAATCACATGTGGCTCCGTTTATGGCAGCTCTTGTAAATCGATATGTATGTTAATTATGCAGACATTGATCATTCTCGTTATTCGACATAGATGATGATTATAAGGAAGAAAATAAATAAATATTCAATCATTTAAGTCTTTTATTTCGTAAGAAACACCATTAATAATTGGTATCATCCTAAAGACGTCTAAAACGTACACCTATTTATAATTCTAACAATGTATGAAAATTTGAAACCTTTCTATGAAATGAATAGGGTCCACACAGTCTGGGTAGGGTAGCTCTGCTGTTCACATTACAAAAAAAAGTGTAAGTATAAGAATATTAATTAAACCCTTAACCAGGCTGACAGGTCACACGTCACACTAGAGATTCAGCCTTAGGTACTAACATACAAGGTACTATTGAGTAGATTTTATGTGGTACACATGGATCCCTTGCCTGGTTAATGGCCTGGCCACGACATTGCGCGAATTGCGGCGCGGCAAGCGATTTTCTTATACATTGCGTGTGATGCCAACTAACCGCAGAACGTTGCGCGTCTCGACCGTGCAATGTATTAAGAAAACGCTCACCGCGCCGCAATTCGCGCAATGTCGTGGCCAGGCCGTAAGGGTTAATTAATATGTATGTACGTACAGTACATACATACATATGAATGTATGTACAATGTAAACACTTTATTGTAAAAAAAAACAAAAAAATACAGAATTGGAATGTACAAAAGCGAACTTATCCCTAATATAAATGTAAGTAAAAGTTGTAGACCACATTTTATTCCATTAAAGATTTTAACACTAACATCAATATACATTTTTGAGATTAGTAAATTTGTAAGAAATAATTCTAAGTTATTTACCTACAGCTCACAAATTATAAAAAAGAACAAGCTTGTAAGTTCTCTTAGTAACATGAAAATGATCAGTTGAGGGACCCTCCACATGTCAGTACAAATATATAATAATACTAGCTTCTGCCCGCGAGTTCGTACGCGTAGATTTCAACTATCGTTATTCTTTTCGGGATCAAAAGTAGCCTATGTGTTAATCCAGGGTATAAGCTACCTTCATTTTAAATTTCATCCAAATCCGTCCAGCCATTACAGCATGAAGAAGTAACAAACTAACTCGACACACAAACACACAAACTTTCGCATTTATAATATTATTAGTAGGATACCACTAAATTAAGTAGTTGTGTAATTTAGTTGTTGAATAGGTATCTAAATATAATCCTTACTAATATTATAAACACGAAATTTTGGATGTATGGATGTTTGTTACTCTTTCACGCTGCAACAACTGGACGGATTTGGATTAAATTTGAAATGGACATACCTTATACCCTGGATTAACACATAGGCTACATTTCATCCCGGAAAATCTAAAAGTTCCCGACGGAATAGCGATATTCGAAATCTTCGCGGGCAGAAGCTAGTATGAAATAAATGCAGTGCCCTAAGAGGGATTATGTAGGACATGAAATATTTTTAAGACTATTGTGAACAGTTTATGCTATAAACGATATGACATATATCAATGACTATGAATTAATTCTATATGACATAATTATATCAATGACTATGA
The DNA here is from genome assembly GCA_946894065.1 of Acleris literana. Lineage (NCBI taxonomy): Eukaryota > Metazoa > Arthropoda > Insecta > Lepidoptera > Tortricidae > Acleris > Acleris literana. Next base: position 15,221,106 of record OX335691.1, read on the forward strand.
ATTAATTCTAATATAAAACTCATTGCAGCACATGATCCTATGTAAATCTTATTGTGGATTTAAATTTAAAAAATAATATACCCTTTTTAACATTTTACCTTTATCTAAGTACAATTCAGACAGCTAACTCAACTAACTAAATGTTATTGGTTTTCATAACGACTTCTCATGATTAAATGCTTTAGGTGCTTTAACCCTTAAATGCATAATGATGTAGATATACATCGTATATTTTAAAGCTCATTTTCAAACGTACATTTTAAGTAAATTTCAAACTTATAATTTATGCAGTAAGATTTGTAGCTTTGTCAAAATTCAAATTTGGAAATGAACTTTAAAGACGCGTTTCACTTTCGACATGCTATGCATTAAAGGGTTAAGATTCTTACAAAATATTGTTGTATAATAATAACTATAAGAGCAGTTCAGTGTTGAATCACCTCTGCACGCAAATCATTGCAATTCTCCCTGCTTGATGCAGCTCCCAATTGATTCCAACAATGTTGAATCACCTCTGCATGCAAATCATTGCAATTCTCCCTGCTTGATGCAGCTCCCAATTGATTCCAACAATGTTGAATCACCTCTGCATGCAAATCATTGCAATTCTCCCTGCTTGAGGCGGCTCCCAAAATGAGCGTCATTTCATTATCCATGGCCCCTGAGTAATCTGGATTGCCTAAAACATAAAAAAAATGTTACAATTTACAAGCAAACTTAGTAGGTAACTTTTTCCTACCAAAGCAGGATGAGACTTATCAATTTGGTTTGTAGTAGATGGTATCTAACTTCTCACTAATATTATAAATGGGACAGTTTGGATGTTTGTTATTTAATCTCACCAGAACGACTAAACAATTCTGGATGAAATTTGGCACAGAGATAGATTACAGTCTGGAACAGCCAAATTTTTATCCCGAAAAATTGGACAGTTCCTGAGGGAATAGCGCTAACCGACTTATACACGAGTGAAGTCGTGCGCAAAAGCTGTGACAAGGATGATTTTTGTTTCTGAGTGTTGCATGTTCTCTTTGTATGTATTTATTTATAGAAGTACCTACCTAATCAAAGCCTATTCCTAGACCTTGACAATTTGTGTAAATACTTTGCTGCAGTATTAATTTAGGTGTACTTAGTTATTCTCATGATTTGTTGTTTAAAAGAATTAAATAAATAAATATCACTCGCAAACTATGTTAGCTCTTGGCTTAATTTCCTCTATATTGGACACATATTTGAATACCTAAACTTATTTATAATATGTATTTTCTAAACAACAATCTGTCTAACAAACAATTTGGAGAGTCCATAATTTAGAAATATACTTAGTAGAAAAATTAAAGAGTAAGTAACATTTTTTTAATCAATGACCTCCTGTGGCAGCTTGAAGCTAGTTTAAAATGTGGCACTAGAACGGCAGATTCAAGCTTGTGGAAATGGAATAGCACAACAAGACACCTTAGAGATTTATCATAACTTTAATATTCTATGGGTTATTTATAACTGTTATAAGCTTTTGAATCATTCTGTGTTGATACTGCTAAGATATAAATAAAGCGCTTCATATAGGATACTAATTAATGGGAGAGTGGGACCTCATAATACTTATATGCATTTATAATTGTTTCTAGGAGGCCCTAACCTTTATTAGGTAGGTAAGTATGTTATATTTAAAATTTTCATTTCAATACATCATCATACATTCATCAGTTTATCACCATATTAAGATAAACATTGCGCTTATAGAGAAAGTATTAAGTGTTGAAAGAATATATAGGTACCTACCTCTCACTGATGCTCAGCAAATTAGCAATCGTTCACATTTCTTGTTTGAGGTAACAAAATCCATATCTTAGTAGGTAATTACTTAATGGCTGGTTGAGGGCTTGCATTATTTATTACTAGTTTACTAGGTGCTGCATGACAACCATTTTCCGTTGGTTATATCCCTGGTCATATCCCATATCAAACACAGGGAACCTGCAAAAATAACCATCTATTAAATAGGTACATGTGCATTTAAATAGGTTGTTATTGTTGTGAGTAACTAGGTAGTCAGGTACCATATTTCACATCATCCTTACCTTTCCTTCGAATAGAGTCCAAAGTAGTTTTAAATGTTACATTATTGTAGCAGAGTAATTCATGTGTTGGAAGTCTTTCTCACAAGAAAGCATCGGCACTACTTAATTTGGTCTTGATTCGGACGACCTCGACGATTCTGATACTTTGACTAAGCACTTTTCATTGTTTGCAGCTCACAAAAGTCACAAATAGTACATAATTTGGAAAATGACAATTCAAAAACTTGATTTATCACCGCTTGTTATCACGAATAATAATCACTCACGCACAGCTGATTCAAAAACCGCCATTTTGATTGTTTAGTTGGGCGCACGTTGGGCGTTTTTCTTCAAGTCTTCGGAGTTAGAATAGTTTTCTATATTGTACTGTAGAATACAGAACAGAATGCACGTCAAAAGTGCTTCTTGGCTAGCCATTTGTATGAATTATGTCATTGTGACAGCTCTTTGCGCTCTCTGAGCGTTTTTCTGTTCGTTTCGATATATTTAAGATGACGCTTTGTCTTGCACTTACTCTATTCGTTTAGATAAACCACGTGGTCAATTTTTCTCCCATACATTTCAAGACGATAGAACAGAAAAACGATACCGGCGTTGGCATCTTGTCTAGGCCTACTGAACGTTTTCACGCAAGTGAACTTACGCATCCTTAACGTATTTTAAGCGTTGGTGTGGTCGATCTTTAATTCATATGCGTTCGAGTCGTGGCTGGGGAAACCAATCTGGGGCTGTATTCTGCTCGGTAAAACCATTTTGCTTCTTACAGGTTATTGTATTGTAATTCGGCTGCCATTAGGCTGGCTTTCCACTGAGGTGGAGACGAGCGGAGCGGATCTGTGCCAATATTAACCAATAGAATCTAAACTAACTAACGCAAGGCGCACTCGACGTGACCGCAAGCGCCTTCTATTGGTTAATATTGGCACAGCTCCGCTCCGCTCCACTTGTCTCCACCTCAGTGGAAAGGCAGCCTTACTGTCAACCAAACAAGTCAAGAACCTCTATTGTACGCGGTTAAACAATATTACCTAGGGTACATTTGTTCATAAATGTTATACTTAGAATAAGTTTATTTATTTTAGTATTTCGTTTTAGATATGTTTTTAATATTTTTCTGTATTTTGTTTATTTCTTAATAAAGCCCTTTGACATGTTGTATTGTTTGTAACCCGACGACCGCGACACTGTCAAGTAAGTAAGAGTTATCGTAACGTTGACGACACGACAACATGTCAAAAGCAATATGGTTTTATCGAGTTGAATACAGTTTCTACAGAAAATCAGTGCAGTACACTTAGCGACCGCGGTCCTTGAAAATAGCATAATTTTCCCGCCGTATTCAATTCACACCGCCAGGGAAACATCCGTCCCGCACCGGAGCTAATTCACTTCGCAACCCTACCACACCGAGTTACAGTCCATAATTGGGTGGCTAATAACCATGTAAATTCCCTTTGTTCGCTCACGAATGTCATATCTCTTGCTCAGTTAACAACAACTCTATCCTGCACTAAATAACCTAGAAATGGTAATGAAGTGGTAGGGATCCGTCCCGCTTGTCTTACTATAGTCAGATTGAGATCGATGTGTCGCGTTTTCAATTCCCTGGCTGAGCCGAGCGGCGGTGGCGTCGACATCGGGCTTCGTCAAAACAAATGCAATGCACGCAGGGCTGCCACTCGTAGAATATATACAAATAAGATTTTTTATCCATCTCAATACTCACGAAAAGCGATTGGTTTTGGGTCAGTAGGTAGTTACAGTCAAACAAAAGGATTTCTACCGATGGTTAGGGCTGCAGAGAGAGGAACCTCCTCACAATGCGTGCCGTACTACCTTCTGTATCTGGCCCTTGATCCAGCCATCTAGCGAGAGTCTCTTGAGGTGTTAGTTGATACTCTTCGCTTTAAAACCGTTTGCCAAAACAACTATAGGCACAAATTATTTTTATTATTATTCCGCGGCGGCCCTGAGGCCGCGCGGCGTGAGAGCATTCCCGTGTCGCGCCGCGCCGCGCCGCGCGCTCGTCTCCACCGCGTCTCGCATTCGCGTCACTCACTCGTAGTTGCTCCGGTTATTGACCGAGCGACACTGCAGGTGACAACGGGAACAGATATCCTGTGACGTGCGGCGAAGTGATGTTGCTGGCTCCTAAGCTATCAATACCCTGTCTTCCCTAAAGAAATAGGGTTCCGTACCTATGCCTACGCTGTCCGTCCGCCAGCTGTATCTTTTGAAACGTACACAGCGACAGCGAGTTTTCTTTCTTCCGAATATTTTTTATTACGGCAGACTTCCTAACAAATCACTACATAGTATAAAACAAAGCCGCTTCCCGCTGTCTGTCTGTCCCTATGTATGTTTTATCTTTAAAACTACGCAACGGATTTTGATGCGGTTTTTTAAATAGATAGAGTGATTCAAGAGGAAGATTTTTATGTGTACTCCCTCCAAATTTCAAGATCCTAGGTCCAGCGGTTTGGGCTTTGCGTTGATATCTAAGTCGGTGAGTCAGTTTTGCCTTTTATTTATATAGATAAGTTTTGGATTATGTACGGGTATTACAAAAACTGGCACAAGCCGACGCGAAGCGAGGGCGGGTCACTATTTAGTAATTAAATAAAGTGAAATAATAAAGGGGTCCCCCCATACAAGAAACGTTTTTATTTGTTGTATCGTAAAAACGGTTAATCATAAAAGCGTGATATTTGGTATGATTATATTACTCGTACAAACCCTGAAAATACTGCAAATATTAAAAAAATACCAAGCGGGTGTCGCACTCGCGCTGACTCGATTCGAAATCGAATTCAAATCGGAATACACCAGTACCTACTGTGTCGCGGTGCGGAACCCTCGGTGCGCGAGTTACCTACTGTGTCGCGGTGCGGAACCCTTGGTGCGCGAGTTACCTACTGTGTCGCGGTGCGGAACCCTCGGTGCGCGAGTTACCTACTGTGTCGCGGTGCGGAACCCTCGGTGCGCGAGTTACCTACTGTGTCGCGGTGCGGAACCCTTGGTGCGCGAGTTACCTACTGTGTCGCGGTGCGGAACCCTCGGTGCGCGAGTTACCTACTGTGTCGCGGTGCGGAACCCTCGGTGCGCGAGTTACCTACTGTGTCGCGGTGCGGAACCCTCGGTGCGCGAGTTCAACTCGCACTTGACCGGTTTTTCTTTCCTCATCTCCAGTGGCATTTATTTTTCTACATTTATGTTTTGGTTGTAGGTACTGGGCCAAAGTGCCGACTGAATACGATAAGCTATAGTGTGATTTACGAATTATTGTGTGTTTCGCTACTGAGTGGGCGGCACCTGTCCTGGGGGCCTAATATGACTGCGTTTATCGCGTGACAAAATGTGCATAAAACACGGTCACTTTTTGACACGTATATAAGTACGAGAGTGACGGATGCTTTATCCACATTTCATCACACGATAAACGCATACCATCGTAGGCCCGCTGGATCCATTAGCGCCCGCGCAGCCCTCCGCGCGCACAACTCAATCACGACCGCGAGCCGCGGGAACAACGCGGGCTTCCTTTATTTGTAAAGGTGTTATTTCCAACGTTACCTTCGGGGCGATGTCGACGGGGTACTCGCAATGTCCACTGAGATCACGCCAGGGTTTTGGGGACGACTAAGGCCCTTTTGGGGGTAATGAGTGTGTGACTTACTCCGAACATGTCGGGGTCACCAATGTAGGAAGAGAGGTTAACCTAAGAGAGGTTAATAGAGAGATCTCTCACCAGGTGGGTGCAATGCCTGGGGAGCAAAGTCCATTGGGATGTAGTTGGAAGTTGTATACAGGTCAACCGACTGGGGAAACTTCGTTAGCGCGATGTAGCGCACTGTCAGAATTAGTTACACTGTCTGACGCTGGTGGCGCTGTCGAGTTGGTTGTTACAAGTCGTCGCTAGATGTTGCTAGGTTGCCACAAAGTATATGTCTGTGGGGTATCACTATCTAGAGCTTATGATGTATACTAGGAAAGTATTTTTACTATTATTTAATATTAAAAAATAACGAGATAAAGTTGTCCATTTTGTTCTTGTAGACAATGTAGTAATTTAAATATTCATAGTTTGTAAGTTGCGTCCAAAGGAAACAAAAAGCAAATAATCAGCACGTTAAACGTTACTCTATCTCATCTTCTAATACAATAAAAATCAACATTTGATTGTTTATTTTTTGTAACGTTCATCTGATTGCGATGACCTCCCGTGGAAGGACATGGGATATTTTTATTCCGGAAAATAGGACAAGCAATAAACGACTTATACGCGGACGGAGTCGCCGGCAACAGCTAGTTATGGTTAAAAAAAAGGAATCCATTTTGTTATAAAATTCTTTAATAATATGTGTAGCAGTAGAGAATAACACTTATTTACACAACACCTTATTGTGACTTCGACACGACATCAGCGAGTTCTGACTCGAGCTCTATCCCAACGGCGCAACTTGCACCTTATGCCATGTTATTAAGGTTTAACATCGCATGTTGCGAGTTGAAAGAAAGTTTTTTTAAAGTTAGTCCAGCGAGTGCACCAGATTCAGCGCCGGAGTTAGCGGGATCGTTTACCGGAGCTGCCGCGAAGGGCGCTCGTATATAAGAAACAATAGTTCAATCTCATACAAATTGACCTAGTCGCGAAATACTCTGGCTTGTACTATGGGTACTAGACAACAAAACTTAATAAATACCTATATCAGTAAATTGACCACATAGAGGCTCTTACACGTCCGTAATATTGGTGTGATCTGCTAGCACTTCGGACAGGACCATCAATGCGGAGAATAAGCTCCGCCAGATGCTGATGAAGATGAACATCACTTAAATTAAACCTAATTCTAATTCGTCGGTACGATGCTGAAAGTAGGCGCAACGGGAGACTATATTTTGACCCCGGATGATCCCGGTATTCCGAGATCCCGCGCTATTTTCCAGTCCCGCTTGTTGCGGGATTACGAGCGCGGGATCCGCGGGATTTGCGGGTCCAATATTTTGGCAGACGACACATTATTATATGTTGTTTTCGTCGCGAAAAAATTCAACGAATGCTCACCAAACTTATTAAATTAGTTTTTAATTAGGTTTTTCAACATTCTGTTGAAAATTGTCTTGGTTTTTGTTTGTTGTATGTATTTCTTTATCTCAATAAAATTGCAATTTGATTTAATTAATCTCTTAATAGAACATTACCTTAATAAAAGTGAAGTTATGTTCCATTATTTCATCATTATTATCAATTTCTCTGCGGGATCCCGCGGGATTGAAAATGTTCAGTCCCGCAGATACCGAGATTGAAGATAGGATGCGGGATTGAAAGCCCTAGTTATAATATTACTTATATCAACCAAAGCTGATGGTAACAACAGTAAGTTTTTTAGTACAACTGACAACTTAGTTGATGTATGTAACGTCTCGTTAGGCTCGTATGGAATCAAGACCCTCATGCACAACAATCACAATCTTGTTAGAAGCAACCAATGTTTTGTCGATGCAGCTAGTTTATTCAAGTACCTAATTGTTTTTATCTGTAAAATTTTGCATTGATGAGTATTGTAAAAAAATATCAAAATCAATACATCAATTTATTACGACCTAGATCCCTGTACACTGCACGTGTATACTCTGGTGCGGTGTGATATCTTTGTACATATTGAGATCAAAATTGTAATGCAATTCGAGCAGCGACGACGAACGCCGCTGTGACTCTTTACGGCAAATTTCCTCTCTCCTCGAACACTGCTCAGGTAATAAGATTACCTCAGAACCTGTGCTGGAGGGTCTGACGTAATAAAACTCCTGATGCACTCTAACAGTGCAGCCTGCATCCGGCTCGGCGCGCCGTCGTTGTGTCACTAAAAACATGGATAGAAAAGAAAAAGTGAATAATAAACACTTATAGGTACTTAAGTGTGTAGATGTGTTAAATACATCTAAATCAAAATCCTTAGCACAAATGTTGAGGATGCTACCTGCTCCCAACAAGAAGGATCTCCGCCGATAGTTAGTCGATACAAAGGGAATTTGAATACGTGGGTTAAAACGCAGTGAGGCCGCTGGCACCCGGGAGCTGCCTTTGCTCAAGAGATCTGGGCAATAGACTTGTCCAGGGGTGTGATTCTCTCGACAACGACAAACGGACGGACGGACGAGTGAATGTCCAAGCGGCGAGTTAAGTAGTCCCGTCAGAGCGAACAAAACACGTTTAAGCGCGTGTATTCAATTTGGCAGCTTAGCTTCTCGGACGTATAAGGCTGCCTAATTGAGAATGCACGCGCTAAAATGTGTTTTGTTCGCTCGGACGGGAGTAGGGTGAAATTGGGGATTCTGGATCACTTCGCCTTCGCTTTGCTCGGCTACGTGCTGCATAATCCCCAATTCAACATTACTTATCTTAAAGTTCACCTTTTATATTTTATTACGAAACTGCTGCCCTTACCGGAGAGTCAGACGTCTCGATCAAAGACTCAAATCACAATGCAGATGAATCGCCTCGCCAGATGAACTTATATAGGTTCCACGGCATGCATCGATTCAATGCAATTTGGCTGGAGTACACACTACTTGTTATACTTTTCTATTGATCATCAATCTTAGCTGTGTTACTTTACTTATCTTTGCGTCCGCACATACCCGACAACGTGCAGTTGCCAATAATGCCAGCCTAAGTATCTTTTATTTTCTGACGATCTTTTGTGAATAGCGTTATAATTTATATGTGTAATATTGATTTTTCAATACATAAATAAATTATACTTATCTATTAATATATTTGCACTTACGGTGCTATGCTACTGGACAGCAATACTGAGAAAACATAAACTTTCTAAGTTCGATACTTTAATGCCGCAAATCAGAATATATATTCATCCTACCTAGTGATGCGGATCAAAGGTAAAAAAATATGATTTTTGCTTTACGAGTCCCTGCTCGAATTGGCCAACCGTTTGGCTCAGTGATTACACTGTTTGATTACGAACCCGCGGTTGCCGACTCGATTCCGGCTAGAGTCAAATATACAAATTTGGGTCCAGAGGCTCTGCATGATCGCTCGAGTATTCATGAATTGTTTAAGATACCTACAAGATTCAGGCATTCCTGTTATGTTAAAATTTAAAGCAAGTTTCTAAATGAAAGATGCATCGACTAAATAAATTTTATGTTTGACTTCCATAATTTAAATAGTTTTTAATTTATTGTTTTGTAGGATAATCTGAGACATAAGCCATGTACACGAATTTTCAGCGCTGCCCTTTCACATAGCATTTACTTAATGGCTATTTTCATGGTATAAATAAATAAATTTATTTCTTGCAATTTTTGTGTTTTTGCCTTGAAATTAAATTTGCTCTATTAAAAATTTGGTGTAACTGACATGATTTTAATTTTCATTATTTGATATTCTTACTTGTCTGTGTTAAAGCAAAATTAGGGTTTAGACATTAGAAGTTTAAGCATTAGCATTATATTATGTAGGCTTATCTGCTACATTATTACTCTTAAAAAAATTATGATATATTTTGAAGTTAGTTAGTAAATTACACATTTTTTTTAAATACCAAGACTCAAATTAATATGGTTTAACAATTAGGTTAAAACTAATACCAGTATAAAGAGATACCCCGAATAATGTAGGTCCTGCTAAATTGGTTCTCGTATATACTTTTCTATTGATCACCAATCTTAGCTGACTTCTCTAACAATACATCCAGAAGCGCAAGTACATACGCCTTCCTTTTACGATTGTTGTCTCAAATTGCAGGCGCCGAGCTCGCGAATCTGAGACCGCACCAAAAATGGGGCAGTAGGGAATGTATGCATACTGAAGATTTATGGCTTAAACTATTATTATCAAAAGTCTTCTTTATACGCTGATGTCGTAAAGGTGATATTTGACTAAATATTTTTTTAATATGTTTTTTTAAGTTCTATTCTCTGACGAATGTGTCTGATGGACGCAGCTTTAGAAATCGCGCCTATATATTGACATGATCTGCTCCCAATCACATTATAATCATCACCTGGGCCCTCAAGTACACTACTAAATAAGGAGTTCGCGAGGTTTGTGTTGATAAGTGCAGTTAAAGTGTCGTGTCGTGCCTTCAGGAAAATCAAGAAATCAAGTATGTAAGTGCAAACTTAATTTATTTTACTTATCTAAACTTTACGATGACTGTTTCATTGCCAAACCCTTATAAATACCATCCTACTTTTAAATCGGAAAAGAGTGCCCAGACATGCATAATTATTACTTAGTTATTTTTTTGATTTCAAATTGCCTCATGGAGTGCTCGCAAACCTTGTACGATGTCTAAGCCTTTTCATACCGAAATAGACCTCATTAGGACCTATAGATCTTTTTTTTGACTTTTCTACTAGACACTTAAATTAATATGTAACGTTTTTTTTCTTTTATTAATTATTTCAGGGCATCCAACAATCCCTTCTTTGCGGACGTGGAGAGTAGCGTCCCGCAAACCCCACTCGAGCCAGTTGTAATTAAAAAAAGAGCTCAGAGCAAGCCGAGAACCTCGAAGTCGACCACTAGCGGCAAGGGCAGAAAAACCACCACACCAATTCAACCAAGCGTGACGCCGCAGCCGACCGCCCACGACCTCTTCGGCTCCGAATCAGAGTCAGAGAGCGAGGCACCTGCGAATTTGCAGCCGATTGCCTCAACTTCCACAGCGGCTAAGAGAAAACGTAAATACAACATCTTCCCCGATTCTGAGGTAATTTATTTTTCTGAATTATTCACATTCTCTGCGTTAATTGTGAAGCTTTAAAAGCTTGAAGAAATCCAGGTTTTTGAAATATGTTTAATTACATATAGTAGTTGATCGGAGATATAATTATTGATTACGTATACATAAATATGCATTACGAAATTATATCTCACAGCATTAAGTAATCATTTTATAAAACCCCTTTCAGGTCGAATAGTTATCTATGGATATTAGTCATTCTAAATATGTTTTTTTTTATAGGATGAGCAAGAGCGTGGACCGTCGCTGGCGCCTGTGAGGGCTTCGGCATTGAAGAGCTTCCTGTCGCGACGCGCTGGCTCCGGCTACACGCTGCAGAGCGACCCCACTCGCCGCGGAGACTACTACATAGAATTGCGCGTTTATAACAGCCGCGAAGTTGAGTCGCTGCTCTCCGATCGCTGGAAACGTTCGCTCGTCACATACAAATGTGCGGTTGACGAACATACTGTAGTTTGGCAAAATCTACACAAATTAATTGACTCAGCAAAAGACGAATTCAAAACAATTCAGCCAATATTGTACCCAAACAACATCTATTGACATGCTGCCAATAAGTTTCGATAAGTTTTATATACTACCCTCTCTATAACTGTCACCCCCCCCCCCCCTTAAAGTTAAATTTGTCATTTTTGCAGGGGCCCCCCTTAAAGTTAAATTTGTCATTTTTGCATGTGTTTATTCCAGACTTATAAATGCCAAAAATCCAAATTTCAAATACTGAATACCGAAATACTGAATACTGAAATCAGACATGCATATTTTTTTGATTTATAATAACATTTAATTTTGTATGTGTCCTTTTCAGTGTTATAAATGTCAAAAATCTTAAAGTCAAATACTGAATACTGAATTTCCAAATCAAAACTATTAGACGTGCATCATTTTCCTTGTTTAATATTAAATTAAATTTAACAATTTTGTATGTGTTCTTTCCAGCCCTATAAATGTCAAAAATCCAAAAGTCAAATACTGAATACCAAAAATACTGAATACTGAAATACTAAATCAGAACTATTAGACGTGCATCATTTTCTTTGTTTTATATTCAATTTGATTTGCCAATTTTGTATGTGTTTTTTTTCCAGCATTATAAATGCCAAAAAAACCAAAAAGTCAAATACTGAATACCAAAAATACTGAATACTGAATTATTAAATCAGAACTATTAGCTGCGAATATTGTTTTGTTTCTTTGAGTTAAGTATTCATTCAGTTTTCAATTTTAAAAAAACAATTTAATAATATTTGTATGTTTTTTTTTTTTCTTTCAACAGGTATTATAAATGCCAAAAATCCGAAAAGTTAAATACTGAATCAGAAATATAATAAACCAATAAGCAATTAAGACCAAGTAAACCAAGCCCAGTCCAGTATTTGAAATTACGTTGAACTCCAAGTATTAAATATGGTTTTCTGCGCCGATTGTCGAGTACATGTCTCCCGATTATCATCACATAAGAAAACTAGCACACATAAGTCTAACTGCTTACTTGGGACAGAATTTGATAATGTACAGTTAATAGCTAATGCATTTAAGAGTCGGATAGTTAGTTATAGGTTGAATGCCCAGTCCAGCTATCTCACACCTGAATTATTTCTCTTTGAAATATCCTTAACTGCTTGCAATCTTATAGAAAAAATGTTAAATAAACATACAGCATTAAAAATTAATTTAGAACTTTTTATAAATTATATATTGCCTAAAAATAATCATACATCTTTGAAATCTTTTAATACAAAGTATATTGCAGTATTTCAAAGTTCTGACATATTAAAACTGTTCCAAGAACTAGCAAATATTCTCGTTACTAAGTGTTCCGAATTTGAACTCTCCGAATCAGGATGGTCTATCGAGTCGATTAGTCATTTAGAACTTAATATCGCTAAATACAACCCTTTGAGAGCAGGCTCCTACATCCCTCTTCCAAAAAAAGTTCAAAACATAAAAGCTTGTCTTAATATACAAAATAATGACGAGTATTGCTTTCTTTGGAGTATAATTGCCCAAGTCTATCCTGCCAAACATAATCCAAACAGGATGACATCATATTCTCACTATTCTAATCTGTTTAATATTTCAGATATGTCATTCCCACCTACTTTTAAAGATATTAAATGGTTTGAAAAACAGAATCCTCACGTGAGCGTCAATATTTATGGTTTGGAAAGAAACAACACTGTCACAGGTCCTTTATACAAAACGTTGCAGCGCAAAAAAAATCATGTTAACCTGCTGATGTTGAGTAAAGATGGAAAAAAACATTTTTGTTTAATTAAGAACTTTGCAAAGCTTTTACGACCGCAGCTCTCAAAACATAAAGCTAAAATTCACCTGTGTGATGAATGTTTTATGTATTTTGATACATGTGAGAAATTATTCAACCATAATTGTGCAAGGTCTCAAACCATTCTTCCTGATAATAATACAAAACTTTGTTTTTCGAATTTTGAAAGAACTCAAAGAATACCTATAGTAATTTATGGTGACTTTGAATGTTTGCTTCGAGAGTATTCCGATAAAAATAATTGTTCACTAACAGAAAATATTCAGATTCACGAAGCTACATGTTTTGCTTATTTTATTTGCTGTAAATCCAATCCAGAGTTGAACGACTTTGTATCATATCGGGGTCCAAATTGTTCTCAAAAGTTTGTAGAATCAATATCTAAGGACGTGCACAGATTATATGAAATATTAGCTATAGAAAGAGAGATGGCTCCATTATCTGTAGAAGAAAAAAATTCATTTGATAATGCTACATGCTGTCATATTTGCAAGAACAGTTTTAGTCCAAAGGATAAAATTGTTATGGATCATGATCATTTTACTGGAAAATACAGAGGGGCAGCTCATAATTCTTGTAACCTCAATTGTTATAAATGCCCTTTTATTCCAATAATATTTCACAATCTTTCTGGCTACGATTGTCATTTATTTATAAATGAATTATCTAATATTTGCGGGCGAATTAATCTCATACCAAAAAATAAAGAAAAATACATTTCTTTTACAAAATTTGTACCCCTTGATGCCCAAAATGTAGCACAGTTAAAATTTATCGATTCTTTTAACTTTCTTAGCTCGAGTTTAGCCGATATAGTAGAAACACTTGATCCAATAGACTTTGCCAATTTAAGAACTTTTTTTAATGATGAGAAATCATTCGATTTGGCCCGTAGAAAAGGTGTTTACTGCTACGATTACGTTGATTGTTGGGAACGATATGATGAAACTAAATTACCTGATAGAGGCCATTTTTTTAATAACCTTACATCTGAATATATTTCTACGGAAGATTATAATCAAGCTATGGCTGTATGGGATACATTTGAAATGAAAAATTTAGGCGAGTACACAGATTTTTACTTGAAATGTGATGTGTTATTGCTATGCGATGTTTTTGAAAAGTTTAGGAGTATGAGTTTAAATTTTTATAATCTCGATCCTTGTTATTATGTTTCGTCACCCTCTTTAAGTTGGGATGCCATGTTGTTATACACGGGAGTTAAATTAGATTTAATATCAGACATAGAAATATACCAAATGTTAGAGAAAGGCATAAGAGGAGGCCTCGCGCAGTGTTCTTTGCGCTATGCTAAAGCGAATAATAAATATTTAGCCAATTACGATCCTGAAGCGCCAGATACATTTTTAGCATACTTAGATTGCGTAAATTTATACGGGCACGCTATGATGCAAATGCTACCTATGGGAAACTTTAGGTTTTTGAGCGATACTGAAACTTCTAATTTTGACGTCAATAATGTATCCCGCCGCAATGATATTGGTTTCATTCTTGAAGTGGACTTGCACTATCCTCCTCAAATACATAATGCACACTCCGATTTACCTTTCGCAGCAGAAAAGTTAAAAGTTCCCATTCCATTAGGGAAAGCTACAAAATTAATTGCAAATCTTTATGATAAATATAAATATGTGATTCATTATGTGCATTTACAAGAATGCCTAAAACATGGTTTAGTCCTACTGAAAATTCATAGAATACTAAGTTTTGATCAAGGATCATTTTTAAAGCCCTATATAGAACTAAATACTTCACTAAGGCAGCAAGCAAAGTCAACCTTTGAAAAAGACTTATTTAAAAAACAAAACAATTCCATTTTTGGTAAGACTATAGAAAATAAGAGAAAACAAGTTGATGTGAAACTTGTTAACGTCTGGAAAGATAATTATAATAAGACAAATAAATTGTGTGGTGCTGAAAAATACATAAGTGCCCCAAATTTCAAGAATTTTTCTATTTTGTCCGAAAATTTAGCTGTAGTGCAATTAGAGCCTACTAAAGTTATTTTAGATAGACCGATATACCTTGGTTTCACTATACTTGAACTTGCTAAAAGTCATCTATATAGATTTCATTATTCCGTCATGAAACGTATGTATGGACTCAATATACGCCTATGTTATACAGATACCGATAGCCTTTTGTATTTTGTACATACAAATGACTTTTACCAAGATATGAAAAATCATATTCAATACTTCGATACCAGTAATTTTGATTCACCCAATATTTATGGTTTACCGAGAATGAATATGCAAATACCTGGATATTTCAAAGATGAGATGAGTGGGGATGTTATATCTGAATTTGTAGGGCTGAGAGCTAAATTGTATTGTATAAAGTCTAACAAGTCCTCAATAAAAAAAGCTAAAGGAGTAAGGAAACCGGTAACGAAACGACTTGATATTGAAAAATATAAAAATGTTTTAAACTTTAATGAATGTTTAAGAGATGACATGTATGTAATTCGTTCTCAAAGTCATAAACTGTATACTCAGAAAATGAATAAACTTGTATTAAATGCTAATGATGACAAACGCCAACTTCTGGCAGATTGCTATTCTACTTTGCCTTGGGGTTATAAAAGCTCTCTGTTTTAATCTATAATATCAGTTTAAATTATATTTAAGTTTGAGTTATAATTAGGTATATTTAAAATAATCTGTTAGCCAGTAAGTTTTAAGACCATTTATTTAATTAATTTTTGTATACTTTCATTTAAAACGAAATATAACAACTTATTTTACAAAATGACGTTTTATTTTATTTTGCAATTTTTTACACAACCTTAATGTTGAGAGTGAAAAAAAAAACAAACAATTCGATTCAATTCTTTTATTAGCTGTTCGCATTTATTAACAGGGGTGAACAACTTATGATCTAATCACTTCACTTAACCTTTTCACTATCTTGTCAATTATTTCTTCAGTCGCATTAAGTAGTTCATCACTTGTATCCGCCACGACATATTGAGCCGAAATTTCATCGGATTCACTGGAGGTATCTAAGTTTGATATGCTTATCTTAATTAATCGCTTCCCTGTTTTCAATTTCTTTATAACATGAGAAGTTAGACGAATGCCGGCAACTTTGGTTTTTCTTTTCACTGTCTTTTGTTTCGCTTTTTTTTCTAAAACTTTCGAAGCATCTTGTCCAGGAATATCTTTGCTGGGATTTAGTAGCATATCCTGATACTTTAGGTAACTATCCATGTCTTGGGAGTAACCAAAGAAAGGATCCTTAGATTGCGAGTAAAATAGTGGAGGAGAATTGCTGGTTTCTCTTTCGGGGTGAATAGATTGAGAACTTGACATCTGCAACAAAAAAAAACAAAAAGATAAAAAAAAGCATTTAAAAAAAAAAAAGATAAATTAAATAAGAAAACACTCAGTTTGTAAAATACTCACCATTATTTTTTTTCAACGAGTGGAATTCGCGATGAGAGTGAAGTTATATTGTGACTTTGTGCTTACTTGAAGATCTTCGACGAAATGAATTTATTGAAAATAAATCATCAAACTTTATACTTTCAACGTCGTTCATACATGTTAAGATTGAAATGATATAAGCGCCGCTAGGGTGTTGAAACAGTTTTAACGTTTCTTGCCTAAATTTTAAATTATCTTTATCCCTGACCACCGTTTAGTTCTAAACACTCTTTGATATTTAAAATACTTTAAATATAATGAGCAAACATGATCTCCTTATATGACATGAAAAAAACTACTTGCTCATTACTTTGCTTAGCTGTGTTTATAAACATTCTGTTCATACACGTGTACATACACATACATGTCCATATATTTTTTAGCATGTCTTAACTTGCTGTATTACTATGTACCTATTCCGACCCATCCAACCTATGAAAAAAACATTTCATTATAATAAACTTGCCTTTTTCTAGTTCATAAAACTTATCTATATATAGATATATCTTGAAAACTATATAACTGAAAAGAAAACAAATAAATACATAGTATATATAATGAAGTTAATCAAGCAACGCGTATCTAAAAATTAAAAAAAAAAACCTAAAATATTGAAGTATGTGCGCCTACAGACACCCCAATCTCTCTCCGAGAATTTATTGATTGGTTTACTCTCGCAACAAAAATAATAAACATACGATTGAAACTATTTCTTTAAAATTCTAGTAAATTACTAGTTAGAAAGCAAAATGAAGCTCATAAAACAGCCCATGTCAATAGAAATCAGCGAAATAAGTGCGGAGCCTCAATCTAATAATATTAATCATAGCGCACTTTTACCTAACTCTATTCGATGTATAATATGCGGGCCATCGAATTGTGGAAAAACAAATATCATGTTAAGTTTATTACTTCACGAAAATGGGTTAAAATTTCGAAATGTCTATATTTACTCCAAGACTACTTTTCAACCTAAATATAGGTTTTTAGAGGAAGTCCTCAAAAGAATTCCCGAAATTTAACTGTTTATGACCCACGATGAAAAAGAGGTAATCCCTCCTAATGAGGCAATGGACAGATCAATTTTTATTTTTGATGACGTAGCTTGCGAAAATCAGAGTAATATTCGTAATTACTTTTCCATGGGAAGGCATAAAGGAATAGACTGTTTTTATCTAACACAGACGTACTCTAAAGTGCCAAAGCAATTAATACGAGACAATGTCAATTTTTTGATAATTTTTAAACAAGATGATATCAATTTAAAACATATATATCGTGAGCATGTAAATTCTGACATCAGTTGGGAAAAATTCAAATTGCTTGCCGCAAATATATGGAAAGATTCACATGCATGTCTGATAATTAACAAAGATTGTAAATTAAATAATGGTCGATATAGAAAATCATTCGATGTTTTTGTAAATTTTGAATAAATATAAATGTGACCTAAAATTAATTCACTTCACTTATAACAATAATATACATCGGAGGTGTTTTAAGACTGCATTATTTATTTCACCATGGAGGCAGACATAAAAACACAATTAATTGAATCTGTAAAGAATATCAAAAATAAGTTAAAAAAAATGCGTCAAGAGGAGGATGATTTAGAATTAAGAAATAAGAAAATTTTGAAACCAATAACCGATCCGTTAGAAACCATGATGTTTCTTCAGAGTTCCCCTAAAAAAATAACATCTTATAATGAAAATGAATGCTTTATGAAAAATATATTATCAAATGATGCAAACTTGGATATTATAAAAAAGGATAAAATAAATATTTCCAATATACCCGAAATAAAAACTCCCACTAAAATGGAAAATAATGTGGCAAGACTAAGAAGCCCTCGAGGCGATGATTCTTAT
The DNA here is from genome assembly GCA_946894065.1 of Acleris literana. NCBI lineage: Eukaryota > Metazoa > Arthropoda > Insecta > Lepidoptera > Tortricidae > Acleris > Acleris literana. Next base: position 15,239,571 of record OX335691.1, read on the forward strand.
TTGCAAGTTCCAAATAAACCGTTTAATGTTGCCTTTGGAGTGAGACGCGATGGTGAAACGCTTTTGATAGGAAATTCACCTGTGACACTTAAATCTTATGCGGAGAATTCACCTAATAAAATATCTACGATTAACGTAAATGATAAAAACTATGAATTAACACCTGGTTTAAAGGAGCTTTTATTTGAAAGTAAACCGAATTGTAGCATAATAAATGAAAAGGATAAAATAACATACAAGGATATTTTGGTACACACGAGTGTCCATAAGAGAGGATTTAGCCCTCAAGGTCAGATACAAGGTAATTCAGGAATGAAATACTGTGAAATTATTAAACCATTATTTCAAGAATCGAGCAGGGAAAAACAGGGCGGTAATCTGCCTTCTTTAAAAAAATATTATTCAAATACGGATTTTGTATATTGGGACGATCCTAATGAGTTGATTGAGCGATTAAAAATTTTAATTGCTTCTAAAGATGCAGGCAACACTAACCATGATAATGAAATAATTTCGATCATAGAAGAACTAAAAGAAGCAGGTATCATTAAGGAATAAAAAGACCTCAGAACCGGCTCTTGCCTCAGTCTTACTGTGTTGGTTGAACATGAATGTAGATAAGTTCGGTCACTATGTATTAAAAAAGCAAAAAATGAATAAATATAATGAACCTCCTCTGGCTTTCATAAATGTTGCCGATTGGTTCGATGCAAAAAACAAGATAATTAAACATATTGGAAACCCTGTTGATCCAGAGGACTGTGTCACAAAAAAGTATGTTGACAATACTGCAGATATTATGCTAAATAAAATTAAATCAATTCATCAAGCGTTAACCCAGCTAGAGACGGAAGTAAATAGCCTACAGCAAAGTATTGAATCAGTTTCATTTAAAAACAAATACATGAAATGAGTAAAGAAGTCGTGGTAAACGAAATACATAAGCAAGCGCGGAAAAACTTTCCTCGAAGGCATGTAGTAATGAAAGATATAGATGATTTGTGGCAAGCCGATCTTATTGATATGCAATCTGTTTCAAACGAAAATTTAAACTATAAGTATATTTTAGCCATTATTGATACGTTTTCTAAGTATGCGTGGGTATATCCATTAAAAAAAAAGAATAAGGAATACATCACTGAAGCTTTTTGTGATTTATTACAATCAAATCGGACCCCCAAAAACTTACAAACTGATTTAGGAACTGAATTCTATAATAAAAAATTAAAGTCATTACTTAACTTACATAAAATAAACCATTACTCAACATACTCTACAAAAAAAGCTTCTATAGTAGAAAGATTCATAAGGACTCTCAAGAATAAATTGTACAAGCAATTTAGTTTACAAGGAAACTATAAGTGGATAGGCGACACACTTTCGAAGTAAATGAATGTATATAATAATACTATACATAGAACAATAGGTCTTAAACCAAGTGAAGTCTGTGAAAATAATAAAAATGCAGTATTTCAGAAATATAAAAACCTGTTTTTTAAAAAGTGTTCAACAAGGGAAAAAAATAAATTTTCAGTCGGAGATGCCGTTCGTATAAGCAAATATAAAGGAACATTTGAAAAAGGATATACTCCAAATTGGTCTACTGAAATATTTACGATTACAAAAGTACAAAATACAAACCCAATAACATTTACCATAGAAGATGCTAGACATAGACCAATCTTAGGATCATTTTATGCTCAAGAATTGCAGAAACCTAAATATAAGAACATTTATCTTGTAGAAAAAATCTTAAGGAAAAGTGGTCGTAAATTATATGTAAAATGGTTAGGTTTATCTTCACAAGAAAATTGTTGGATTGATAAATCAGAAATCTTATAAGCGGCGGACATCATAGCTTAATCGCATTTAAACTCTGCACTTGAAACAAGACAGAGTATTTCGTCGTATAGAAAAAGACCTTACTTATTTTATTTTTATTTTATTAAAAATTAAAAAAATAATAATGGTAGGATCAAAACCTAGACCAAATGGAAAGAACAAAAGAAAAATATCGTTCACTCCTTCACGCAAAACCACGTCTGGGGCTGGTTTTAAAAACACATTTAAAAACATTGTTTCCCTCACGAAAAAACATATTAAAAAGTTAAAACCTACATGTAAAAAAGCGGCTATAGAGTTAGCAGTTGCTGTTGCACGAGAATTGGCGTCGGATTCAGAAACTTCAGTAAACATTCCCCGGATGATACCTGTGCCAAAAGTTGGAGGAGTCTTGCCCCTAATACCAATTTTTGCCGGATTGTCTGCTGCAGGTGGTTTAGCAGGAGGTGCAGCTGGTATTGCTAGAGCGGTAGAAGCTATTAAATCTGCTAAACAACGTTTTCAAGAACTCAAGAGGCACAATAGAAAAATGGAGGAGTTAAGTTTAGGAAGAGGGCTGTGTCTCAAAGAGCACAAGAGTGGTTTAGGAATTTATTTTAAAAATAAAAAAAACTAATGCAGAGGCTACCTAAACGAGCGTTAACTAATATCGACATACTCAAATATTGCAAGGAAATTCCACATTTTAGAGGGGTGTACATGCGAGATCAGCTACCAAAACATCCATTAAAAAATGAATGCGGAATTATTAATCTTGATAGTTCCCAGAATTCTGGCACTCATTGGGTAGCCTATGCGAAATTAAACAATTACATCGAATATTTCGACAGTTATGGTAATTTAAAACCACCAGAAGAATTTTTAAGATATGTTGGCTTAAATATTTTTTATAATTACGCTAATAAACAAAAAACTCATCCCTACATTTGCGGGCACTTGTGTATAGACTTTTTAAACTCATTTTGGGATCTCCATAAATAGCTTACGCTTTCTAAAATCAATTTAGTCCATAACGATGTCTATTACATTCACAATCACCGGAAATGAATCCATTCTTCGATCAGAATTAAATACTCCTTTAATATTAGAAGACAATTACGAGTGCGGCCTACTGTATTTTTCAACATTTAATTCAATTCCTAATATTACTAGCAGTAACAATGTATTTGCTTGCGGTGAACAGCGTATTAAAATTCCTTGTGGAGCATATGACTTATCTAATTTATATGAATATTTAAAAAGTAATGTGAAAAAATGTGAGTTAAAAATCGTGCCTAACAACAATACTTCTAAATGTTCTATTTTCTGTAGTGAGCCAATTCATTTTAACGTAAAAAATAGTGTAGGCACATTATTGGGGTTCTCAGAGAGTGTGTTAGATCCCAATAAATGGCATGAGTCAGTCAACCCTGTATGCATTATTGCAGCATCTGTGATACGGATCGAATGTGACCTCGTTCAGGGTTCCTACACGAACGGTTTGCCTACACATATACTTCATGAATTCGTGCTAAACAGCCCACCCGGACATCAAGTAATTGAAGTACCTAAAAATATAATATATTTTCATCTAAAGAAGAAACATATTTCATCAATTACAGTAAAAATATTAGATTTACAAGGAAATCTAATTAATTTTAGTAACGAAAACATTAATATAAGTTTTCACTTACGGAAATCAAAATGATAATTTTTAATGATGATCTCTGTAACAAAATACAGCGACAAAGTTATTGTAACCCCACTATCAAGCACCGCGTCAAACGAGCTAGACGTAAACAGGTTGCAGCAATAACAAAGAGTAATAAAGAGTTTCTTCGCGCTCTTGGATTAAAAATATGAACATCCTCCAAATAACCGATGATCCGCAATTCGATAACTCAATTGAAAGTTATGAAACCCATACTTATAACCCGTACAATAACAGCTTCAATGAAAATGATGAAATACGAATACCTATCCATCAACAAGATATTTACGTTTTACCCTCTGCTAGCGCATTATATATAGAAGGGTTTTTTTCTGTAACAGCTAAAGACGCTGTTAGTGGTAAAAGTAAGGAAAAGAAAATTAAGTTAACAAATAATGCAATATCCTTTCTTTTTCAAGACATAAGATATGAGATGAATGGGGTTGAAATAGATCGAATTAGAAATGTTGGAATAACGACAACGATGAAATCTTTAGTCTCTATGAATAGTGGAGAAAGTAAAGCTGCTGCGATGTGGGGGTGGCATGTTGATGGGTTTGATAACCATGATGGCAGATTTTGCATTCTCTTGCCACTTAATAAATTATTGGGTTTTGCGGAGGATTTTAAAAAAATAGTCATTAATTGTAAACATGAGCTAATACTAAACAGAAGTAGTACAAATTTGAACAGCGTTGTTAGCGAAATAGATGATTCAGTAGACATTACCATAAAGAAAGTGCAATGGCGCATGCCACATATCAAAGTTTCAGACCAGCAAAGGCTTGCTTTGTTAAAACATTTGGAAAAAGACAAACCTATGCAAATTGCTTTTAGGAATTGGGATCTTTATGAATATCCGTTATTACCAAAGACTACCAAACATTCTTGGTCTATTAAGACCACTTCTCAACTAGAAAAGCCTCGATATGTAATTTTTGGTTTACAAACTAATAGAAAAAATAACAAACTGAAAGATAATGCCGTATTTGATCACTGTAATCTTAAAAATGTGACTTTATTTTTAAATTCTCATTATTATCCGTATGATGCTCTTAATTTGAAATTTAATGAAAACCAATACAGTATATTATACGATATGTATGCGAAATTTCGTCAGTCGTTTTATAACCTTCCTGTAGATCCGCTGCTTGATCTTATACAATTTAAGGAAAAGGCTCCATTATTTGTAATTGATTGTTCAAGACAAAATGAGCATTTGAAAACTGGGCCAGTTGACGTTCGTTTAGAGATCGAAACTTCGACCGATATTCCAGATAATACAAGTGCTTACTGTTTAATAATTAACGATCGGCTGGTGGAGTACAGACCTTTGAGTAATATTGTTCGAAAGTTAACATGAAATCAATAGCAATAGTTGATGTTCAAGGATTTAAAAGAGACAATAATGCATTTATTGTAAAAGAAATTGCAATTGCCGCCAATGATCAAATACAACACCTTCTTGTTCTACCACCTTGCCCATTATACAATCTCTCTAGAACAGAGCGCAAACAAGTATGGTGGATACAGAAAAACAGAAAAATAAACTGGAGTGATGGATTCATCCCCTATGAAAGTTTTTTAATGCATATCCAAGACTTTTTGATCGATAAGACGATTTATTGTAAGGGGGTGGAAAAAGTAACTTGGATTAAAAATATTTTAGATCATAATGATGTTATCAACTTAGAAAGTATGAACTGTCCTAAATTGTTCACTTTATATGAAGATTATAGATTATCGACAGATGTATTTAACTGTATATATCATCCAACTGTATGTGCGCTTAGAAATGTAACTAGCTTAAGAAAGTGGTGTTTAAATAAAAATTTATTATAAATTATTGTCTTTTATTCATGGTATAAATAATAATAGCCCTTATTTTTTTAAATCAAAAAATAGTTACCCGACGTTATTAAACAACGTTGACTACCACTAATGACAATATTATTAAAATTTAATTGTGCTATAATGACGAAGAAAGTAACTTTTAGTGATAATGTTACATATTTTTTGGTGCCTGTTCGTGAAGATAGTCGAAGGGGAACGTGGAAATTGATGCAGATCGATTTCAGATGCGTGTATCAATCAGCTTTTGAAAAACAGTTTGCTTTGTTCGTAAAAAAAAAAACGAAAAAGTGTTTTTAACAAACTCACTGAAAATGTACTTGCATAGACTTTGTAATGCAATAGTTGATTAACTAAATACGTTAATCATTCAGAAAACGGTTTGATAGAAATTCTATCGCGGGGAAGAAAATTTAACCTTTCTTTACAATATTGTGAATTTTACGCCAGTCAAGCAAAGTCGTGGGGCAAGAACCGACAGCTATGTTGAGGTATTTTAAATCAAAAAGCAGGAGGATTAATCTTCTGTCTGTCTATCTATTTAACTCAGTTATGTCGCGAATCAAATAAACCAACAACCGACAGCTAGCTTGAGACATTTCGAAAACCCACATAGGGTTTAACTATCTGCTGATTGTACGGTCTGCAGACAGTGAGGGTCTTATTCGGATTACTCTACCTATTGTTTATAAATATACGCAAATAAAAAACGGTGTCAAGCATCATGTACCTACCCATTTATCATAATGTAAATCAATTTGTTAGTAATGTTGAATTGGGGATTTTGCAGCACGTAGCCGAGCAAAGCGAAGGCGAAGTGATCCAGAATCCCCAATTTCACCCTACTGACGGGACTACTTAAACTCGCCGCTGCGCTTTCGCTCGTTCGTTCGACCGGCCACCGTTTTTAAGAGAATAACACCCCGAGACAATCTTAAGGTAATACGTTAGGTTAGCAATCTCGCGCCGCTTGTACAGTGACAGAAAGTGGTGACGTTTGCAAAGGGTAATATAATTTATAGACTTTTTAGCTTTAGCCGGAAGGATAGAAAACTTAAAAACTTTTTCTATATTCTTTCAATTCTGTCAACATAACAAAGCCTCTATTCCAGGCGGTAAAAACGTTATCGTAGTTTTCCTGTTATGGTATTGTTATGACGTCAGCCGCCATTACTGTCAAGAAAATAAGAGCTATCAAAACGTTGACAATTCGATAACAGATCAAATACGATATTGTTTTCACCGTCTTGAATAGAGCCGCTGTTATATTTAGGGTTCCAGCGATGCGTACTCAAGATTGCTTCTTGCCAACTCTTTATATACTTGATAGTCATTCTTCTTGGTTCTAAAACAGTGAACTAATTGCTGATACACCTGTTTCAGTAATTACGTAGATGGTGGCGCCGCTGTTATTGTAATTTGTATTCGTTCCCATACCGTGCGGTCTTTCTTCATCCAGACAATGTCACATGACATTTCAGATGACATCGCACAGCTTAAATGAATCCAATTAATATAGGAACTTGTTAACTTTGCAATGTATACCAAAATATCGCCGTCACCCACGATTGTCAATTTATTGAAATAGGAGGCTTAAAATAAAGATTATTAAACAACACTCGGTAAACAACACTCTTTGTAGAAATCGTAGCGGGCCTACGCCCGTAGCTCGTAGTGACTCTACGGCGTAGCTGATTAAGGGTAACCTGGGGCTGAATGAATGATGAACTTTTCTAACGAGGTTTGTTGTTGTTCGATAACTCGCGCTCGCTCGGGCAACACACACACACACGCACGATAGGCGATATGGTAATCGATGTTCTACACTCGAGGACAATTAAAACGGTTAATTCTTATTGCAAGTTGAAGACCACACGAGGATAACGGTTAACATTTTAAGATAATGCGAATGGGATGTTAATGTCCTCAATAGTATCCACGCATGTATGATGTTAAAGTAGTTTCAATGGTTTCCTTTTTTATTTACAAATGTATATCTTAAATATTTTATTTATGTTTAATTCTGAGTAATTTGTATACTCTGAGTATATAGGTGACAAAAATATGATTAATAATAGGTGGTATAATAATGGGATTCAGGGGGCATCATGGTGGTCAGCGTTTTTATATAAATAGACGAAAATATATAAATGCAAACGAATGTCGACCTCCTCGGGGTCGACTGCCGAGTCGAGGAAGCGCGAACTGTCATGTCTTTTAGGCCGATATTCGTGTGTTTAGATATTTTTGTCTAAGGCCCGTTTCTCAAAAAGTATTAGTCTAATAATTTTAGTGTTTTGTCTCATTAATAAAACTAATAAATGAGATAAAACACCAATATTATTAGAGTTACTTATACTTTTTGAGAAACTGAGGTTGGAACGCTGGCCACCATAAAGCTTTTTGACTCCCATTACCCATTACCCCTGTCTCCCTTATGCAAGCCAACTCAGACACACAAACAACGAGTGGTTATTCATCAATTTAAACAAATTCTGAAAGTGCTGGCTCAAAATTAGATACGTTTGATTAGCCCCGAGTCTAACGAGCGCGAGTTCGCAACTGCAACGAAAGTGCAGCGCCGCCACCTGCAGCCGAGTGCAATGTTTGTTTTTGTTCACTCGCTGTAGCAGCTCCAGCCGCATGTACCTGCTGCGGATAAGTGCTGAGAGTAACTTGTCTTACATACATTATTGAAAAACATACAAAATTCGACTTATATTTTATAAATTCATAATTTTGTGGATCTGTTGGGCTGGCATAAAGCTCTCAAAATGGACTCCGTGAAGACCTGGGGACCGTAAAAATCAACTTATTTTAATGTTGAAAAAGCAAAACCTGTCTACTTAAAGATTTAAATAATTGGTCTCTACATAAAACATCTAAATAAAAACAGTGGATTTTTCATGAAAAGACCAATTATTTTAGACTAGCTATTCCGCTTTCCGCTTAGAAGTCGTTTATCGTACTCCCTCTGGAATCGTCTAATTGCCCTGTTGCAACGCACACATTCTTTTGGCAATTTGTATGTAATGTTAGTGTCACTGTGCTTATTTTTATTTTGTCAATTGTATGTGTGATTTGTAGTACGCAAATAAACGTTTTATGTGTCTATCTATCCATACAGGAACTAAAAAAGTACAAGTTTTATATGTTCTTCGTACTTAAGTTTTTATTTTATGTAAAGTACTGTTGATCAGTCCGATCGCAGGCTAGTTTGACGATGTTCGGGAGCTTCTCAATAAGTTTTTGGTTGAATTTGTGGTTTGCCATGGCCTCCTATTCAGCCTGGCCCACACGTTAAAAACGATATCGTTTTTGACCTGTTATCGTATTGTCAACGTTTTGATAACTCTTATTCATATGGCAGTAATGGCGGCCGAGTTAAAAAAAAACCATAACAGGTACGATTTGGATTTAACAGCCTGTATAGAGGCGCAGTTCCGCGAACCATCAGCGCGATACCATCGCGGCGGCGCCCGCCGAGATCCGATCGGCGGCGCTCGCGTTGATTGCCTTTTGACTGTTTTTGCTACGCAGCGTCATTAACTTGTTTGCATATTTATTGCAGACCTACACCTGCAACTTCATCCAAACTTTGCTCCTTTATCGATTTCTTCTATCACATCCACTGGGACAGAAATTACCATAACATGGGATATCTGTGTGCGAAATTTCAAAACCACTCAATATTCCATGTCAGACTAAAGAATAAATATCCAAACATCCATACGAACGTTAACATAAAACCTTTGATTGTATTAATCAGCCAATTTAAGGTCACCCGAGCGAGCACGTTGACGAGCAACGACCGACTGGGTTTAACGCATTCAAATGTGTTTTCATGTTTTAAGTCAACACTACTTTTCCTATACTTATATTATGTTTTGTTTTGTTATTTTGTTTTTCGTAATTATGGCAACACGAGCAGCGGCTGCGACCGAGCGTGAGCATTGTCGTCTCGATTGTCTTTTTGGCCCTCGACCTCGCCGCGAGCCCTACGTCACGGACTCATTAAAACCCTAATTCAAAGGGCATTAGAACCGCCGGCGCTTCCAGCTCGCTAGACCTCCAAATAGACATTTAATTCGAACGTTTTAACGACGGCATCTAACAGCGGCATCCTTGAAACATAATTACTAAAGTATTTGTATCTCCGTGTTTGCTCTGGAGGCCCCATGCAACCTCAGTTATTCCGGAAGGAGTTCGAAAGTGTTGTAGGTACGTTGACTGTACTGGAAGTGACATCAAAGCAAGGACCGGAGACTGAAGATACGAATGCTTAGAAGAACATAACTATTTCAAAATAAGACGAGGTTACAAAACTTACGGTAGGTAGGTATACCTAACGGGCACACTACATAATTCCGAAGAGATAATTCCGAACTGATAAAAATCCTGAGTTTTCATATTAAATATAAGACTTTATTGTTATAAGAACATATTATTTACATAATTCAACATTAAAACAATTAAAAATTAGAACTACACGTATTTAATTTAAAATTAAACTAAGCTACTCAAATATTAAAGATAAATAATAATCATTCAAAATTCAAACTATAAAAAGAACACCCCGTCTAGCAGGTCCGCTCGCGGCATGGTCCCTATGACACTGGCTGCATTACCTCTCTGGATAGCTAACCCAACCCTTTGGGAGAGGTAAGCACCAGCTCTAGGATCTCCAGACTAAATTTTTTGATATCGCTTATAAATCAAACTTTAGCTAACCTACGTATAGCAAAAATTATGTATTTATTCTAAAATAGCTCCAGCGTATGTACTTTAGGTATAGGCGTTTTAAAAAGGGTCCTCAGGGCTATGAACCATCGGTCCGCTATTCCAGACTATTTATTATCTATCTCTGTAAATAATTTCATCCAGCTCCGTTCAGCCGGTCTGGCGAGATTGAGTTCCAAATATCCCCACACGTACACTCAATGAAATGTGAGCCAATTAAAAGAAATTTTCTCTTAGTTGCAAAAAATTAAGACAATCTTTATAATATTAGTTATATCAACCAAAGCTGATAGTAACAACAGCAAGTTCTTTAGTGATTCAACTAACATCTTGGTTAATGCCTCTAACTTCTTGTCACGCACAACAATCAAAATCTTGTTGGAAGCGACCAATTTATTTTTTCACTGTATAATTCGGTGTTTCTTTGACGTCCAACGTCCAAAAGTGGAAAAGTCAGGCAAAGGGCTTAGATGATGCCGCTTCCAGAACCTCGGTGTCCGTCACGACGCGGGTCAGAGCGCAGCGCAGACGGTCTCGGCATTAATATTTTTTTCTTAAAAATGATCGGAAATGTTGAAATTACTATCTACATAATGAGACGCGAAGTACATAGTTTAATGACAGTTCTCAAATTAAAAAAAAAACATGTTGCATACAAATTCCATTACTATCTAGCTTGTAACTTTTTATAAAGTGAAAAAGCCCATACTAAAATGATGGCACAAGTCTTATACATCCAAATTTTATTCGAAATATAACTTTTTTATCTGTGTCTGGAATAGCTTATGTTTTTTTAAAAACAAAACCTGCGTTTCTCCTTGTCATAAACAAAAAGGCGGTAAAGAGTGATGGTTTATTCACATGAAGTTTCTGTTTGTATGCAATTTAAAAAATGAGTTCAAACTTTGAAGATTTTACTCCAAAACAATTTTTTTTTGGCGATTTTTGAGAAAAGCACTTTATTTGCCTCGGCAGGAACAGCAATTGCGGGCTTCGTATTTTTAAACGGACGAGCTTGCGAGTACCCAATACTCGGCCCGCAATTGCCTACTTCCATGCCTAGGCAATAATGTACTATTTATTTCCCGACTCGGGCACAGCTCGGCGGCGCGCGGCCGGCCGCAGTCGCCTGTCGTTGGCTTTGTCCGCCGAAGAGGGCGGGGAGGACAGAGAGTCGCGGGCTCGCCATGTAGGTAAACCCTCGATTGTTTCCGCGGCTCTTTATTTGAAGCCTGGGGGGGGGGGGCGAGCGCTTGTTTCAAATGCACTTTGTTATGAATTTAATAGTAGCTCTTGCCCGCGGATTTTATTGGTTCATTTTGGGTAAATAAAAATAGTCTCCTTCTACTAAAATATGTGCTAATGTTAGGGACTCACAGTCCACCAGCCCGGCAGTGCTCGTAGTCCACATCTACGGGTACATTCGGGGTGTCAGGCATGGTTCCGTCAGCAGCAACCTACACTAGGCACGGCCACTATCGACCGAATAAGTGGTCTTTTAATTTTGACACATATTTCTACAAAATGAAAATGTTGCTAAGGTCGACCCTACCCATTGACGTATTTCATCGACCTTATTTTTTTATGATGTGGAAACGAATCCAACCTAAGGGTGGCAATACCAGATATTAAAAAAAAAACAAGCGACGATCTCACACAAATGGACCTAGTCCCAAACTAAGCTCTAGGCATGTACTATGGGTACCAGACAATTACGATATAAATACTTATATAGAGAAATAAATACTTAAATACATAGAAAACATCCAAGACTCAGAAACAAATACTCGTACTCATCACACTAATATCTGCCCTTACCGGGATTTGGACCCCGGACCCCTAGCTGACATTAGCTGTATATTTGGCTGACTGTACACTCGACTACAAAGGGATGTATCCATTTTTGGACCTTATTAAATTTAGGTGACAAAGTGAATACATCTGTCTGTAGTAGACTGTACAGTACGGAAACAGGCGCCTTCGCCGACTGTACTACCCCAGGTAGCGCGCCGCGCGCGACACGCCGCAACTCGCAGCTAACACGCAATTAGCCCGCAGCGAGACCTCGCAGGGAAAAAGTAATTTGCTAGTTGGCAGAAGCGAATAGTTCCGACGCGGAACTGCACAACTATTTTGAAGTTTATAACTACGTCTCGAACAGGTAATACATATTGATCCAGTCGAGTGGTGGGTGCCTGCGCTGTGGCAGACAACGGCGCGGGGAACGAGTCTCGGGGAGTCACGCTGATTCAAACTATATAGATACGAATCCACGACCTTCGACACGGCAGACAAATACTTCCACAGAACTGTGCCGGTTTGTTTTTGAAGACAAAACTAACCCAATTATAGAATAGGCATCACATCACATCTCGCTGTAATTTGTTCCTCGATGTTCCCATTCTCATCGTCAACGAGAGCTGACGATTATCATCTCCTAGTTGAAAGGATGGATTTGTTGGGTGCACTATTGCACTTCATAAATTAGTTTCGTGCAATGTATCACTTTTAATTACCAAAGTAATGGAATAGCAAGAAACGAGCTCTACGTGTGCATGACCGTAAAAGAGAGCCGAGCACAACCCGTGACTTCTTGCTGGTCATCAATGCTTTGCGTAGGTATATCAAACAATCTTCGTAGTTATACCTTGGAGACTTCAAGTTACAAGCTCAAAGCGCTTTTAAAATCAACGATATTTCTAAGAGCAACACCGCGTGTCGCTCATTCATAGATGATTATTTAGTTAGAGCAATGCGCAGTGAGTGCGGTGGCAGAGCCAACACCACTTGATTAAATTAAGAACCGATATCATATGAGCCGATCACAATCCTTAGCAGTAGCGCTTTTTTTTCAGAAATTTAAGAAAACAATGTTATACATAGTCATGCCCTGTTAATAAGAGCAATACACAGTGATTTACCTTTTCAAATACCTTAAAAAACCTGTCAACTAATAACTAGACTGTCGAACTCCGACTTTCCTGCTCACCGGACACGACCACGATGTCCACACGGTGTTTACCTTGTTGTCAGCTAAATACTCAGGAAGGGTAGGGTCGGGCAGTATTTTTATATAATAAATTTATGCAAGAGAATAAAACCTAAAACCCACATAACTGTGGATTTTAGAACGACTGCTCGCTGTATGCAAGTTGTTAACATCTTATACATGTTTGCGGACGCGTGCAAAGCTAGGCTGCCGTGATTGAACCACTAGCTCGCTGATTGAGCGCGTCGTTTATCGCCGGGTTATGGCCGGTTTACGACTCGCGCGCACAAGTGCTGCGATGGCGGCGAGTGTGGCGTGACGGAGGGCGGCATGTTCTGGATGCTGGTGCTGGCTGCTGCCGTCGCGGGCAGTGACTTCGCGGGCATTGACTTTCTCAACAATGGTACCACTTCATCCGATACTACTTTTCTTTTTTAAATATCCGCGTCCTAATCGAGCTATCCGTTTGAGAGCTACGACACTTATAACACCTCTCTTTAAGGGTCGAGGATTAAAAATAAAGATAAATGTCACAAGCTTTCAGCTAAACAACAATGTTGTCAGGGAACTCAACGCGGAACGCATCAGAGGGGTGGATGGCGCAGCTGCGGCGGCAGCTGATGCAGGATAACTACGACTACGAGCCGTCCAGCGACGAGCCGGGGCTGCTGCCCGGGCTGCTGGACGAGGAGCTGGACCCCGCGGAGCCCCCGCCCTCGCCCGCGCTGCGGGAGGGCGCGCCCGGGCCGGCGGGCGACGAGCCGCGCGAGGACGCCACGTGGCTCGACCAGAACGAGATCGACGACGAACCCACCACCGTCGACAGCGTCTTCGTGCCGACCTTCAACTATCGCGACGACCTCGAGCCTCCGTCAGAAATAAAAGAGGTTTCAAACAAAATCAAACATACAACATTTATTTGACAAAACACATGACAACCAATGCACAACAAACAGGTACAGAATATTAGATTGTTAACCAAGGGATGAAAGGCACCCTAGATATTTTGGCGCTCGAGCGTAGCGAGAGCGAAATAAATGGTGATTTTTACCGAAGTTAAACACTCTACTTTTCATGTCGTCTATGAGGAAAAATAAGACTCAGTAGGTATAGTTTTAGAAAAGAGTGGCAGTATAAGATTTGAGCATGGGTCAGTACAGGCTTAACTAGGTTTTTTCTATATCCTACAGAGAGGAGTATCGGTTTCTGCCATCCCAGAGGGCCATTGACATCACATTGACATAGTTATTTATTCAATTACTTTTTTAGGGTTCCGTACCTCAAAAGGAAAATAGGAACCCTTATTGGATCACTCGTGCGTCTGTCTGTCAGTCCATCTGTCACAGCCGATTTGCTCCAAAACTACCGGACCGATCGAGTTGAAATTTGGTACACACATGTAAGTCAGTGACCCAAAGACGGACGCGTGAATGCCCTCTTGTCCAAATGAATTTTGGACAAGAGGGCTACTTTTGGGGGTTAATTAGGATTTTTTTTTTAAAAGTTTTGCAAATCTTATTGTGTGACATGTCAAATGAAAGAGCCTGTTGTGAGCATCTGAAATATTATATATATTTTTTAATTTTAATATAAACAGTTTATAATTTATTTAAAAAAATAGGCGAAAATTTACCATTCCCTCCCCTTTATCTCCAAAACTGCTGGGTCTAAAATTTTTCAAAAATATGGAGAATAGTTCTTCACATATACATTACAAGAAAACCTATAACAAGTTTCAGTATTCAAAGTAACATAGGAAATGTTGTAAATGTAAGTCCGTATTTTCTTAAATAACTTCAAAAATGTTTATGTTAAAGTTATAAAACAAATATATTTGAGATGCTCACAACAAGCCCTTTCATTTGACTAGTCACACAATAAGGTTTGCGAAACTTTTTTTTTTAATTTCCTAATTTGTCCCCCAAAAGTAGCCCCCTTGTTAAAAATTCATTTATTTACGTTACTCATCCGTCTTTGAGTCACCGACTTACCTATTTGTACCAAATTTCAACTCGATCGGTCCAGTAGTTTTGGAGCAAATCTGCTGTGACAGATGGACAGATATGATGTGATACTTCTGGTGTTGCAGGCGTCCATAGGCTACGGTAACCGCTTACCATCAGGCAGGCCGAACGCTTATTTGCCACCGTCGTGGTATATAAAAAAAAAGACAGACAGACTAAAAGACAGGCATATGGTGTGGAGACGGAACCCTGTCCACGCGAGTCGAACTCGCACTTGGCCGGTGTTTTTTTAATAATCTTACTATATACGTTTCTGCTACTTCAAGGTCCATTGATATAATTCTTTAATCTTTAAAATTACTTTTTTTAATGAGCGTACTATAGAGGGGCTGTGTAGGTTGGTGCTACTGCTCAGATCCATTGGCGTAGTTCTTGTAGGATACATTCGACCAAACTGCAATAAGGTCTTATATACCTAGATTAAACGCCGAATTTGTATATTACACTAATCTCGGAGTAAGTCTTATTCCAGTGTGACGAAATGCGGCCTCCTTATTTATTTAATCTTTATTACACAAAATAATACACTTAATACATAAAAGGCGAACTTAATACCGCAAGGCATTCTCTACCAGTTAACCTTTGGGCAAAGCAGAGATTGTGGTGGCGGTGCAACATTGGGTTTTTCTCAAATTACTTTTTGATCATAGACCAAATATTTGACAAAATATTTTATTCTTGTTATGTCTTTTGTTATTAATTACTTATTTTTACAATATTCAATTGTATTTAATATCTAATTTTGATTTTGTTGAGGAGAAAACGTGTGCAAAACAACGGTACTTTATTCTAATCTGATAAAAATAAGCGTAGTGATCCAGTCACTACGCCGGCGGCCCCGCGGCCCGGGCAACTCTCGGTACGGGCTGATATTTGTGTGATAAGCACAAGGATTTGTTCGGAGTCTTGGGTGTTCTCCATGTACTTAAGTATGTATTTCTCTTATAAATGATAAGTATGATTATCGTTGTCTAGGGCCCATAGTACAAGTCTAGACCTTAGTTTGGGACTAGGTCAAATTGTATAAGATTGTCCCATGATATTTATTTGATTTGGGACTAGTAGCTTGAGGACAAACATACATTAGTCTCGTTTTCGAATCGCCGATACTGTTCGAGTTGCTAATACCAACCCGCAATACACATCCGATGACGATACGTTAATGTTAGTTAGGTACTCGATAGAAGGCGAGAGCACGTGGTCGGGCTACTGATCAATTTGCTGAAGCTTGTCCCCGGTGTATGTTATAGTGGCTAATTTACATTAGTCCAGCAAAATAATGCCAGTAGAAATACATTTCGTCGTTACAAAAGCTCTCGCCTCAAACGTGAAACCAACTCGTCAATGTACTTCTACTGGCACGCTTTTGCTGGGCCAATGTAAATCAGCGATAATTGTCGAGAACCGCGCGTCCCTCCTCAGAACACGGGGCGGCGGCTGTCGCGGCCGAGCGCGCGGCGGCGCCGCGTGTCGCAGCAGGACCTGCTGTACTACGTGGACAACGCCTGGCTGCACCGCGACGACGACGACAACGACGACGGCCGCCGCGCCGACCGAGACAACAACGAGCTCAGCAGCGGCGACAGCGACCTCAGTGACGGCCGCAGCGCCTTCGAGACTGCGGCCACAACCAAGACCTACAAGTTCTTAAAGGTAAATCCGATTCAACCGCCATGTTATTCTCTTAGGACTCACTCTCCAACGCGACAGACGAATTATTAACCGAAAGGTCTAAGTACTCCCGTCATAGTGTAGGTAAGTCAGTAGGTCAATTAGTTGGTATCTTAAAACTCGCTCGTATAAGTCTGCTCGCCGCGATCGTTCAACAAGCCGGTTGTTCATATCTGAATGAAATAATTGGGTTTATGCTAACGAGATAGTGGCTGTCGTGAATAAGCGTCTCTATCCCATGCGACCGAACGAGACGCGGGATACGCAGAGTAAAATTTTTGTAAAAGGGATAGTTTAATGGCAAGTACATGGCCTGGGTCGAGCAGCTCCCAGGCACCAACGACAAGCGAGAAACCGTTTATAAGCTGTGGTTTGCGTTCAACTCAATGTGCGCCAGCGCGGCCTGCCTTATCGACGATGACGCAACATTACAACTTGAATCATTTCCTTTAATAATAATGTACCAAAGTATTACATAAGACATTTTGGTTAGGAAAAGCAATACCTACGTTTATCAAAGTTTTTTCTATATTTATGATTGTTTGTTTGTCATTCGTATACATTTTCCAAATAAATGTCTAACAAAATAATTTAGTTTGGTTCAAAAGACATTATTAAACGAAAGCCATATTTATTTATTTATTAATTGATACCAAATCCACAGCGCAAGGTTACAGGTTGTGGCGGGCTGTTTTCCGCAACTCGACGACTTAAATATGCGCCTATTTTGCGTGAGAGGGTTGGTGACACTACTCCTGCCAACCCAGTTCCACCAGGAAGCCTAGCAGACCCTTGACGTTGCCGACGACTTCTGGTAGCGACCTCGGTACCAGTCCGAGGTGTCGCGCCCGGTATGTTGCCACCTCTGAGCACTCCATGATGACGTGGGCAGCGGTTTCTTCCGCTGTCATGCAGGCTCTGCACAGGGGGCTGTCTGTAACACCTAAAGTGTGTAAGTGTTTGTTGAATAGGGCATGACCGGTTATTGCCCCAGTTACGAGTCTAAGTTGAGTCCTTTTCAACTTCCGTAGTTTCTGTGACAATCCGGGATTTATTGTCGGGAGGGCTTCTTTGGCCTGCCTGCAGGTGCTTAGGTTGCTCCAGTATCGTTGGTGTTCTACCTTGGTTAAGCGTCGCAGTTTGTTACGCAGCCATCCGAACGGGAGAGGCAATATGGGCTCAGGACCCACTGCTACTATCTCTGAGCCCTATCCACAGCGCAATAAATAACAGTCGGCGAGTCGATTATTAGGGACATCATTGCAGCCTCGGCATCGCAGCCGAGTGATACAGTATGAATGTAATGTTTGGTGTATTACTTAACAGTTAAAATTATAAAACGTAAATCCGTAATTGGCACGTGATGTGTAAACATAATACTTTTTTTTTAAATTGTTATCCACAGCGCAATAAATAACAATTTAAAAAAAAGTATTATGTTTACACATCACGTGCCAATTACGGATTTACGTTTTATAATTTTAACTGTTAAGTAATACACCAAACATTACATTCACACTGTATCACTCGGCTGCGATGCCGAGGCTGCAATGATGTCCCTAATAATCGACTCGCATATTACGTTAAGTTAGTTCCGCAAAAGCATTTCTGGCGTCGATAGTCAAGAGGTTATACAGGACTATTAAGGGAGCCGCTCGAAGGGAGCTTGAGGCATCGTCCGCGGCCGTCCGGTCACGCTGACGAGGTCAGGCTGCCCCTCAGCCAAACAACCTTCGATGGTTTATGTCGCAGTGTACCATTTCCATGGTATTAGTCATAGTGTTGTCTGTCGCAGCTACCGGGGTCGGCGCGGCGCGACGGGCTGGCCCCGCGCTTCGTGGAGGAGCGCAGCGCGCAGGGCGTGGCGCTGCTGAGCCTCGACGGCGCGCCCTTCCCGTCGTTCCGGCTGCCGCGCGAGCGCCGCCAGTACCAGGCAATGGAGCTGGACTAGCGCTCGCTAAGCTGCTGGCGGGAGCTGGTGGCACCGGCCTCACCTGAGCCGCGCCGACCGCCTGCGCTACCGCCGGCCGGAAACTACTCGCAGGACTTCTATTCCACGTTGCCAACGGCTAGCATTTCCTCGCGTCTCTCTTTTGCGCCACAGGCGGGAGGAGCCTTGAACTTGACGCACCGAGAGACAAGACCTCGCGAGCAGGTGACCGCGTCGGCTCGACTCCTGTCCCCGAGGCCGTTGGTCCAGGAGCTCCGACGGTAGCCGCGGCGAGAGACTGTTGTGTTAGTTGCAAGGACAATCGTATCTTTAAATAGTTTAATACGAGTTCCGACAAAAGCGTTGTTTTATTTTACCGTTTGAAAGAACAACAAGTATAGCATCGGTATAGTTTGAAAATGAAGGATTTGGAAAAAAAATTGGCACTATTCAGGCTGAATGTGATTACAAAATGTATGTCCTCGCCCTGTCACCGCATTGCAACTCAAGTAATGATCTAGCATAAGTAAAGTATTTCTGAATATTAAATTCTTCATTCAATCATTATTCATAAAAATATGACCTATAATAAATGACTATTCATGGAAACTTAGTACCTACCTACATTTTATATCGCTACAGTACTTATATACGTATCGTAACGCAGGGTTCCTTGCATAGCTTTTAGCAACCGATTGAACCTGCGTCCCCGTTAGTGGCGGGACGCCGCGAGCGCCGCCGCGCCGGAGTTGCGAAACGCCTCGCTTTATAGCCCGACCGTAAAATTTAATGTCATTAGCGCCGGTGCCGCTCGGCGATAACCCGGCCCGCAGCTAATGTGACTTCATCGCAACATGCTGCTGCCCGCGCTGCTGCTCGCGGCCGCCGCGCTGGCGGCGCGCGCCGACGTCAGCGCCGGCTCCGGTGAGTTCCCAGCGGACCTTCTCAACCTCTCAGTCCGTCTTTTTATTTTATCTTGCGTCCTAGGGCCTTTCCATCAAGGCCAAAATATGTTCAGTAAGTAAGAGGTTGGAGGCCCCTTACGTACTTACACAAAACATACACCTGTGACCCGTTTCACTAAGCTACAAGTTACAAATTACAAGCGGAACTCTCTTTCTAGCAAAAGGCGTTAGAAAGAGACTTCCGTTTGTAATTTGTAACTTGTAGCTTCGTGAAACGGGCCTCTGGTCCGTTTAACTCGCCGTCCGGGTCTCCGACGGACTTAGCCCGCCACTGCCGCGGCCCGGGCGCGCTGGACGAGCCTACCACGATTAACCGAGAAGATGCTAAAATATCCAACTGGCTGACAATTTGAACTCAAGGCAGTCATTCTACGTTTGACAAGGATGATACACACAAATAAGCCCTTCGCATCGTCTAATATTGAACGTTTTATGAGAATTATACGTATACCTACTTCATTTGTATCATAAACATATTTTTGTATAAGTACATAATATTTAATGTCCTAGAGCACTTTTAGTATAATATTGTAAAAGCAGATATCTTGCCTAATATTACGTCATAGTCCTAAAATTAAAGTACCTAAAGTATTTTAGTACTAAAGTTATTATGTTCTACAGCTATCAGTTGAAATAATTCTACAAACTATATCAGTTATAAAGGAAATTCAAAATTTTAACTCAGTAAATTGGCCACATAAGGGCTTTTGTACACGTCGGTAATATGAGTGAATCTACTGTGCGGAGAAAATAAACCAGCAGAAGGTAATTTTTTCAATCATAAAGAAAAAAGTACATAAAAGTAAGTTACATTACAAGGTAATAAAGTAATAAATAATTATTACTAATACTAGCAAAAATAAAATAATTACAAATGTAAGGTCAATCAATAAACATTAAACTAAAAAGAATGACTATGAGAACAACACGACGAGGTCTCTACGTCAAAAGCCATAATTAGAATAATTCATTAAACAATAACAAGTCCTTGCAAACGTGAACAGACCGGACCCATTTAAAAGCGTTTTGCACACAAGAACCAATAAAGATATAAAACAAATACAAATAGTAAACATGAAATGAAGTGCTTGAATACACAGTGAGGGGGGGGGACAGCAGGTACAAATATCAGAAATATCCTAGACTAGAGGACGCCCGCGACTTCGTACGCGTAAAATTAGTTTCCCGCTACTCCCCCTATTTCTTCCCGTTGGGGTCGATTTTCGCAAAATCCTTTCTTAGTGCTCACTTACATCATGAAAAGAACCCCTGTACCAAATTTCAAGTTTCTAGGTACAGTAGTTTCGGCTGTGCGTTGATATCTAAGTCAGTCAGTCAGTTTTGCCTTTTATATAATATATATATATATATTCTTATAGATAGGTACTACTTAAATAAATCTTGGTCCCCAATGAAGTCAGTTACAGTATAACTTGCCCTACCCAACCAGCAGCGCTTGATGTGAGACTTACATTTATTGAATGGCATGTTGACGACATCAGATCCCTTACGGAGACGGTGACCTACAAGAGCAAGCTTAACCCTATTTCATATAGTTAAGCCTGAACTCATTTAAAACTGTATGTGTTTGCGTACATACATGATATTCTGAGACTTGACTGTAAGGATATTGATTTTATCCCTAAGCGAAACACGGGCCCCCATTTGATATCGGTGGAAAGTTCGAATGCCACATGGAAGGCAACTACCTTCAATATTGGAAATAGCACATTCTGTGTAAAGGATACTTTCCTTTATTTTTAAAAACTATAATCTCTGCATTTATGGATTTTTGAAAAATCGACTGTCTCAACCGGGACTCGAACCGGTCGGTCAAATGCGGTAAAATAACATGCCGTATTTTATGATGCAGATCGAAAGAGTTACCGATATGGTTAATTTATCTCTAAATAACAAACAATCAAAATAACGGAAGGCCATGAATACTAGCAATTACCGTTTAACTTTGTTTTGACCGGTCACGGAAAATGTACCGCAGCTACCTTAAATATTGGAAATAGCAAATTTTACGCAATGGAGACTTACTTTTATTTTAGAAAAAAATAAATACTTCATTTATGGATTTTTGAAAAATAGACCGTGAAAATTAAGAATTACTTGTATTGTAATTTGTCGTTACCTAAACATTTCACGAATACTGAAGAAGCAAGATACTCTAGTCTCTGGCATGCAAGGAAAGTAAAGATGTTCAAATGAGCTACACTTATGTCTACCTATCAGTTTAGTTGATCGCTAATGCCACTTCTTTAGGACAATACGATTGACTTCCTAGATAAGAAAATTGCATCAATTATTATCTTTACACATTGTAACTAGGTTTCATATTTGCCTGCATAGGTAGGTAATTTGAAAATGGAACATTTTAATGAGCTGTATTTTTGAGTAGATTAGAGTATCTTGTTTTTTCAGTATTCGTTAAATGTTTAGGTAATGACATTCACAATACAAGTAATTCTTAATTTTCATGGTGTTTATTTAATTCATGGTATGTATGGTGAACTATCGCCATGAAACACTCTTTCGATTTTCATCTTAAAATATGGCATGTTATTTGTATCATATTTGACCTGTTCGATTCCCTGTTAAGCCAGGCGATTTTCCAAAAATCCATAAATGCAGTATTTATTATTTTCTAAAATAAAACAAAGTCTCTATTGCGTAAAACTAGCTATTTCCAATATTTAAGGTAGCTACGGCCTGCGGTACATTTCCCGTGACGGGTGAAAACAAAGTTAAACGGTAATTGCTAGTATTCATGGCCTTCCGTTATTTTGATTGTGTTTGTTATTTAGAGATAAATGAACCATATCGGTAACCCTTTCGATCTGCATCATAAAATACGGCATGTTATTTTACGGCATTTGACCGACCGGTTCGAGTTCCGGTTGAGACAGACGATTTTTCAAAAATCCATAAATGCAGAGTTTATAGGTTTTAAAAATAAAGGAAAGTCTCCTTTACACAGAATGTGCTATTTCCAATATTTAAGGTAGCTGCCTTCCATGTGGCATTCGAACTTTCCACCCTGTATAAGTAGTACGTACAACCTGCTTCTGTAATACAAAGATGGTCTGGAATGCCTGGATGTCACCAAAATTGATTCCTAATGTTTGCGCTTTCTTACGCAATGGGCTGCACTTTCCGCAGCGCCGGAGCAGTCGCAAATTCAGTATATTAGGGTATACGATATTCAGAAAAAAAAAACAAATATGGGATAATCGACATAATTACTCGTACGTTATTGATAATTTTATTCTTAACAATATTTCGACCAACGATATTATGCGAAATAATTTCAACCAACAAATGTTAGGTACCTATATCCACAAATTAATCGTTAAGGAACACTTTAGTATGCGAAAAGTGGTGAAAAAAATAGGCGAAAAAACTTGACAACCCAATATAGATCCGAAATAACGCGTTTAGCCAACTCATCAATTGTTTAGAACAAGCACAAGTACCCGCCTCGAAGCTCTGCAAGCTGGCATGTCATAACATTACTCATTCATTAGCATAGTACCGTCACCGATTTTTAAAGTTAACTGCTGAGCCTCCATGCTCTACCATATGATCCCCTCGTAAATAACGATTCGTCAAGTAGGTAGTGGTCGCTGCGCGGAAGCTTACCGGCGCTCGCCCCCGCTCCTGTCGCGGCCCTTAAAGTCTCTCTAGCTCTATAGTCCGGCGAGCTCGTGCACGACCGCCGCGCGGGGTGCAAGTGTGGGGGAGGCGCGGCGCTCCCCTTCCCCGCCATACCGCCCGGGCTCGGGATCACCTTGAATCACCGACACTCATTTGATCGAATGTATCATTTCATCGAATTAAATTTAATCGAAAGCAAATTTCGGGATCCCGCATCTTTGAAATTATGTTATAAAATCCAATTGAAACTATAGATTTTTGTGTAAAAATCAACTTTTATTACATACTTATTTCTTACATCATTTGGCATAGTTTAATAGTTTGGTTAATTTTACCCTTACTCCAATCAACAGTTTTATATTTTTAATTCAGTCTTATTCATATAATGACTAATAATCAAATCACAGCTTTCTCTTAGATGTTATTAAGAACTATGATATTAACCTATGGTGATAACTTTTGAAAATTCGCTCTTAAGAAGCAAATGGCATTTATTATATCATCTCCGAGCCTGCTTCTGAGTGAACTGCAAATATATCTTGACGCTGAAAACGCTCTCTCGGCGAAAGTTATAGCGCCAAATTTTAAATTTACGGGATCCGCGGATCCGCGCTTTGAAGGTGCGGGATCCGGCAGATTAATAAAAGCAGTGGGATACCGAGGGAATGCGTGATCCCGTTTTGCGGGATTGCAATCCCTATACGTATTCTATGAAATCAGTGTCGATGTAACAAGGGTTCTTAACCCCGCGGGGCGGGCGCGCTCGAACGTGGAATGTGTGGCGTGTTGCAGACGTACTGGCTGAGGTGCTGCGCGCCGACCTGCGCCGCAACAATGACGACTACGCCGAGTCGCGCCGCCTCTCCGCCTACGACGTCAGCAACGCCAAGAGCTTCGTGCCCAAGAGCAAATACGTCAGGCCTATTCAGAACGAGTTCCAGTACTCCGGGCTACAGCGTCGCTCGTCCAATAACAATATAACAGGGGAAGGAGAAGAAAAACCAATAGAAAAAGAAGCAGAGAAACAAGAGATAACAGAGAAAATAGAAGAGGTAGGAGTATATAGAAGAGAAGTCGATCTGGGAGAAGAGGCCGGACGCGAAGGATTGAAAAGAGAGGAAGGGGGGAAAATAATAGGGCATTTAGGAGGAAAAATTATGCAAGCCGGAGAAGAAGCTTCTCGAACCCCGACACGCACCACGCCGCGCGCCGAGCCCAGCCCCACCCCCCGCCGGCGCCCGCCCACCCCGCACCCCGCCGAGAACGCGTCCACCGCCAAGAAGCGGTACGAGGTCCGGACGCGAACCCCCGCGGACCCACAAGAGCAGTACTTCAAAAATGAAAGCGAGTCGATCGAAAAATTTAACTCATTGTCTTCGGTGCGAGCGCCCAATACCGAGTTCACGGTGAAGAGATCCGTCGCGACCACGCGCAGGACGATGAAGCAGATCGTCTCGAGTGTGAAGGCGTCGGGCGTGACGGTCATGCGCGCGTCGAGGGACTCGTTCGAGGGGCCCGCGCCGCGCCGCGCGCGCTCCCGGGCGCGGGAAGCGCAAAGAGCGAAAACCGCGTGGGAAAAGCGAAAGCTGCGAAAAGCGCGAGCGGAGCGGGAGGCGCAGGAAAGGCAGAGCAGAATCAGGCCTCCCCACTTGCGGCAGGGGTTTGACGAGGAGCGCGTGCGCGCACGGCCGGCGCCGCGCTCGCATCAGCTGCACGTGGACCCCGCGCTACAGCAGCTGCGCGAGGCCATGCGCGCCGGGAACACGCCGCCCCCGCTGAAGATGCCGCCGCTGCAGCTGCTCGACATGGCGGCGGCGCGTGGCCCGCGCGTGCACGCGCGCCGCCTGCGGGTGAGTGCACACACACGCGCACACGCACACCACACATTCTTGTACATATATAAAATAAAATAAAATAGGCATTTATTCCAATCTGACATATTTCACACAGGTGTTGTTGTCTTAGACTAGTTAGCTCCACATGGGCACCCTGCAAGGGCACCACAATAATTATGTACTTATTAAGTCTAAAATACCTAAAGCCTGTTCCAATAGACTTGCCTTATTTAGTAAACAACTTTCTAACCACAAAAATTAACTTTTTTGACTGAAACAGCTATTTTAAATAAAATAATGCAATCTCAGACGATACATTTGCCTAATGATGTCCAAACAATGTTGCAATTCAGAATAGTAAAATTGAATGTCCAAAATCTTTTCTCGTTTTGCATTATTTACGATAAAAGAGCTGTTTCAGTCAAAAAAAATGCATTTTGAGGTTAGAAAGTTGTTTACTAAATAAGACAAGTCTAGTGGAACAGACCTTACTTATACGCAAACAATTATTTCAAAAGTAAATAAAAATAAAAAGTAAAAATTTCTTCATGCGAACAATACTTAGCTTTTATATTTAAATTAATTATATATGTGCTTTTATATGGGGAATTAGACCACCACCCTCCATGGATGAAAAATAACTTAAGTACGAGAAAATGTACAAGACATCCTAAAAAACAGAACCGTAAATCGCAACCTACATATCTGCATATATAATGCAAGAACTCTAGCTTCAGAAGCAAAAATTATCGAATTAAAATATACTTTACAAGGGGTCAAATATGATATCATGGGCTTGGAAGAAGTAAGAAGAGAAGGTTATCACATTGAAGAAGATAGCGACTATATATTTTGTTATTTCGGAGAAAGAAAAGGTCACTTAGGGATCGGCTTTCTTATAAAAAAGTTTCAAATCAAATGTACACAGCTTTATAGGCTTGACAGAGAGAGTCGCTATACTTAATTTAAAGTTTGAGAAGATGGATCTATCACTAATACAAGTAGGTACATGCCCCCAGCAGACTCTAACTTGGACGAAATAGAACATTTTTACTATACTCTTGATGAGGCCCTTGAGCTTGCGGGGAAAACAAAGATCATCTTGGGAGAATTTAATGCCAAAATAGGGTTGCCAAAACCCGAGGAATCGCTTATCGCCGGAACATTCGGCCTAGGTACCCGAAACAGCAGAGGTCAAAGACTCGTTGAATTTGCACTGGAAAATAAACTATATGTATATAATAAACTCTTTTTTTTTAAAGGGACAAAAGACGGTGGACTTGGATACCCCCCGATAAAAAACCACCAATTAAATCGACTACATACTGTCCAGTGAAATAACTCAAAAATATAGAAATGCTGAGTTTGGATTACCCATCCGATCATCGTCTTGTTAGAGGGACATGGGAATTGTGTACAACAAAGAAGAAACGAGTAGAATTTAAACATTATGTACCGAGACTATTACAAACTGAGGAAGAAAAAGAAAAATATTTAGAAGAATTGCTGGGCTCGAGAGCTCACCAACTACATACAAATATAAGCGAATCCGTTCAAAACTATTACGATAAAATAGAGAAAAGAATTATAGATAAGTAGTATAAGCCAAACAAAAAGCAAGAAAAAAATAAAACAATACTATCGAACAAAACAAAAGAACTCATTAAACGAAGATCGGTCCTGCAGAAAAAATGACCATTAAGGAGAGAAGATAAGGTAGAGTTGAGCATATTATATAAAGAAACCAACAAAATTATTAAAAAAGAATACAAAGAACATAGGTACTTACATATCGAACTATAAAAAACACCTGAAAAATTCGGGTAGCATAAAGAGAGCAGGAAATGAATTAAATATTACAAAAAAATGGATACCACAACGTAACGATAAGGTTCAGCGGCCTGCGATCATTGAAATAGCTACTTCTTTCTATGAAAATCTATATAAAAGTAGAGGGGAAAGTAGTAATAAAGAACCGATATACGACACAGAGAAGGAACATAGCAAGGTCACCGACGTTGCGCCATTTGATGAGGGCGAGATATCCAGACTGATAAAGAAAATGAAAGCTGGAAAAAGCCCGGGGTGCGACGGGATTAGCAGCGACATGCTGATTTCATCAAATGGCTTACTACTAACGCCAATGGCTCAACTTTTTAACAAAATAATAGAGCAAAAAACAGTCCCAAGACAATGGGTAGAGTCAGATATTATTATCTTGTACAAAAAAGGGGACCCACGAGATATCGCAAACTATCGCCCTATCAGCCTTATTGCGAGCCTCTACAAGCTCTTTACTATGGGACTACACACGAGACTATCTGCTATGATTGAAAGCTTCCTTACAGTAGAGCAAGCGGGCTACTGAAAAGGGTTCTGCACAATCGACCATATAGAAGCGGTAGAGCAAGTAATTGAAAAGCTTGAAGAGTTTCAAAAGCCACTCTATATGGCATTTATTGACTACCAGAAGGCATTTGACTCGGTAGAGCACGAGTTTATCAGGAAGGCGCTGAAGGAAGCACAGATAAACGAGGTGTATATATAGATACCATACAAAGCATATACTCAAAATGCAAGAGTAGAGTCAGATTGGAGAACGCCGGCAGATATATTAACATCGAAAGGGGGGTACGACAAGGCGACCCGCTATCCCCAATCCTATTTATAAGCGTGCTGCAATATATAATAAATAGTCTCAATTGGAAATATAAAGGGCTCTATGTTAATGGAAAACTCCTGACCTATCTAGCTTTTGCAGATGATATAGTGCTGCTATTGGGAAGCTGGCGCGAGCTACAGCACATGCTTAGTACTCTTCACTATGAAAGCCAACAAGTCGGCCTAGAAATGAATCTGCAAAAGACTAAAATTATGACCAATAACGAAGAAAAGGACATTTTCATAGACACTTTCAAGCTGGATTACGTAAATGATTATATCTACTTAGGTAAACAACTATCCTTCAGAAACAACAATAACGCTGAGGAAGTAGAAAGATGGGTCAAAAAGACTTGGAACAAATTTTGGAGCATGGCAAATGTACTAAAGAGCACCTTACCGCTACATTTTAAAAAGAAAGTCCTTGACTCATGCCTACTTCCTACACTTAGTTACGGATGTCAAACGTGGAAATTCACTGCTTTCACAAAACATAAAATTACATCATGTCAGAGAGCCATTGAGCGGAATATTTTAAAAGTCAGACTAATAGACAAGGTGAAGCTTAAAACCATTAGAGAGAAAACCAAAGCCTTCGACGCTCTCGATCACTCTTTAAAGCTTAAATGGCACTGGGCGGACCACGTCGCAAGAATACACGATGCAAAATGGGCGAAAAGGCTGGCATCATGGAAAGGACCAAGCGGCAAATGTAGACCAGGACGACCAAACGCCCGCTGGGCGGATGACATTGAACAAGTCACAAAGGACTGGGTATCGGAGGCACAGGACCGGGAACGTTGGAAGAGTTTGGAGGAGGCCTTTACGCGGAAGGGGTCCTAATCACATATATTTTTTTAAGTTTTGTCTATTTACTTTATTAAGTGTATCATTAGTGGTTATGGAATAAATGGGCTTTTTATTTTATTATTTATGTGTTTTTATTTAGGTAGGGTGACGGCACCAAAGATGGACACTTCACTCTTAATTCAAATTTCATACGGTCCTAAATTGATTGTTGCAAAACAAATGAATAACCCTTATCTTCTGTAAAATAAGAATCAAGTATCCATTATTGGCGCCTTGTCCATTACTGGTTCCATCACCCTAGGTAGGTAGAGGCGGTAATAACTCAAGCGAAAAACAACACGTTAACAGTCAAATATTTCCAAAACGGTCCCATAAATCTAAATTCTTATAATTTCATTCACTTAATGGATTTTAAGAGCTATTCAATAATATCTCACTCGATATTAAAACATTTAAAAAAAAATACGCCCGTGTTTACCTGCTTAACTTGGGACCAAAGGCATTTTCGAAGGTAGCATTGGAATCTACCGTTTATTAATACTACTTCTACTCTTCACCCGCCGTCGTGATGGCTGCTGGAGAATGGCTCGAAGAGTTTGATCCGCACACGCTGGCTTGCTCCTTGCGAGGGAGGTTCCATAGCCCATACAAAAATAATATTTCAGGAAGCCCTAAGAGTGAGAATACTAGTGTCTCTGATTTGCCCATTAGCTTAAGTTACCTTTTTAGGCGCAGTTATTAGAACAGACCATAGCAATAGGAAAACAACTTTTAAGCAATGTCAAACATAGGCCCAGGAAAATATTATTATTGTATTCCCCCGTGCTTGTATTTTTCTTCTAGCACAAGCTGTGCGACCGAAACTTCCTGCGGCCCGAGGGGCCCAAGTACGACAGCCTCGGGAATATCTACTCGGAGAAGTACCTTCATTTGTCTTTGTTATTCAAATGAGATTTATGATAGTGAGGACCCTGTGATGAGAAGCGGAGAATGATGATGATGAGGGAAGTGTGATAGTGATGTCGACTCATTGTGTATTTATGCCAGGGTGACGGAGAGCTGCGGAAAGTATGTATGTTTGTTATGTCTAACTTCAGTATACCTAGCGAATGAAAACAAAAATGCGATAGTTACAATCTGTTTATTAGTTGCTCTCAATTTAAAGAACTATTGATTGTGATTGCCTATTGCCCGCCAACTCTACAATTTGCTGGAGCGCAAACAATTTGAAATATGATATGGCTTCGTGAGATAGGAGAGCGAGAGTGAGATCAGCTTCCAGGCACAACTGGTTTTGGAAAGCGGTGGTCATGACTATAAACTGGGTCTTAGATGCACTGGGTCTCATTGAATCCTCAATCTCCATTCGACGGAGATTGAGGATTCAATGAGTGATAAAACACAACACCCAAATGCAAAAATGTGTAAGAAATTTAATGGGTGATCCAATGAAGTAGTAAAAGTTCAACGAGCAGCGTGAAGTGGCGCACAAGATCGTGTTTATGCAGGCCGTAATGCATTTCCCTGTACCGAGCAGCGATAACAGAAGACTGAGATAAGCAGCGTCAGCGCCGTCTAGGAAGGAGGAAGACAATTTTGCAGACGCCACCTGAGGGAATAAAGTTAAACTGAGTTTACCAAAAATGTACCGATGTGCTACTTACATTTGTTGCCTTAGTTCCCTCAAACTTCAAACTGGGGCGACAAGTTCAGACTACTTCGAGGTATAGATAGTGCGGACTTCTAAAAAAATTGGTTTCGATTTTCCAGCGTTTACTCCTGGATCAAGCAAGGGAAGTTGTTTGAACTAGTCCGCTCGTAATTAATCAAATCGTCAGCGACAAGTGGTGAGGACGTACAAGAGTCATTTTACGTACCATTCATGACAATGGACAGAGGAGAGGAGAGAGCACAGCTCCTCCAGGAACACCGCAGGGAGATCAATTCAATATAGAGGATTATCGTCAACCGTAATGCGGGGGAGCCCGCCGGGGGCCGGGCGGAAATTAGATTCCAAATAAAACTAGGTAATACTTATGCATTCTGGAAATACTTTTCGTGTTTATAGTAATGACTACGAAAACCCTACACTAAGCATGCTCCGACAGGCTCATGACCGCGGTTTTAGAGTTCCGTAACCCTCATAGTTTTGCCACAGTGTAAAGAGTAACTAACAGTGGGCCGACGCCTTTGATGTTTGCTTAAATGCCGACACCGCACAAGGCCACAGTACTTACCTAGGGTTGTCACAAACTTTACACAACTGCCCAAAAAAGGAGGGTAATGTTTTTGGGTTTCATATATGTATGTATGTACGTTTCTTTGTTCCGCTATAACTTCTAAATGCCTCAACAGTATGGACATTATAGGATAGAGTTACATTTTTTACATCGTCCCAAGTGACGCTGGTTATTTTTTTGAGGTGATAACTTCTTACGGAAGGGTAAACCGCTTCGTTACGTAACGCGTTACGGCGCCAGTCTGTTTGGCTTCCCTTTTTTGTTTATGGTTCGATTGCATTGAAAATCGATATCTGAGGGTCCGTGGGGACTCCAAATACGGACCCGTAATTCAAATTCAAAAGAGTGGTCGCCATTTTGAACTTTTTTATTTCTGGCCGAAACTGTTGGTGAAAATTTTATATCAAACTACTTTTTAGGTTTGTTAGTGTGTGTCACTCTGGATTAGTGTGCGTAAGTTTAGATATTTCATCGTTAACACCCATACCATTTTGTTTCAAGAAATTATGTCCACCATCTTGGATTACGAAATTAATGTCATTTTCGTAATCACCACCCCGATGAACCTCGAAAATGGCACCCATATCATTATATTTAAAAAAATACGTCCGCCATCTTGGATTCCAAAAATAATGTCATATTCGTAATCAGCACCCCGAGGAACCTCGAAAATGACACCCATATCATTATATAAAAAAAAAACCTCAGCCATCTTGGATTCCAAAAATAATATCATTTTCGTAATCAGCACCCCAAGGCACCTCGAAGATGACACCCATAAGAAAAAATAATGTCCGCCATCTTGGATTTCAACATAATGACAACCATTATCATTATTTATAAAAATCATGCCCGCCATTTTAAATTTGTTTAGAAACAAATAATTTGAGAAAAGTTCTAATTTTGCTGGCAGGCGTCACGCTTTTACATCCGCCATTTTGTTTACATTGGCATGACATGACAAAAATGTTATAAATTAAGCACCATAAAATAATATATTTTTTTAATTGATAATATCGTAGCTCTTTATTTGCGCGAGATGACGACTTGCATTCTCGCACTGCACATGTCGTATGCACCATTTTTTTCACACATCAAAACACGACACGCGTCAGCCCTGAAAGATATGTCCCGAGCTACTAACAATGGCGACGTATGCAGCTCGGGCAAGTCCTACCCGCCCCTCGCCCCTCACACCCCGCACGATTGCCCTGTCTAGACGGCTTCGTCGGACGACTGTATTGGTTTCTAGGCTGTGGTTTTGCAATGTCCGTCTGTCTGTCTGTCAGAATCTATCAAAATCACAAAGCTGAAATTTTGTACACATCTATAAGTAGATGTTTATACCCCGCACTACTAACTAATTATTATTGACTAATTATCAAGAAAGTAAAAAAAAAAAATCGGGTACATGCAAAGAAAGTTATTATTTTTTTACCGCATCGTTTATGGCGTTGCTGGATAGCACTTGAAAAAATGAGTAGGTATGTTACCATATGTTTTTTGAATGGGATGAGCGTTTAGGAAATATTGAACGTCCGCGGTTTTACTCAGACTCTTGGTACTACAAGATTGTAATTTGGCACATTTATTTAAATTAATAAATAATAAATAGGGAATACGCACGGATTTTTTAAATCGCATTTCTCTAAAAAATATGAAAGAAAGAGATAACCAAAAGTGAAATTAAAATTAAAATCGGCCAAGAAATACGGATGATACAACCATTTTAAACTGCTAATTAGACAGGGAGATCCGATATGCACTGTGACGTCATGTAACCGGTCGGCAATATAAACTCTATGTTAAATTCTGTTTTGCTAGAAAGAGATAGGAACAAATCATTGTTGGCTTATATCTTGGTTATTTTTATAGCTATTCAAAAAATGGTTTTTCTCACCTGTTGTTACATGAATCCGCTTTTATTGAAGTCATGAATATTCCCTATGGCGCCGACAAAGTTCTAAATTAATTTCGGGTGCATCCAATACATGTAAAGCAAAGGTATTTTTTTTACATTCTAACATCGAGTAAGGTATTATTACATAGGTTTAAAAAAAACATTATGTACATGTTATTATCAATTTTTTGATTTTTAATGGCCTGTCGTCGTCGTCGTCGTCGTCCCCCCCCCCTCCAAAACAAACGCACAACACACACCGAAACTACAAGTAATCAAAATCGGCAAATATCTTAAATGAAAGCATTTATAACCAATTTGAAAGGAAAACGTTCACGACTATTTAGACTTGGTTGTGTTTGTAGTGGCGGCGGCGGAACTCTACCTACACTGCGCATGGGCCGACATGGTCTTGCCCGGTTTTTATGTTTAACTTTCCTCCTTCCCTTTAAAAGGGTTAGTTTATTTGTAAGTTTGTATAGTCGACCAAGAAAGTTCTTTATTTACCATGCAGGGCGACCTGACCTCGCCCGTCCTCTTCAGTCTTTATGTAAATGCGTTAATAGAGAAGCTCAGCAGCACTCAATGTCGGCGGCCATATTGGCGGAGTGTGCGTGGAAAGTACAAGCTATGCGGACGTCATGGTGTTGCTGAGCACCTCTGTCTGTGGGCCTGGGCTACACGAGGCTAGTTTTTCAAGCTAGGATAGCAAGCTAGTGTTAGTAAGCTAGCAAGCTATTACTTCTGGCTTCGTGTAGACAAAACTGTCTTCATTTCTAAGCTAGTAAGTTAGTAAGCTAGTTTACAAGCCAGGCCAGTTTTTAATAGGATGGAGTTCTATTTTTAGGCCTGTAGCGTCCCCGCCACTGATTTTACTATCCTGGCTTGTTTACTAGCTTCATGTGGCCGGCGAAGCTAGTATCCGTTCGGCTAGTAGCTTTTCAGTAACTTTTCAGTTTTCTTCTACAAGATGCCTAAACTTACTAACGAGGTTAATTTAAAGTTTGTACAATTGTACCGTGAGAAAGAATGTCTATGGAATGCTACCATTCCATCATAAAAAGATAAATCTATGCGAGATTGTCCATACACGTTTTTCTGATACATCTTCTAGTAATTCGTCTAATACAAATTGACATAGTTTCCGAAATAACTGTTTCAGTCGTATTGTGTTTCTTTTACGAATGCAGTTCATTTTACTACCAGACTGGAGTTTTTTTTTCACTAACGTGTTGTTACTGTCACTGCATTGATACCTGACTGGCTTAAATTTACTGGCATCATGTAGACAGCACTAGCATGTGTCCAAGCGAGGACAGTATTACTAGCTTACTAGCAAGCTATCTAGCTTGCTATCCTGGCTTGAAAAACTAGCCTCGTGTATCCCGGGCATTAAGCGTTTGTGAAGCTTACGCAGCCTGCCACGGGCTAGTGTACATCGTAAAGGTCTTTACGGTAATGTCCACTTACTGTTCCACCCAATGATATAATATAGTAAAAGGAGGTAGATATGTTATACGCACTTCGATAGTGGCACCCTACAACCAAGCCAATTGGTACACCTTTACTTAGTCTTGCGCCGTCAACGGAACCGTGAACTAATCTGCAGAGCAACATATACTCGTCTCTGTTTCGCCTCCGGAAATTAGCATACCATCCTGCTTTCACTTGTCATTTATGAATTAGTGTGTAATTGCGCTTCGTGTCATAATGCAGTGCTCGTTACACAAAAGCGTATAAAATGTACAAATGGTAACTGTTCCCATAGTTACCATCATGAGTGTGTAAAATACACTAATGATTCACCAGTTGCGCGATCCAGGTGGACCTGCCCCGAATGCAAGGCATCACGGCTAAAGGGAGGTGACAACACCAACCCCCCGGTAGATAGCAAGACCCAAAGATTGTCTGAAAACAGAGTCGCTGAAATTACGGAGTTACTGTCTCCTCCACCCCCATTGCAGAATCAGTCTCTTCAAACTTGCTCCATTGATGACGTCAGAGACCTTCTTAGAGCCGAAATGAGCGCCATGTGTGCGCACTGGGAAACAACATTTAAAAAAATATTTCAAGATGAATTGAACTCGTTAAAAACCCAATTTCAAGAGCTTAAGGATTCCGTCACATTTATTAGCTCAAAATATGACGATTTTGGCAAGAGGATCGATGCTGTTGAGAACAAGCTGGGCTCCATTGGTGCCGCCAAATCTGACATTAAGGACCTTAAAATATCTATTGCTAACGTTGAGTGTAGTCTGGACTCCGGGGAGCAATGGGCTAGACGTTCAAACATAGAGATATTGGGAATTCCCGAAAAAAAAGGCGAGAACTTGCTTGAGATATTTAGTAAAGTTACTGAGCTCACTGGTTCACCTGTTGATGTGAACTCTGATATCGACTTTATTACTCGTGTGGCTCCGATGAAAAGTGACACTAAAAAGCCAAAGGCAATCGTTGTCCGGTTCCTTGCCCGCTACAAAAAAGACGACTGCCTTAGTCGTTTGAAGAAGCTTAAGGACCTCAAGGCATGCGATATTGGTTACATTGGTAGCAACAATGCGATATATTTTAATGAACACCTTACCAGTCGCAATAAAGCTTTACTGAGGGATGTGAAGTGGGTCGCTAAAGAGAATAACTTTAAATATGTTTGGGTCAAGAACTGTACAATTTTGGTGAGGCGCGACGACACTAGCCCAGTTATAAATGTCGTGCGTCATTAAAAAATAAATAAATAAGTGTTTTGTATGTTGATATAGTGATTTCTAAGCTGAATATTGTATCTATTTTCCTGAGACTTTTTGGATTTTTGCATGTATCTAATTTTGCATGTTTTAAGCAATATCTATGCCTGTTGTGCTTGTATTTACTTTGGTTAGGAGTTAAAAATATTGTTAAGTTCGTCAGTTGTGTTCACTACACTAATTTGGTCATAAAATGGAATCTTATTGTACTTGGTCATAAATATATTGTGGCTGATAAAAATAGAATAATAATGAAGTTATTGGGGGTCAAATTTATGAGAGCATTCTCGAATTTATATAGATATAATTTAAAATGTATAACAACAATATAACCGTTTACTATCAAAATGTGCGCGGACTCCGCACAAAAACATCTACTCTCTATAATGGCGTTCTCAACTCTAATTATCATTTGATATGTTTGAGTGAAACTTGGCTTCTGCCTGGTGTTATGGACTCTGAGCTTTTTGATCCTAGGTACACGGTTTATAGATGTGACCGTGACTATGCCACTAGGGGTGATAAAATGGGCGGAGGTGTTTTAATCGCGGTTAGAGGTGGGCTTCAGGTTAGAGACGTTGCTTGCTTGCCCTCAACTGGTGCAGTCGCGGATTTGCTCACTATTTCGCTCTCCATCAGGATCGGTTCTCAAGATGCTCGCTGCCGTGTATATTGTTGCTATTTCCCTCCATGCCCCGCGATGCACGATGCTCAACTCGAATTTTATGAAAAGGTCACGGAAACAATATTGAAAAACCCAGAAGAACGTTTCTTAATTGTTGGGGATTTTAACCTGGGTGCGGCACAGTGGTATCCATCGGCGTGTCATAGTTTTGCAGAACTAAAGGCCGACAGTGGTATAGCGCCAAGTATAGTCTCTCTTAAAGCTTTTTTGTCATTTAATAGTTTGCTTCAATACAATTTAGTTTGCAATACTACGGGAAGGGTTTTGGACCTTATTATTGCTAATCTGCAGTGCCTCTTGACCGCAGCCCCCTTTCCTTTCATAACAGAGGACAAGTATCACCCATCTCTTGTTTTTACTATTTCATGTGCTAGTTTTAATGCTTTGTACGAACCACCTCGTACAGTTCGTGTTTTTAAAGCTACTGACTTTGAAGCAGTCAATGATGCATTAGCAGACATTGATTGGGAGACTTGTCTGGCCTCTGATTGCATTGATGTATCGGTTAAGATCTTTTATGATATTTTAAATAAGATTATTTCCGATCACGTACCATCAAAAATTGTTTATAATAATGACAAATATCCGGTCTGGTTCTCAAGAGCACTTATAAAAATCGTTAAAGAGAAATTAAAATTTCACAAAAAGTGGAAAACTTATGGTCGTCTAAATGACTATGATACTTTTGCGCTCCTTAGGAATAGGCACATGCCACATGCTACCGTAAGTATTTGGTTTATGCAGAATCTAGGATCAAACATAATTCTAAATATTTTTGGCGGTTCGTAAAATCTAAAAAGTGTGCGTCCATTATTCCAGATTCAATGTTTTTGGGTAATAAGGAGGCTTTTGATGGAAAAAACATATGTGACCTGTTCAATGTCTTTTTTAATTCTGTTTATGAACCACCTGATACCCTATCGCATAGCAGAACACCTCTTGCTGTTTCAAATTCCTGCGAGGAGTTGGTAAATCTTAGCAGTATTAATATATCCTGGGAGACTGTTTGTCAGTATTTAAAGAAACTCGATATTAGCAAGGGAGTGGGTCCTGATGGGATTCCACCTCTGTTTCTGCGTCAATGCTGTAATCAATTATCCAGACCGATTTGTTTATTGTTTAACATGTCTTTGAGATTGGGTGTGATGCCTGTGTTCTGGAAGCAGTCATTTGTGACACCTGTGTTCAAGGCTGGGGATAAGCTTGATGTTGAGAATTATAGGCCCATTTCTAAATTAAGTTCAATTCCAAAACTTTTTGAAAAGATAATTTACGACAAGATTTTTCCTGTTATTAGACCTGTTATTATTCGTGAGCAGCATGGTTTTATAAACAGGAAGTCCACTGAATCGAACTTGTGTGAATTTATCGATCAGGTTCTTATAGCTATGGATCAAGGCTACCAGGTGGAAGTAGTGTACACGGACTACTCAAAGGCTTTCGACAAGGTTTCTCATAATATTTTACTTATTAAACTAGAAACGGTCGGTGTGCACGGCGACCTCCTTCGTTGGGTTAAGTCCTACCTACGAAATCGCAGTCAGGCTGTTGCGGTCAAGGGGTACTGCTCCAGTTTTGTTCCCGTAACTTCAGGTGTTCCGCAGGGATCCCACTTGGGCCCGCTTTTCTTCATTCTTTTTATTAATGATATCATGTCGTATATTTGTTCTTCGAGTTGTCTATTATATGCCGATGATAAAAAGCTATATAAGATTATAAGATCGGAGGAAGACTGTTCTCAATTGCAAGAAGACCTTAATAGGCTTAGCCATTATTGTCAATTAAATCGTTTGCACCTGAACGTTAAAAAATGTAGCGTGATTTCCTTTTCCAGAAAAAAACAAATAACTTACTATAAATATTATTTGAATGATGAACTGGTTGAAAGGAAATCTGTAGTTAAAGACTTAGGTGTTTATTTGGACAGTAAGATTAGTTTTTGTGTCCACTTGGATAGTATTGCCAATAAAGCGTATAGACTTTTA
This sequence comes from Acleris literana, assembly GCA_946894065.1. Classification (NCBI taxonomy): domain Eukaryota; kingdom Metazoa; phylum Arthropoda; class Insecta; order Lepidoptera; family Tortricidae; genus Acleris; species Acleris literana. The sequence continues at coordinate 15,277,796 of OX335691.1, forward strand.
GGTTTTGTTTTAAGGATTGGCAAAGAATTCAAAGACGTTGAAACAATTATCGGTCTGTTTAACGCTTTAGTACGACCAATCTTAGAATATGCCTCTTGTGTATGGAACCCTCAATATAATATTTATGTAGATTCCATAGAGAGGATTCAGAATAAACTTTTAAAGCATTTAGAGTATAGAGCCTTTAAATCTGGCCAAATTTTTAATCCCAATAGTTTAGTATCTCTCGAGAGTCGGCGCACATATAAGGACCAAACATTATTATTTAAAATTATTTCTAATAATATTGACTCCCCTTATCTTTTAAGTAAAATAGGTTTTAGAGTACCTCGCCCCAACACACGACGAACAAATTGCTTGTTTCATGTCCCATTTACACGCACTAAATACGCTGGAAACTCATTTGTTAATAGAGTGTGTAGTAAATATAATAACTGTTTCGGTAATATTGATATGTTTAGCCTGTCACTTCCTAAATTTAAGTCATCCCTTAGAGTATGTAAGTAGTGTTGTCTAGTTGCATGTTTGAAATATTGTTTTCTTTTGCTGTTACTCCTATGGTTGTACCTACGCTTCCTTAAATTTTAATATGTCTCTGTAACTTGTGGCAACTTTGCTGGTTTATGTTAAATTCATGTTCTTCTTTATCTTTAAGTTATATTGTACCGTTTGTGCCCAAATAAAACATTAAAACATTAAAACATTAAATTGCTAAATTTACTGATTATGTGTGCGAAAACCGGGCCATTTTTACACGCGGACACCGTATAGGTAACATATCTACCTCTTTTTATATTATATCATTGGTTCCACCGGTGAAATGAGACGGAGTACCACTTCGAATAGTGGACCACTTTAAATATCTGGGGCATTTGTTGACACCTGACCACAAGGCGACGCCAATATCGAGCGCGAGCATAGGCAGGTTTGCTGAGTGCTCTAAGGAAGCAAATATAACACTTTTTAAGGCTGCGGCTCCACTGAGGCGGAGATGAGCGGAGTGGAGCGGAGCTGTGCCAATATTGACCAATAGAATCTAAATTAACGTACGCAAGGCGCGCTCGACGTGATCGCATGCGCCTTCTATTGGTTAATATTGGCACAGCTCCGCTCGTCTCCGCCTGAGTGGAGCCGCAGCCTAAAGCTTAGGTACTGTACTACATTTTATACAGGCAGCCTGTGGGTACATTATACTCAGAAACAGTACAGCGCTCCGCGAGTGCAATATAACAACGCGTTTAGGAGTCTGACGGGGCTACCTACTAACATGTAAGTAAATCAGTTTGTATACTGAAACAATGATCCTCGTTAGTCTGAATAAACTATTTTACTATTTTACTACTTTTCGACTCTATTTGTAGGACGTTCTATGTCCGGAAATGGTACCTAAAGCAATTTATTGGTCGACTATCTAGAACTATACATGTCCTATCTTTTGTGTTGCCTATAATATTAGTATATTTTCTTTTAGAAATGGCTCCCGAGCATGCTCTGACTCCGCGCCCGTCGGCCACACGTCTCGCTAACGCTTGCTGTTAATGTCATATCAAACACTTTTATACACGTATATATTATACATATTTACACAAAGAAACAATGAAATTTATGTGAATTGTTATTGGTACCTAACAATAAATGAAAAGAAATGCAAAAGGGAAACACGTGACGTAATAGTTACAATACAGAACTCTGGTGAAAGAAGTTGAAGCTGCAGCCGTTGTGCGATGCGAGCTGGACACGCTGAGCAGGCAGGAACCGCCGTCGCTCGGCCAGCTGCCCTCGGCCCCATAGCTGTATTCGCCGAGGCCGAGTACCGGTCAGGGCGGTCAGGGCCTCACACCGTCATGCCGGAACCCGTGCACTTCATTTTTGACTCATACCTACTGGGTTCTGTAGCTCGAGAGAAGAAAGAAAGGGTCCAAACCGACCTGAGCAGGGTATACCCTGCTGCACGAGTCGCGGTGAGCCGGAGTCAACACTAAGTCGCTGGAGGCTTTCACTCCTCGCGACCACTTCGTGATGTTAATTTGGCCAGGAAGTTATAACTGGAAGCGGCAATTAGATCTAAATCAGTTAATTTAATGGAGTATACAGTAAAACCAGAGCATTTATCAGTACTCGGCTCTCTATCGCTTTCACACTCTGGCATAACAAGTATATTATCATTATTTGCCTACCAGAAAAATGATAATTATTCTGTAAGTAATAAGGCCTTGGTTAGGCCTCGGTACTTTTACGTGTGGCGATTGTATGTACGACTTTTAAGAAGCAGTGCCTTAAAAAATCTCATCAGTTAGTTTCGATAGATAGATTATATGGAGCGTGATATTGTTGATTGACCGCGAGCAGCTGCAGAGCTGTGATAGAGGTAATGACAACGACGACGGTGGTAGAGAGAGAGGGATCTTGATGATAGACCGGATGTTACCGCCGGCGACTGTCCGGATGTATGACATAAGTAAGCGATGATTGCGGGTGATAGGTAAAGGTGTAGCGGTGCTTGTTGAATGGAATACTAACATAGATAGACGAATGGCCGGGACGGTTGTGTCGAGTGTCGAGCCGGGAGCTGACCCATCGCCTGCGCAGGTTCGAGCGGCGCGGCCAAGGCAACTTCGACTTCGACCATACGCGGCCGCCGAAGATCGTGCTACCGCGCTGCTGCAACTGCTGCCGCAAGTCCGTGCTCGGCTGCGAGTGACGCGCCGCGCTTGCTCTGCGCCCGCGCCGCGCACGTACACCGCACGCACCAACGGCCAATGCTGTATTTCGGAATCCGCTAGCTAGTTTAAATAACATAGTTAACCTCTAGTATGCCTTGGTAAAAATCCTGTTTTTTTTTAAATAAATGTATTTTGATCGTATACAATTTCTTTGATACACTTTGGTGGAAACAATATAATGATTCGAGTAGGTATTTTTATCCGGCGTTAGAAGGGTAAGAAATAGTTAGTAGTTGGAAAAAAATAGCTCTTGAAATAAAGCGTATTTGTTTCCTTACTGACCATTACTTTTCAAATTACTGAAAGAGGGAAATTAAATCATTTTTTTCTGCTGCATTGTTGTACCTACACAATAGGACAAGTGGTGGTAGGAGGTGTAGGTGTCTTTGAAACAATAGGACAAGTTTTTAGGCGGTCCCCATCCTGTTTCAGTCTATTCTCGTGGTTTGCTTGACTTTGATTGCATTTTCAACGCTGTTGACGAATATACCTATCCGCTACCTCAGCTCAACACAGACGACGGATAAATCCATCAAGAATTGAGTTTAAAACAGACCAGAATATCAGACATTAGGTTCAAATTAGCTCTAACTTTTAACCGACTGCAAAAAAGGAGGAAGTTCTCAAAATGTTAGTCTATATTTTTCAGCTATCAACTGCACTACATTTACTTGACATGGTGTGAAGGTTATTTAAAACTAGTCCGCGACTTCGTCCGCGTAGATTTCGGTTATGGTTAGGTTATGGTTAGGTAAGGTTGGTTGGGATGATATTACTACTGAGATTATTAAATACTCTGCGGTAGAGACAGCCGCTCCATTGGCACATATAATAAATTTATCATTTCAAACGGGCATATTTCCTGAAAAGCTCAAAATTTCAATAGTGAGGCCGGTGTTTAAAAAAGTAGCAAAAGATATTTTGAAAAATTATAGTCCTATTACACATGTCCCATTTTTTTCCAAATTATTTGAAGGCCTCATGTACAACAGAATTGTAAATTTTAAAAATAAATTTATTTATTATTTATTAAAAATAAATAAATTTAATCATAGCTAATGAGCAGTATGGTTTTCGTAAGAATAGGTCAACAAATTACGCTATATTTCAACTCTTCCAATCTATTCACGAAAGTATTGATCAGAGAGTCCATGTTTCAGCCTTATATACTGATATGTCTAAAGCATTTGATTATACAAACCATGATATACTGTTAGGTAAATTGGATCGCTATGGTGTACGGGGGTAAGCTCTAGAGAGGTTGGGTGCTATCTTATTAACAGACGACAATACACAGAATATTTTTTTTATTGTGAGAGAACTAAATGTATAAAAACTGCCAAGTCTGATTGTAAAGTAAATAATGGAGGCGTGCCCAAGGGGAGCATATTAGGGCCTCTAATTTTCTTGTTCTATATTAATTAACTGCTGAAACAAACTAATAGTTGAGAACCTTTGCCAATTAATATCGCATACCATGCTGATACCGTAAATGAAGTCAAGGATACGAAGTTTCTTGGTTTAGCAATTGATTGCAACTGTAATTGGAAACAACATATTGAAGAGTTATGTTCCAAATTATCTAAATTTATATATGCTCTGCGCAGGTTAAGACATTATTCCTCAATGGAAGCAGCAAAAATGCCTTATTTTGGTTATGTACAATTTAGTTTAAGTTACGGAATTATGTTTTGGGGAAATTCTACCAATTGGCATGAAGCTTTAAAAATGCAAAAAAAATGTGTTCGCGCCTTTTCTAACGCCTCACAAACAGACTCTTGGATACCACTATTTAAAAGGTTTAATATACTGTCACTTCCCTGCCTCTACATTAACCTTTTAAACGCCATACGTCGAATACAAAATGTGCCACCCACAGTACCCACACGCCAAACATGTTTGCGATGCTATGCAAATTACACCTTATTGCTACCAAACAAAGTCTCTTTTAATCTTCAACTCTTGTCGGCTGTAGCCGACGTGGCGTCAGTGGCACGACTTTTAGTTGACGGCCAGAGCCGACTGTGGCGTTAAAAAGGTAAAGGCAGTGTCTGTTTATACAAAAAAAAAACATAAATCTTTTTACCACCGTTAGTAAATAGGTACAACCTCAATTTGAGGAATAATCATAAATTAATACACATATATTATATCGCTCCCATTCTGTTTTTTACAAAAATAGTATACATAGTACAAGTGTTAAGATATTCAATAATATTCCTGACGTATTTAAATCTCTGGATGAAGTCCATTTCAAGAAATCTCTAAATAATTGGCTGTTAAATAAGATGTTCTACTCCATAAATGAATTTTTAAATAATAAAGGAAAACTGGCAATTGAAATTTTATGCTGCTGACATTATATTAAACATTATTGTATTATATTACGAGTATAACTGCTTTGACATTTGTATACATTCGTGGTTATCCGGGGTATAAACTATCTCCATTCCAAATTTCATCCAAATCCGTGCAGCCGTTGCAGCGTGAAGGAGTAACAAACTAACACACACAAACTTTCGCATTTAAGAATAATAAGAATAAGAATAATTTTTATTTACACAAGTCACATAGTTACAAATAGAGCAGTATCCGGTGGATTTCAAATTAGGCTGAGCCTGTACCTTGAAACCCATGGAGTCGGTCGACTTTATACAGCGAAATCACAATCACAAAAGAGTTCACACGGAAATGTAAAGTGACATAAAACAAAATAATGAATAAAATTTCAACAAATTATTTTAAAGTTTTTTTTTTTATAATTTAAGGTTTTATTAATACTGATTGACTGTCTAATATTTTGTGTGTGTGTGTGTGTGTGTGTGTGTGTGTGTGTGTGTGTGTGTGTGTGTGTGTGTGTGTGTGTGTGTGTGTGAGTGTGTGTGTGTGTATGAGTGTGTGTGTGTGTACGAGCTAGAAGAAATACCACTTACGTACTTGTATGCGAAGCCCCTAGGAACACACGCGCAGAATGTCCTCTGTTTCAGTATATGAGAGTGTGGCAAACCACTTTTTCACAGATTCCTTGACTTTGTAGGTAGTGAATTTCTTAAGATCGCAGGCTTTGCAAACAACATTGTAGACAAACGGATGAACGAAAAATGCAATACGTTTGGCATAGACAGATCTAACCGACGGAACTGGTACCCTATATATTCGTCTACTCATAATGCTATCTTTTAATGGCGACTTGGCAAAATCTCTGTGAACTCTTATAACTGCATTGATGAAAAATAGCTGCCTAACCCTAAGGAAACCTGATTCCTTGTAGAGCGTGTCTGTTGGGAAGCGGAAGGGCCTTTTCAGCATCAGCTTGATAACTGCACGTTGCGCTCGTTCTAACTCGAGCAGAGTCGTCTTACCCGCACTGCCCCACACCGCGATACAATATTGTACAAGAGATTGGCACAGCGAATGATAAACCCAATGAGACCCAAGTATTTCACCGAGTCGGCTCGCTTTACAGTGCCACAGGAGCAGCTTGGGCTGACAAATCCGCAGGTATGCATAACGAGATTATGGGTGGCCGGGGCACTTGATACTAGTTTTTGAAAAAGCTACGTGCCTGCTCTTATCCACATTTAAAGTTAGGAGATTGGCATCAAGCCAGTCTGATACCATCGACAGTCCTGTTTCTGCTAAAAGGTAAGTTTCCTCCCAGTTATCGCCTTTAAACAGAACCTCGGTGTCATCAGCGTAACAGATCGTCTCGGAATTTGGAATGGACCGCTGAAGGAGATCGTTCATATAAATAATGAAAAGCGTGGGTCCGAGAATACTGCCCTGCGGCACACCGTAGTGGATAGGAGACTGACTGCTGAATGACTCTCCAATTTTCACAACTTGCTGTCTCTCTGTCAGATAACTTGTGAACCAGTCGTAAGCAGGCCCACGAACACCCAGTGCCTGCAATTTTCTAAGCAGGATGCTAGCTGAAACTGTCTCGAAGGCCTTTGCAAGGTCCAAGAAAACACCTAGACAGCGTTTTCCAGCGTCTAAGTTCTCGGCTATTAAGTTTGTGAGAGCCAGAGCTGCATCCTCCGTCGACTTACCAGACCTAAACCCAAATTGACGCTCCGAAACTAGTGAGTTTTTCTGTAAAAAGTTTACTAGTCTATTATTTACCAGCTTCTCTAAGATTTTAGAGAAAACGCTTAGAAGTGAGATGGGTCTGTAGTTCGTCGGCAAGTCCCTAGAGCCGCTTTTGTAGATTGGGGATACAACCGCCTGCTTCCAACAGTCGGGAAAGCATCCTCTTTCCAGACTCAAATTACAGACGTAGGTAAGAGGCAACAGAATAGCGTCCTTAATCTCTTTAAGTAAAGCTGGCTTATAACCGTCATGTCCAGGAGCACTATCTGGCCTTATTTGTCTGATAATCTTGTCCACCTCATAAACATCGGTCGGTGTCATAAAGAAGGAGTTAAGTAAAGTTTGGGTGGGGACAAATTTATCGGCTAGCGAAGTTTGTGTTTCCGAGAGCCTGGCCAGTATGCGATCAGCCAATTTAGCGCCAGCAGTTGTAAAGTGCAGATTGCAGTTATCAAGAGACTCCTGGGCCGAGCTGCTGGATTTTAATAGTTGGGTGGAATCATTGTTATTGCTCGGCCACCCCACCACCACCCCACCACTTTTGTTAATTACTTTGGTAGAGTGAAACATTTGAAAAACTGGTAGTTGATCTATAACCGAGCGCACATTTAACCAGCATTCAGTGAGAATTATGACGTCATATTCGATGTTCAATCTTTTAAGAGCTACAAAAAAGGAATCAAAATTACGTTGCAGGCTTCTTATATTTAGAGTTACAATTTTAAGTGATGTTTTGATGATGATGATTTATAATATTAATAGGATTATTGTTCATGTAGTGTGATTTTACGGAACCCTCGGTACGTGAACCCGACTCCCACTTGGCCAGTTTTTAAGGTTCCGAAGTCAAACTAGGAACCCTTATAGTTTCGCCATGTCCGCCTGGCATCTGTCCGTCTGTCCGCGGTTTAGCTCAGACACTCTCGGTACAAAGCTGTATTTTGGCATAGTACATACATAAAGACATACCTTCACGCCTGTCTCCCAATGGGGTAGGCGTTAGGCAGAGACTATGGCACGCCACGCCAGGTGCGCCCGTCTAAACATACAACTTTCGCTTCCTCTAAATTCATCCACCTCTTCATGCATTTACGTGGATTTCATCGTCGGGTACATCTTGAATCCCTGTATGTGCGTCTAGGGCTACCGACATCTCCACTCATTCTCGCTCGCCATACCTCTTTCATAACTCTTCTTTCATCCATCCTTTCTAAATTACCAAACCACTTAGGATACCTATGCTTTTCGATCGTTGTCACTACATCTTTCAATCCACATCGTTCTCGGATCTCGCTAATTCTAACTCTATCCATCATCCTAGCTCTACAGTACTCTACGCATTCTCACAGCTCTCATTTCAACAGCATTAATCCAACTTTCATACTCTTCTGCCATACCCAAGATTCACTACCATACATCAATGTTTGTGTCAATACTTCCTGAACAATGGCAAGGCAAGTATTGGTCGCTATGACCTTATTTGCCAAGATTGAGTGTAACGCCCCATAGATCATATTTCCCGCTTTTATTCTTCTTTCAATATCCCCCTCACATTTCCAATCTCTCGTAAACATCGAACTTAAATACACAAACTCATCCACTTGTTCAACTTTCATCCCTCTCCACGACCATCACTTTCGTCATTTAACATTCATATAACCTCTCTCTATTATCATACATGAGATTTTGTCGCTCCATTATTATGATAATGTTATTTGCTAAGGCATGGCGAGACATTATGTTTATGGAATACGTGGCGACAACTTGTACGTGGACTAGGTCTACCACATCATAGGTACTTTTGAAGAACTGGTGGAAATCCTATTACCCCGGTGAGGCCCGGTGTTGCAAGCTATAAATTTAAGTTTCCCATTTTGTCGTGGGATTCTAGTAAACCCATACAATATGCTTCGTAGCATTAAATCCGTAATCGCAATCCGCAGTAAAAATACAGTCAACTGCAAAATATTTTATTTGCGAACACACTCATAATGTTGGCGTCGACTCTATTCCTATAATAATGGAGTCCAACCAAGTATATATATATTTGCAACTGACTGTATGATAAGTTTCTTAATGCAAGGTTAAAGGTCACAGCTCATTAGAACCACCCGGCACCCGACCAGCACCGCCTCGCCTAGAGCGGCTAGTAGGTAGGTATTCTTTATATGGATTTGTATGGACATGCGCTCACTACATCAACTACGCTAGGCCGGGTGGTTCTACGCTACGCAGTTGGTGTAGTGAGCGCATGCCCATACAAATCCATTATAAAGAATACTAACCGCTCGAGTTGAGGCGGTGCGGGTCGGGTGCCGGGTGGTTTTGAGCTGTGACCTTATAAGTACTTTGGTAAATATAATGCCAATAATAAACAAATATACTATAAACGGGCTATTCTTTTATATAATTATGCGACGGCCATCTCAAAAACGGATTCGACCAAAATATAGGGAGTTAGGACTTCGTAGATCTAGAATCAGACGCACACGACACAGCGCGGATGACTGAGCACTGTAGGTTACTGTTTATGCACTCCTAGTAATTTGACTTCGTAATTTTTGTTTTAATTATTATTTGAATGAATTATTATTATGTTTGAGAAAAGCACTATACATACCTAGGCGGGAAATATGGGGTTGCCCGCCTCAGTCTATATGTCTCCGGCATGTACTATTACTACTTTTTACTTTTCTTACCTGTGTCAATGTCAAACATTGACCACTGCTATATTTTTCTCTGCTCAGGGGCTCAATTCAAGACGGTAAAAACAATATCGTATTTGATCTGGGGTCCATATTGGCTCACCTAATTATTTTTACTCATAACGACTCATAAGTCCTAATCATCGCAACTCCTAACGTATTTTTTTCAGCAACTGTTACTTTTTCAGGATTTTTATCAATAAAACCTAACCTAACCTAGTCTTATCTACACATTGAATATTTCAGAACTTCTGAACAGTTTACGGTTCCAGCGGTATAAAAAATTCATTTTCGGAGTTCCGATAATAGGAGTTGCAATTTTAGTTGAACTTTGGCGCTCCCAACAATACCGTAACAGGCAAACTACGATATCATTTTTAGCGCCTAGAATAGAGGCGCAGGTCGAATAACGTGCAGATTATAGTAATTTGATTTTTCCTTGAATAACGAAAAAACTATTGTTGTTTACAAAATATTACGTGGCCCCTGTATAAGAACGGCACTCAGTGATATTTACTTACGTTCAATGCGTTCGATGCATTCGTGCCAGCTCTCGTGTTGTGCATCGAGCGGCCGAGACGACGCCCGTCCGGAGATGAACTCGCATTGTTCTACTAAAATTATAACGGGATAAAATAAAACTAGGCGTGCTCTGTAATATATTTATTATATTAACTAGAGGTATCATTAGCAATAATTAGGCTTATCGTACATTTATTACAAGTCGCGTCCCTGTCAGGCATCTCGCTGGCACGCGTCTCGCTCGCACTCGCGCGGCGGCCTCTTGGAGGCGCCGGCGCTCGTATTTACAACTCTCGTCACACTCGCGCAGTTTGCATTTCTTAATTTATTACAAAACGTAGGAAACGCCCCGCACCCCGCGACTCGCCGCGCGCTCCGCACCCGCGGCGCTACTGTAACAGAGCTGTGCTAAGGGCTACGTTCATTCGATCCCAGCGCCGAACCAAATGAACTCGGGTGGCTTCGACAAGTCTGCGTCGAACGATAAGGTTCAGGAACATTGCCCGCCGCGCCGCCGGTCGGAGCGCTCGCTTGCTCCGCGGGGAATCGCCGGTCACTGGTCCGTCGGTGATGGTTCGGGTACAAATTTAACTAATATTGGAAGGAAAGCTCCGACTCGACTCGAACCGTCTCTGTCCGCGAACGCGGAGTTATAATTAGGGTTAGGATTTTGGTGGCATATCGTGGTTCTAGAATCCATGGAGTCGCTATTTCCTAAATATTATAATACAGGACACTTTGATAATGACCTTTAGTATGGTCATATGTGACGTTATCTATGAAAAGGGACCTTATTGTCGATGGCGCTTCCGCCATTATTAAAGATGCTCGGATATAAATACAACGTCGCGTGACGCAGTGCGGCGTAAGCGCCATCGACAAAAAGGGTGCGGCTCCACTGAGGCGGAGACGAGCGGAGCGGGGCGGAGCTGTGCCAATATTAACCAATAGAATATAAACTAACGTGCGCAAGGCGCGCTCGACATGACCGCATGCGCCTTCTATTGGTTAATATTGGCACAGCTCCGCTCTGCTCCTCTCGTCTCCGCCTTATTTGCGTTTTTGTAACGCTTTCACAGCAGATTGCCTCCATACCAAAATTCATTTAAATTGGTTTAGCGCTTTAATGAATAAATTAATTTTGAAATATTAAAATACTGAGGGTAAAATCAAAGTGTTATGTATTATAATAAAAGGAAATCCAAGAACCACGATTTGCCACCAAAAGTCCTAACTCTAGTTATAATTATTCATTTCACAATATTTTTTCTTAAATAAATCGCAGCTTCGTTCATCTCAGTCCCGGCGGGCCCGAGCATGCCGTCCATTCTCTAATCACGATTTTACAGCGAAACTGTAGAAGGGATTACTCAATGATTACTGTCAGTAACCCTCCCGCATCCCGCGGCCCGCCGAGCCGTGTTATTCCACCCCGACATATTGTAACAAGTATAATAAGTTCCGGCGGGACGTTTAATCGCCTTCTGTTTACTCGAGATTATATTTGTTCCAACATGTTCGGGCGGACGGAGCGACGTATAATGTCGCAAGAAAAGTATACGAATCGCCGCGATAATAAAACGGACGCGAAGAAAATGAATAATAACAGGTCCGCGTGTCGCCGCGCCCGCCGCCCGCGCGTGCGTCACTTGTGCAGGCCGGCGCGCTTGGCCTCCAGCTCGTAGATCAGCAGCCGCCACATCTTCACCACGAACACCTCCGCCTCCTCGTCCAGCACCTGCACACACACCACTTGTACCACGCAGCCACCGCTCTCCGGCTCGCTTCTCGCTGGCGAGTTATAAACTAATTTAACATTCCCAGAGTCATAGGAATCTTTCAAATTCCGAGTAACGAAACGCAAGTCCACCAAGAGCTTCGATGTGTTTGTAAAAAGTAAAACGTGTGTCGAAAACTACCCCAAGATCCTTCAGTGAGCTCACCCCGGCGATATGATATATGAATACGGCGATATGATATAAGAGTAGAAAGACTTCATTCACGCTATTAGTAGGTTTAAACAAGGATTAGATAGATGTGTTGTGTTGTGTGACGGTGATGTGTCGTACCATCTGCACGTCGTCGAGGATGCGCGCGGGCGCGGCGCCGGCCAGCACCTTGCTGCAGATGAAGTCCACCAGCGTGGGCTCCGGCTCGCCGATGTACTCGATGATCTTCTTGTTGATCCACGGCCGGATCTTCTTCTCCATCAATGCCGCGTCGATCTGATCACAGAGACAACTATTGTTAATAACTATTCAATAGATTCAATTCAATAGATCGCTTTGCTTGTGCCGACGTAAATATGTATTTCCTGTTTGTATTGTAAGGGATAACGAAAAATGTACTTGAGCTTCCCGTCCGCTGTCGCCCCGACTGACCTGTTGCGTGTCCAGCTTGTACTGGAACAGCTGCTCCTTGCTGGTGGGGATCTTGTCGATGAGGCTCTTGATGTGCTTGCGCTCCCCCTCCTGCGAGGCGCGCTCCTCTCCCCGCCCCCCCACTGACCTGTTGCATGTCCAGCTTGTACTGGAACAGCTGCTCCTTGCTGGTGGGGATCTTGTCGATGAGGCTCTTGATGTGCTTGCGCTCCCCCTCCTGCGAGGCGCGCTCCTCTCCCCGTCCCCCCCACTGACCTGTTGCGTGTCCAGCTTGTACTGGAACAGCTGCTCCTTGCTGGTGGGGATCTTGTCGATGAGGCTCTTGATGTGCTTGCGCTCCCCCTCCTGCGAGGCGCGCTCCTCTCCCCGTCCCCCCCACTGACCTGTTGCGTGTCCAGCTTGTACTGGAACAGCTGCTCCTTGCTGGTGGGGATCTTGTCGATGAGGCTCTTGATGTGCTTGCGCTTCTCCTCCTGCGAGGCGCGCTCCTCGCCCTCGCCGCGCCCCCGCCCGCCCACCGCCGTCTTCTCCTTGTCCTTTTCCTTATCTTTTTCGCCTTTCTTACTTTTTTCTTTGTCCTTTTTGTCTTTACCTGGAACACGTCATCATAGAAATTCAAGTATTTTATATTATAGCGTCATCCATACATAGTATAAGTCCTATTATAATTGAAAGAGATATTCCTTGAGTATCATTGGTTTTTTTTTTAGAGAGGGTTAAACATAGGCATCGTTTGCAATTTTAAAATACTCCTTTCGGGGTTTCTTGAATTGTCTACCACACTACCATTATTTCATTTACATCATTAATGGTAGACTCTACCATGTAAAACATGTACAGATCTAGTGAATAATCCTTTCACATCGTGAAAACTCGGAACTCACGTCTACTTCCGAATGATGCTTACGTGTCAATGAATTATTGAATTATTAAGTGACATGTTTGTATTAAATAAATAGAGCACTTTAGTTATCAGTGTCAAATGTCAAACTACGAGTTTGAAGTATATCACACCGAGATGATAAAACCACCACTACAAATATACAGAAATTAGGTGCAGGTAAACAAGAAGAAATATAAATAAATGTTGAAAATAATTTCACAGGCTTGTCGATCTAGATGTTTACCAGGTCTTAATGCTTTCGGCATGACTATTAAAAAGAACTGAAAACAAACTTATTCTTAATTAACCAAAAATACTCTGGTATTAATCACTCTAGTCTATATCGATTATAACTCTCGCGATGCGACATACCCTCACGTTGCCTCGATGGGTACTGAGTCAGACTGAAGTAGCATGACAAATACGAACATTTCCGAGAAAATACAATGTGAAAGGATATTTCACTACATCTGTACATGTATGTAGATGAAATTAAAAATGAAGGGATCTAATATGTTTTTATACTGACTCGGACAAAGCTGCGGATGGAAATCTAGTCTTTCATAAATGCGAGGGTTATGGGGGTGATCGCGGTGTAATGGTTCCCGAAAGGAGGTTGCGGGTAGTATTGAGACGCTCGTCCGTACCTCGGTGCGCGTGGTGCGCGTGCGGCGGCTCGTCCTCGTCGCCCGCGAAGGCGGCGTGCACGCGCCGCATGCCCGCGCCCGGCTCCGCTGCAACACGCGCGCGGTCAGAGCTGCCGGTCAGTAGGACTGAGCCGGTCGGGGTCTCCCGAGACCTATCGACGCGGAGTCGGCTCGAGCCGGTAACACAAAGTTTTATGTCTGTGCAGTAAGAGTGACAAAGGCGTCGCTCGGCTCGGCTCGATTCGGCGTTGCGATCGGAACGACGTCGTTTTCGCTCTTATTGCATGGACATAAAACTTTTTCTTACCGGCTCGAGCCGATTGCGCGTCGATAGGTCTTAGACCGGGAGATACTGACACAAAATTTCCAGTAATTTGTACCAAGTATGGCGACCCTTTCAGGGTCTAATTACGTAATGATGAGGAAAATTATAGTCATAGCGCTGGTACCGGCGGCCCAAACGCGTGGGCGCTAATCGAACGTGTCGGATAAATTGCGAAAGTCGAACGATTTGTACCACTAAAATTCTTGTATTTTCCTATAGTCGATGAAAAAAGAAGTAGGCAGTAGCGTAATGCCATACCTCTCCGGTGTGGCTTACAGCCCGCCATAAAGACGAAAACAAGTTAATTAAAAAAAAATACAATCTAACCATTTGTACCAGGCTAATTTTTGCACAGCTAATCATCGTCGTGTAGCCATTCACGAAAATCACCATGCCATACTTTTCCGACGGTTCCAAATAGCGGCCATACCGCCGCAAAGGAGTTTTTTTTTTCTACTATGGTGAAAAAATGGTGCCATACTGGTACAAATCTGGTACAAAAATTCGCCACCTCCCAGAGGTATGGCATTATCAAATTTGTATAAAAAAAATACTCCTTTGTGGCGGTATGGTGGCCATTTGGATCCGTCGGAAAAGTATGGGATGGTGATTTTCGTGAGTGGCTACTTGACGATGATTACCTGTGCAAAAAATTGCCTGGTATGTTTTTTTTTTTAATTAACGTTTTCGTCGGCATAGTAAGCCACACCGGAGAAGTATGGCATTACGCTGCCGCCTACTTTTTTTTTCAACGACTATCGGAAAAGACGAGAATTTTAGAGGTACAGTCAACAGCATAAATAAGTGATCATTTATGCACCTTGTCACTTTAACGTCGTGTTTGAAATGTCATACAAAATTGTGATACGATTGAAAGCGACAAGGTACACAAATGATCACTTACTTATGCTGTTGACTGTACAAATCGTTCAATTTTCGTAATTTATCCGAGACGTTCGATTAACGATTTAAAGCCTCCGCGTTCGGGCCGTCGGTACCGGCGCTATGACCATCATTTTCCTTTTTGTCATTGCGTAATTAGACCCTTGAAGGGTCGCCATAGTTGGTGCAAATGACCGGAAATTGTGTCAGTATCTCCCGGTGTATCTGCCGAGACCCCTAGAGCGAGCGTGCCGGCGCGTCCTCACCGGTGGGGCTGTGCGCGTCGCGGCCCGCCTTGAAGCTGATGGTGATGGGCGACGCGCCCTCCGCGCCCGCGCCCGCCGACTGGAACCGCAACACGACCGCGTCATACAGCTGGACAAAACTAACGCCGCATGGACACCGACTATCGAAATATTGGAAATCGCTTAATTCTACGCAATGTAGACTTACTTTTATTTTTGGAAACAATTAATACTGCTTTATGGATTTTTGAAATTTTGCCTGCTCTAACCGGGAATCGAACCGGTCGAATATGACAAAATAATAAAGAAGAGTTTTTTATCAGCATTTTTTTAATTTATAGGTGAATGTTTTTTATACACAAATATTCTCTATCGATGACCATTTCGATCTTTATCATAAACACGACTGTATTGTTTTGTATTTCGAATCCCGGGTAAGGGTGCGGCTCCACCGAGGCGGAGACGAGAGGAGCGAAGCGGAGCTATGCCAATATTAACCAATAGATGGCGCATGCGGTCACGTCGAGTGCGCCTTGCGCACGTTAGTTTATATTCTATTGGTTTATATTAGCACAGCTCCGCCCCGCTCCGCTCAACTCCGCCTCAGTGGAGCCGCACCCTAAGGAAGGAGTATTTTTAGTTTTCAAAAATAAAAGTAAGTCTCCTTTGCTATTTCCAATATTTAAGGTAGTTGTCGTCCATGGGGCGTTCGTTTTTTCCACACTGTACATGATTACATTCAAAGAGTGCTCAAATAGTTCGATACACCATAATTAACTGTATATTTTTAGATATTTCCTTAATTATTTCTTTTAAAGCTTGTGTCATGATAATTAATTTAATATTATTCGTATTTTCACTAATATAAATTGCTGTAAAAATAGTTTTTAACAAGTATAAAATAAAAATTGAGATGTCACCGAACACCATTACTGACACTGCTCAAACGCGTAACCATAATAATAACAATACTATAATAATTATAAAGGCACTATTATTACCATGACAACACTCATTATAGAACTGTTTTCACACTTCGGTTACGGTAGAGGTGGTATTTTGATACCGTTAAGGATATCACTATTAGCTGTTACGCGGGTAGCACAATAATTATTAAGAACTGTGTGGCTCTTGGCTTAGAATAGTACCACTCCATGTCTTCCCGTGGAAGTCGTAAGAGGCGACTAAGGGAATAAAGGCTTGTAGTACTGTTAGGCGATGGGCTTGCAAAATGTCACTAAAAAAAGATAATGGTGTTATATCCGTCTGCGAACCTAATAAATAAATAATAATAATATACACTGGTAATAATATCATCTAAGCCTGTTTGTGCAAAATGTGGTTACAGAATTAACAAAAAGTTTTTTAGAGTTTTTGGTCATTCTAATGATGTTATATCTGTTGGCGAACCTAATAAATAAATAATAATAATATACACTGGTAAACATCTTAGCCTGTTTCTGCAAAGTGTAGTAAGAGAATTAACAACAACTTTTTAGAGTTTTTGGTAATTCTGTAGCTCTGGCTCTACCCCACTTTGGGAATGAAGGCGTGAAGTTATGTATGTATGTATGACATTTGCGCGTAAAAGCTGTCATAATATTGCAGGAAATGTCAGTCATGAAAACACCGGCTTTTTGATTTGTCGTCACATTCACAGGTCACCATGTTTAGAACCGCTCTATATGATTCTCATTGGAGATTAAATGTCAAATGCTTTTTTTATTAACTTGTTGTAAAGTTCATTTCAATCGTCATAAGAATCGGGAGCCTGAACGAAATATTAACTTCATCTACGGTATTTCTATAGATAATAATTGTTTTGTGTCGCTATTCTCCCTATCAATTCAGAGCGTGTCATGCTAAGTTATTATTACGTCATATTACCTTATTTCCGCCAAAAAAAAATCTTCGCTCGCATATGTGATAAAAAAACATGTATGTTATACGGGCAGTACAGGTATTACAACCCTAGAGAATAGATTCTCGGTTGCAATTTCTTGTTTACCACCCTTGATTCACATTATATTACGATATGAGTGTAGATAATAGTAGTTTACGTGACGGTTGCGTAATGACAGGCATTACAACATGAGTGTGGTTTATGAAACGAACCGTAAGGCGAGTTTCATAATCGATCAGACGAGTGTTATACTGCTAATTACGCAGATTCGCGTATAATACTTTATCTACACACATATTATAAGCACTCTAAGATGGGTTCAGAAGCCGAAAGGCAAATGACCAGCATTACCTTAGCTGTGGTAGTAGGTGACAGTGATGACAGCTGTAAGGTAATTTTGAAACTACGTTACCTTACAATATTCGTGTAAGGTAAAGCGATCCAAATTTCGAACATACTCCAAAATTAACAGCTGTCAAAGCAGTCACCTACTACCACAGGTAATGCTGGTCATTGCCTGCGGGTTTTGAACGCATCATAGAGGACTTATGACATGTGTGTAGATAAAGTAATGTAGACTAGTCGTGTGCGGGGTGATCGCGCGGAGTACTCACGTGGCGGCGCGCGTGCGTGTGCTCGGCGCCGGAGGGCGGGCGCGGCGGCGTCGTGCCGCCGTCCGAGCTCTGCGGGGGAGCGGCCGTTACTCGCACGGACAGTTCACACAACTTACAACTTTCAATTAAATGTAAATCAAGTTAGATGAAAGCTTACAAAAATATATACTCTATCTTAATCAAAGGTCAAAAGAAGAAACATTTAGATAATCGAAGATCCAGTTTAAATATATTGGGTGTCCTAAACATTAGCGTCAAGCCGAAAGGGGAAGAATGTTTTTTTTTTTTAAACAAGTAATTAAAAAATTCTAACCACTCAAACAAAAATCGAGAAAATTGACCCCCTGTGATAATCTCCAAGTGCTGTGACTGAAAATCTTCACTTTCCTTCCACTTTTTTTGTGGTATAACCCTTAATAACTCTTCTGTAAATGACAGAGTTGAAAATTAAACCATCACATCAATTTTAAATTAAATATTCCTTTTAATCACAACCATGTACTCAAAATTAATGAAACGCCTAGCTAGTACGAACTCGCAAAGTACGAGCGTTTTTCGATAGAGAATACCCTGACGAGTGGATAGGTCGGGCTGGCACCATTTCGTGGCCAGCCTGTTCACGCGGGGTGCGGGTGCGCGCGAGGCTCGCGGTGGTGGTGCTTGTGGCGGCGTGCTCGACCCGTCCGGCGAGTAGTGTTGTAACAGTAGTTGTGTACCTGCGGCTCGTGGTGCGGGTGGCTGGGGTGCGCGGGGTGCGGGTGCGCGCGGTGGTGGTGCTTGTGGCGGCGTGCTCGACCCGTCCGGCGAGTAGTGTTGTAACAGTAGTTGTGTACCTGCGGCTCGTGGTGCGGGTGGCTGGGGTGCGCGGGGTGCGGGTGCGCGCGGTGGTGGTGCTTGTGGCGGCGTGCTCGACCCGTCCGGCGAGTAGTGTTGTAACAGTAGTTGTGTACCTGCGGCTCGTGGTGCGGGTGGCTGGGGTGCGCGGGGTGCGGGTGCGCGCGGTGGTGGTGCTTGTGGCGGCGTGCTCGACCCGTCCGGCGAGTAGTGTTGTAACAGTAGTTGTGTACCTGCGGCTCGTGGTGCGGGTGGCTGGGGTGCGCGGGGTGCGGGTGCGCGCGGTGGTGGTGCTTGTGGCGGCGTGCTCGACCCGTCCGGCGAGTAGTGTTGTAACAGTAGTTGTGTACCTGCGGCTCGTGGTGCGGGTGGCTGGGGTGCGCGGGGTGCGGGTGCGCGCGGTGGTGGTGCTTGTGGCGGCGTGCTCGACCCGTCCGGCGAGTAGTGTTGTAACAGTAGTTGTGTACCTGCGGCTCGTGGTGCGGGTGGCTGGGGTGCGCGGGGTGCGGGTGCGCGCGGTGGTGGTGCTTGTGGCGGCGTGCTCGACCCGTCCGGCGAGTAGTGTTGTAACAGTAGTTGTGTACCTGCGGCTCGTGGTGCGGGTGGCTGGGGTGCGCGGGGTGCGGGTGCGCGCGGTGGTGGTGCTTGTGGCGGCGTGCTCGACCCGTCCGGCGAGTAGTGTTGTAACAGTAGTTGTGTACCTGCGGCTCGTGGTGCGGGTGGCTGGGGTGCGCGGGGTGCGGGTGCGCGCGGTGGTGGTGCTTGTGGCGGCGTGCTCGACCCGTCCGGCGAGTAGTGTTGTAACAGTAGTTGTGTACCTGCGGCTCGTGGTGCGGGTGGCTGGGGTGCGCGGGGTGCGGGTGCGCGCGTGGCTCGCGGTGGTGGTGCTTGTGTCGGCGCGGGACCGGCGCGGGCGCGTCGAGCGGCGGCGTGCTCGACCCGTCCGGCGAGCCGGCTAGGGCTGCGTCCGCGCCACCTCCGCTAGAGGGGAAGAGACCACCATCAGTATGCAAACTTAATCCTCTATTGAAGATTAATCCTCCCGGCTGCGCCAGATAAAGTCGGATTAAAATTCCCACAGAAAAAATGTAAACAAAGTTACGTCACTGTCAAAGTGACATTTCAGGGAATCTGAAAGTTTGGGCGAGCAAGAAATAGAATATAAATTATCATTTTGCTCGAAACGTGATATAAAAACAAATTCGAGAAATAATTGAAATTAAAATCGCACATATGAGTAACTGGAAAGCGATTACAGATCGTATTTTCCCGGAAATGTTCGTATTTGTCATGCTACTTCAGTCTGACTCAGTACCCATCAAGACAACGTGGGAGAACGTCGCATCGCGAGAGTGATAATCGATATAGTGGTCAATTCCAGAGTATTTTTTTGTTAATTAAGATAAAGTTTGTTATTAGTTCTTTTTAATAGTCATGCCGTAAGCATTAAGACCTGGGAAACGTTAAGATCGAGAAGCCTGTGAAATTATTTTCAACATTTATTTATATTTCTTCTTGTTTACCTACACCTAATTTCTATATATTTGATCGTTGTTTGACATTTGACACTGATAACTAAAGTACTCTATTTATTTAATACAAACATGTCACTTAATAATTCATAGACACGTCGACATCATTCGGGAGTAGACGTGAGTCCGAGTTTTCACGATGTGATCGGATTATATTCACTAGATCTGCAATAGTCTGGGCGGCGGCTGCAAATTACCTACCCCATCGAGTAACAGAAAAATATCGCCTTCCACGAAAAGAACACCTAAAATAGGTAAAAAAAAATGTGGTCTTCCGGGGGGTAATACGGAATGAAAAGATATATGGTCCGCTTCTGACCATAATTTTACCTCATTTAGTTACCAAATGAAACCTTTTCGTTGGTTTTATACACGATTAATAGAGTCTAAAAAAACATGTCTGCCGAGCCTAGTCTTCGAGGGCTCCGCAGTCCAACCATTTTTAGCAGCCAGATGAGGAGGTCGATTTTACCCCATCGAGTTACAGAAAATAATCCAAAATCCAAATCGCGGAACACAACCGACTTTATAATATGTGGCCTCTTAATTCGCCCGGATATAATGGATACCAACGATTTCGCATCTGATTTTTTAATCTATGTACGAGGGGTGCCTTTTAAGTTCTGTCGTTTGAAAAAACTAAAGACAATTTAAGTGTTAAATGGTATTTATTGTTTTTCAAAGTAATCACCGTGATATGTAATACACTTTTTCAATCGATCGAACCAGTTTTCGAAACACTTATTCCATTCCGAAGTCGGGGTCTCCAAAATGGCCGTTTTGTATGCCTCAACCGCTTCTTCAGGCGTCCGGTACCGTTGACCACGAAGTCGTTGCTTGATTTTTGGAAAAGTGAAGAAGTCATTAGGGCTTAAGTCTGGACTGTACGGCGGGTGATCCAAATTTTCGACGTTTTGTTCTTTTAAAAACGCAATTGTCTGCCGGACGGTGTGCGAGCTAGCATTATCGTGGTGCAGTACTATACGACGTCTTGGGTTATTTTTTCGGAACTCGCCGATAACTTCTGGTAAACAAACATTGGTATACCAGTCAGCATTAACTGTTTTACGATCTTCGAGCACGATGGTCGCAACGTGGCCACTTTTCGCTATAAACGTGGCGACCATTTTTTTCGAAGTGCTCCGTGAGCGTATTACTTTGGTCGGTTTTGGCTCATCTTGAAACACCCAAACAGTCGACTGCTGTTTAGAATCCGGATCGTAGGCATATATCCAAGATTCGTCACCACTGATAATGTCATAAACGTGTTTAGAGTCTCCTCGGTTGAATTGCCGCAGAGTTTTGCGGCACCATCTAACGCGAGCCGTTTTTTGGTCTTCACTAAGTAAATGTGGTATCCAGCGTGAGATCAATTTTTTTACACCTAAGTGATCATGCAATATATTTTGAACACTGGTCCCTGAAATGCTTAATGAAGCTTCTATCTCGCGGTATGTCGCATGGCGATCTTCGACGATCAGTTGCCGTACAGCATCAATGTTTTCCTGGGTTACAGCTGTTTTTGGTCGGCCTTCACGATGCCTATCACTAAGACTAGAGCAACCACGTTGAAATTCCAAATACCAACGTTCCACAGTCCGGATGCATGGTGCTTCATTTTTAAAAACCGTAGTCAGCTCTTAAAAGTACTGAAGACGCGTTAAACCCCTTTTAAAGTTGTAAAATATTATCGCACGTAAATTTTCCTTCGAAATTTCCATTTTCACAACCGACTTGTCAACTTTGAACCGACGCTGTACTAAAACGAATCGGCCGATCTCGAGACATTCTTTTGTTTTTGAATTCTAAATTCAAATATTTTAAGATGATACTAGTTTTTTTTTTAATAATCACGGGAGTTTTGCAAACGACAGAACTTAAAAGGCAGCCCTCGTATCCATCCTTATCATACACGCAATTTATTAAAATTTCTATCTCTTTTCTTAATTGAGCACGCGTTTTCTTTACAAATATTTAATTTAAGTAAAATACGAAGTAAAATCAAATATTTAGTAAAATTACGCGTGATATGTGATCTCTTGAGCTTCCGAAACACACAAGACGCCATTTTACCTATTTTTGTTCAACCTCGGCTCACGTCAGTCTCGTCGCCATGTTTCGTGTGAACTGAGAGCGAGAGTGGTCAATTGGGTCTTTTATGAAGCTTCAACTCGGGAGCGGTAGTGACTGTCTACTTCTTGTTTATATGTAATATCATTGTTTAAACGCAATAACTTCAACAAGTACATGAGGAATAAACACACGAGCGAGCGATTAGTGTCCAAGTTCCAAGACGATACAAAAATGAATGAAATGAATGGGATGTCGACACTCGACAGTTGGGTTGAGGCGAGATGAAGCGTTTCTTTCCCGCTAGCACCTTGTTGTCAGAGATGTGACTTATCTAAGATAAAAGTATCTAAGATACAGATACAAGATACAAGATACGTATTTTCATCTTGTATTTGAAATACTTATACATTTTTTATCTTGTATCTTGTACTTAGATACTTTTTTTGGGTATCTTAGTATTTTGTAGATACTATTATAGCTAAAATACTTTTTCTATTTAATTTCGCAGTTTTATTTTCAAAACGCGTGCTGCGTGTTGTAAGTGTTGTAACTAAACGCAGCTTTACATCTATCAACAGACTTTGTTACCACGAAAAGAAAATCAGATAGTTCGTATGTTACCGTCTCGTTCACCTAAATATATATGTAAAGGGAGAACGAAAGAGACTGCACGCACGTCACAGTGACATGACATGTAAGTTTCTTTTGTCTGCTGTCGTCACACCGCTATTACTTACTAGGGATTCAGGTATTTTCCAAAGAGTATCGGTTTTTTAACAATCGATTTGGATGATTCGAACAATCTATCTACAAAAGTCTTGCGTGGTAGGTATAAATGCCTAATTATTAAAAAATCGATTTTAAAGTTCCATTTACGAATTTGTTTTTATTTACTTTGCTGTTACTGTTGCCTTAAGAAATCAATCAATGCTTCGATTCAATTATCGATTAATCGTTCTGAGAGTATTTCTAATCCCTAAATAATAAAGACACTGGCCTAAAGAGCTTAGATGTTTTCCAACAATAAAAAAAATAATTCTTAAATATAACACCTGCTTGCAGAGTTCCGCCCCTGTGGAGCGACTCTTTTCATTTGGGGGCATGATCATGCGACCTCGACGTCGTAAGATGAGTGATAAAATGTTTGAAGAATTGGTTTTGCTTTAGTCTCAATTTAATGAAATTGGGATTTAAGCAAAACCAATTTTTATAATGAGAAAAATGTTTTGTGTGATACTTTTATATACTTAAATAAACCTTAAAACAAATAAAAATGTGCTTTCTCTTAAAGAAGTATCTTATCTTAAAAAAGTATCTAAAAGAAACCTATCTTGTTTAGTATTTCAAATACTATTTCTAAATGTATCTTGTATTTGATATCTAAATATTCTCTGCTTGTTGTATAGTATATCCCTCCCCTTTTTATAATTTTGTGTGCCTCAAGCCCCGCGCGCAGCTAACCGGTCGTCGTCGTCGCCGCCGGCAAGCAGGTCGATTGATCTCGCGGCTCGAGGTAACCCATCAACGACATAATAAAAAAAATCTTGCTTAATTACTGATGCAAAATTAATATGTACATTAAAATTGATTTGTCGCCATAATCATTAATTATTAAAGAAGCATTTAGTTTTCCGATATAAGCTGAGGATATTTATAATTAAAATTTTAACTTTTTTCGGCATTGCAATACTTCCCCACCCTACGTATCTAGGTACATACGGGGACAAGAAAGTAAATAAAAATAAAGCAAATAAGCAACCAAGCTAACAAAAAAAATATTTCAGCCACATATTATAAAATTGGTTGGACTGTAAAAACTACCAGGTTGCGAGATGGCAGACCAATTAATATTTAAAGAGCATAATTTTAGGTAATAGGAGCACTGGGTTTCATTCTGTAACTCAATGGGGTAAAATCGACCTCCCCATTTGGCGGCTAAAAATGGTTGGACTGCGGAACCCTCTAAGACTAGGCTCGGCAGATATGTTTTTTTAGACTCTATTAATCGTATCTAAAACCAACGAAAAGTTTTCATTTGGTGACTAAATGAGGTAAAATTATGGTCAGAAGCGGACCATATATCTTTTCATTCCGTATTACCCCCCAAGCTGAGCCGCGGAAGACCACATTTTTTCTTACCTATTTTAGGTGTTATTTTCGTGGAAGGCGATATTTTTCTGTTACTCGATGGGGTGGGTAATTTGCAGCCGCCGCCCGGACTACATCGGGAACACGATTTGTAAAGCAAAGCGAGTGAAGTGACGTCTCACATCAATCGAGCGGCCCTCAACTTGTTGACACAAGTGTATCGAGTCAATGATACCAGTGCAATAAATACATTATGCATACAAAAACAGTTTTCTCGTTAATACAACAAAGAGTTTATATCAAAATGAAGTTTGCCATCAACAAATTAAATTCTTCAATCTTGATTACAATATATTCGCACCTTCAGAACAATAGTGACCTAATTCAAAATTTCTGCTTTCAAACTTCAAGTCATAAATTTATTATTATAGAGACCCAATTCGAAATTTAAAATTTCTGAATTACGTCATTATTGTTTTGAAGGTGCGATATAGTTTTTTATAGAAAGTCGATTTCTTTTAAATGTCGAAAGTATAAATATTTTGAATACTGCAAATATTTTTCGTTAACCGCAACACTTTTGTTTACATTTTTTGTGGGAATAAGAATCCGATCTTAGCTTGTAGCACAGTGATAAAAATAGACGTCCTCACGCTTCCAGGTGGCTGAGTACCTTCAATGAGCAATGCCGAATTCTCTCGTCAGCAAAAAAAAGTAGCAGAGGAGTACAATAAATTAACAACGCAACAATGCGAGCACTACTGTTTAGCAGTAGACAATTAAAAGAATAAGATAGTGGTAGCGATCAGAACGGTCCTCCTACCACTGAAATAGCTCCTAATGGAAACAGGACCTCAGATGAAACTTGGTCAAACGACCATCCTCCCGACTACGCTAGATAAATTTACAAGCAATAATATAATAATATTATAGTGTACATATTCCTCCTTAATTAAACTGTGATTGAACGTACATTGACACGACCGTGCGAAGTTAATTTAAGTGGCGGGGCGCGCCGTAATGGATTGAAAACTATAGTTAGATGAAAGTAGCGGTATGTGTAGCGACTGACCTGTCGTCGGAGTCGATGGGCTCGGCCTCGGTGGGCAGCTGGCGCGAGGCGGCCGCGCGCAGGTAGCGCTCGCGCTCGCGCGCCGCCTTCTCGCGCGCCTGCAACGAGGGCACGCTCACTACACACTAGTCCATCGAATTGACAACATTTCAAAAAAAAAAGCATTTTTGTTTTTTTGCGTTTATAATAGCTGGTTAAAAATTAGACTACCCGTGTTTCTCGGTTTTTCTTTATTTAACTTAAATTCGTCGTCAACAATTTATAAAGAAATAGTCATTAAAAAGACCGTATATACAAAGTTAGGAATACTGATGTCGTGATCTTAGCATGATATAAAATAAAAAAAGTAACTTTCAACAGAAACAGAACTGACTGTCATGTCATGTCACTTGTCAACCATAAAACAACTATAACAAAATGAATTCGTCGACTTTGGGCACATTGCGGCTATCCGCTTTTACAAATCCGTTAGTTACTTTCATTTTAAATAGCGTATATCAAACAATAGTATTACGAGAATCGACAGCTTGTCGTTAGAATCAAGTAATCCGTCAGACAGATGAAAAATGGACATGACCGTTGTATTTTTTTTTTCAATTCCTATGGTAATAAATGGACTAAGGGCATTATAAGTGTATTCCTAACATTCACAATCCAAAATTTTTACTGTTTTTCCTAAATATAAAAAAAACTACGGCATAAAAAAATCCAAAAATATTTTTACTCTAATCAGCAGTGTAAAGTCTACAAACGGTATTTTATTTGACTACTTTAGCAGATATGAATCGTTGTCAATTGGTACATTTTGCCTTGCATCAAATCGGGTAGTTCTGATTTTTGTATATGTTCTATGTGATGAAGTGGTTACGGCGAATCCAAGTTGTCGACCTCGGAAACCCTCCGGATCATTGTCAAATTTTTGAAAAACTATTAAATTTCCAGACTTTTACGGCAAATATCACTATGTACACTTTAAAGAAGACTAAATTTTCAACAAAGTATGTTAAGGTACGAAGGCGATAATCCAAATAGTTTGTAAGATACAGTTGTTCAAAAATTTGCAAAAGGGTCTAGCAGGCTAAGCTAACAAGAGTGGCCCCCACGAGGGATTTGGTTATACTTTTAGTCGGAGTAGTGGCAGGACCTAACAACACTGTATGCTTAATATCAGCCTTCGATTTTCTTTTGTTTCCGATTTATTCACGAAAATGTTAAAAAATCAAGGTAATTTTTAAACTGCTATTTTATCTAAACCGTGCAAGCGAGAGTAACCAAATAAAATCACTATTGATGAAAATAGAATGGAGTTAATAATGCATATTAGGTGAAAACTTTTAAATGGCCTAGTTTATTATACACTGTAAAATTTATTTAGTGACAAGAAGGCTGTTAGTTTTCCGAATATAAATAAAATAAAAATAAATAAAATATTTTTACAGACGTTCCTGTCCTTAAACCTAGATGAAAAAATTGTTATTTATGTAACTGGTTCATAATTAAGCTTCTTAAGGTACGAGTGCCGAGGTTAGAGCGCGAGCTGGCGAGCGCTCCAATAACAGGTACGAGTACCTTAAGAGCTAATTATGTACCGTTGCATACATAACCTTTTCTACAAGCTTAAAATGATAATGACAAAAAAATAAACAATCGCTAACTTTTCTTGTATACTTTCCTCGATTTTTCTACTAGCAAATTACTTGTCAGCAAAGTCATTTTCCTTATTCCTATTGGTTTTAATAATTTGTGAAATTTATTGTTATATGTTTACAAATTTCATGCCAATTTTAATAGTTCATAAACCAGTTCTGACAATTTTTATCATAAAAGTTGGAAAGCCAAATGAAACGCCATTTTGTTGGTATCCATATTGAACGTAAACATGGTAACCAAATAACAAATTGGTGGATATTAATCATCTATGTTCAGTATTTTGATAAAAATGTAATTTGAAACTCGTAATTAGTCTCAAAATTAATTTTGTTTTATAATCATATCATCATAATTAGTCTCAAAATTGATTTTGTTTTAATCGGTATTAAAATATTTTTAACGGTTTATTATACAAATTAAGATGTCAAGTGTTCACTTTAGTTCGTTTACGCCAAGACTGATATCCGGAATGACTGTAACCATGGTAATAACAATGCTATAATAATTATTATAGAACTGTTATTACCATGGCAATACTAATTATATAATACTTTTCACGTTTCGCTTACGCTATAGGTGGTATTGTGGTACCATTAACGATATCAATATTAGCGGTTTATAGTACGCGAGTAGAAAAAACTTTTTTGGGTTTTACTTCTTTTTTTTTGCTCTTTTCGCAAAGGTACACCTACCAAAAAAATTACGTAGACTAGCCACTATTGTCAAATACGTATAAATATAAAAAAAAACAAATATCTTGGTGTGTCAAGGCAAAAAAAAACGAAAGTATTCAAGTGTCGAAAGAATCTTGCATTCCGAGTTTATCCAGATAGTTCCCATGTACTGTTTTGTTATTTTTTTGTTATTATATACACCTTACCTTATACATAAAAGTTAAAACAAAACACATCTTCAGTAGAAAAAATGTTGAACAGACTACTAACAACCACCAAGCACAAATTTTTGCTAACATTTGAATAGCTGTATTGTAGAAACTATTTGGTCTTACGCAACCAAATTACTTTTATTTTGTTGCAAATTTAGTCTTCTTTAAAGTGTTTATATTGAACTTTACTGTGACAATGGTCGTTGGTGCCAAAAAATGGCAAACATTGAAAAAATTACGAATATTGCATGGTTTTTCAAGAATTTCACAATGATCCGGAAAAATTGGATTTGTCATTACCACTTCACTGCAGGCAACATAAAAAAAATATCAGAACTACCCGATTTGATGCAAAGCAACTCCCCTTTTAGGGCACGATTTCCTTGTACTACACTATTCCACACAGGGACAGAACGTCACCCTTACTGATCTCGCTAATGTTCGCATTTATTAAAAACTAGCTTCCGCCCGCGACTTCGTCCACGTAGATTTCGATTATCGTTATTCCCTAGGGAACTTTTAAATTTTCTGGGATGTAATGTAGCCCTCGTGTTAATCTAGGGTACGAGCTATTTCATCCTAATCTGTCCCGCCGGCGCAGCGTGAGGGAGTAACAAACGAACACACACACAAACGTGGACATTCATAATCTCCCCGTCCTCCCGTATTACTGTAGCGGTCTGACCTGGCGGCGCGCGTCCTCGCGCTGCTGCGCGCGCTCCTGCTCGCGCGCGCGCTGCGTGTCGGCCTGCAGCGACACGTCGACGAGCAGGCGCGGGCGGTACAGGTCCTCGACGGCCTGCGCGGCGCGCGCGAAGGCGGCGGCGGCAGCGGGGTCGCCGGCCGGGCGCGCGCCCCACACGGCCTTGCGCAGCGCGGCCAGCTCGTCCTGCTCGCGCGCGCGCTCGCGGCCGTCGGCCTCGGCCTCGCGCACGCGCGCGCCCAGGCGGCGCTGCAGCTCCTTGCCGCGGTAGTACTTGTGGTCGCCGCGCTCGTCGTCGTAGTCCTCGAGGAACTCCTTGAGCCGCTTGGCCTCGCGCTCGCGCTCCTCCTCGCGGCAGCGCTCGCGCTCGCGCTCCTTCTCGTACTCCTTCTGCTTGCGTCGCTCGCGCGTCTCCCACGTGCGCAGCCTGCCGCACAAACGAGACCTCTTACCGGCACCGGAACTCGCGAGAGTCGCTTCTGCACTCATGTACGGTACATTTTTTCCCCAAAGTCGAAAGGCATAATGAGAATAAGCTATTTTAAACCTTTGAATGTCTACACTCTGATCCCCGAGACCAACGATTATTGCAAAGGCTTAAAACTGTCTCAACGACGACCAATTAAAAGACCAAACTTCCCACTAAACAGTTTTGGAACAATTTTAAACCATTATAGCACTGCCTCATCAAAGACCATTAATAAACCTATCTAAACCAAGACACCACTGTCAAAACAAGCATCAAAACATATTTAGAAAACTGTAATTTCTGACGGCCCTTAATAATGTATTTTTGAATCAACAAAAAAAAAGAGTATAGTATCCGCAGCGCACTAAAGACAAGTCGTAGTGTAAAAATTCACTACGACTCGTCCTTGACGCAATACTGATACTATATATAGAAGGGCATCCCGACGACTCGGACTGCACTTTCAAAAAGTAAACAAATAGTAGAGAACGCTGAGTTTGTGCCGCGACACTCGGTGTGGACTGTAGTGTAAAGCGCTGTAGGATCTCACCGCTCCTGATAGGCCGCCTCCTTCTCCTTGGCCTTCTTCTCGAGCCGCTTCTTCTCCTTGGCCTCCTCCTCAAGCTCGCGGCCGCGGCGCGAGTCGCTCTCGCCGCGCGAGCGCCCGCGCGACCGCTCGTGCTCGCGGTCGCGCTCGCGATCGCGGTCGCGCGATCGTTCACGTTCGCGCTCTCGCTCTCTGCCAACAAACACGCATCTGTAAAGCTGAGACTGGCGTAAATAATTAGTGTGCCTTACTTTACACCTTCTCTTACTTTCATTTATATATAGTACATGGATGTTTTTGTTTTGGCAAGTTTTCTGGAAATGAAACGTAGCTAGATCGATTTATCGCCCCCGAAACCCCCTGCAACAATTTTCATGAAAATTGTTGGAGCCGTTTCCGAGATTCTGATTATATATATACAAGAATTGCTCGTTTAAAGGTATTAGATATATTTTAGGTTTCATTTAATTGCCAATACATGAAGGTCATTTTATGAGAGCTGTGATGATAATGTAGTGGTGATATACTCGTTCATGAATAGAATGAACGAAACTAAGGCCTCATTTGTAACGGATTCGCCAAATTGAAAAAGCTGTAACTGTAAGCTAAGATGATCAATTGACCAAAATTTATGATTTTATATTAAAAAAACAGTATAAAATTATCATCCCTACACTATTATTATAATTCCCCTTTTTCTCCCATTCTGGCCGCATTTTTTGTCGAATGCCCTCCATCAGCCGTGCGTCAGTGTCATTAGCCACTTTCCTGCTCGCTGCGTTACACTTTCTCAGGAGGTTTGGTTGGTTGCTGGCAGCCTTACCTGTCTTACGCAAGATTCCTTTGACCAGAGCCCAATATCTTTCGATAGGGCGGCACTGTGGAATATTCGGCGGATTCAGTGCCTTAAGCACGATCTGGACATCATTTTGTTTGAGGAAGTTTAGGGTATCCGTCGCATAGTGGGCTGTAGCCAGGTCAAAATAAAGCCGAAGTATGTTGTTTTCGAATGAATGGTATTAGACCTTTCTTTAAACCTTCATTGATGTAAATATTCTTATTGATTATGCCAGTTGTAACATGCGCACTGCTACGATCACCGTATGGGAAAATTGCCCGCCAAACCAGATACTTGGAGCCAAACTTCTCCATTCCTATGGTGGTTTCCGAATCTGGAAGAATTTCTCCATCAGCTATAGTATAAAACTGATCGCCTGAGGCCAGTTTCACGAAGCTGCAAGTTACAAATTACAAGCGGAAGTCTCTTTCTAACTCCTTTTGCTAGAAAGAGAGTTCCGCTTGTAATTTGTAACTTGTAGCTTCGTGAAACGGGCCACTGGAAGTGTTGTAAAGTCCGTCTTCACATAGGTTTCGTCATCCAAAATCAAATGAAAATTATCTGTACCCAGAAAGTCGTACATCCTTCGATCGAGTTTTTATGGTGAGTCGTTGTTTTCAAGGTCTCAAGGTATCGTTTCAGGACCGTATCAATGGTGCTTCTTGTGATTTTTAATTCTTTTGCAATCAATTGGTTCGGACGCTGTGTATTTTCCATCCACTTGGCGACAATCTACTCACGGCGTTCACGTTGATTCATGTTTTTTTGTTTTAAATCAAATCAAATCAAATCAAATCAAATTCATTTATTTCATTACATTTACACATTTTACATGGATAGATACAAAGATTGCGTAATGAAAAGGGCGTGAGCACAGCTAGGCTGAATTTGAGCCCACCCGTGGTCAGCCGTGGAGAGATCATATAAAGGTACATCATTAATTACTCAATAAAAGATAATTCATTACATAATTTTGTGAAAATAGTAATGCCAATGCTAAAAAAATAAATCTTGAGAAAACCTTTAGAGCTAGGTGCCGGTGTTTTGAATTTGGCGAATCCGTTACGAATCAGGCCTTATAATGTGTGACCATGTGGGTGGTGTCCTTTGGAAAGTAATTAGAATTCAAACGCAAACTTGTATTTATTTTACACATATTTACTTTACACCTTTCATTCACGACCGCCACCTTTCGTGTCAGCTCTTATGAAATGACCCAACCGCGCAGCGAAGTTTGCCTAAATTTATCACATCACATTTTCGATTTATCAGAATATTGTTTGTTACTAGAGACGGTGCGCAATGCAGATACAAGTTGCCTATACTGATTAGAACATTTTAGTGAATAGCACACAAGATTGCAGTGTTCCGTGAACGAGGGAGCAGTGCGGGTATCGTCATGGTATCGTATATAGTTACGTGTGCGGGCGGGCGGCGGCGCGCAGGTCGCGCGCGATCTCGTGCCGCGTGCGGATGTACGGGCTCAGCGCCCAGCCCACACTCACCATGGGCCGCCCTCACCGACGCTGCCCTGCACCGGGCTCACATCACACTGCCATCACTCACGGCGCACACACACTCGCCATCGACGAACTGCGTCATACCGCTAACAATTCGATTATTCGAGGATCCCGCCGTGTACGGTCAAGATCAACAGTAAATATTAGAAGCTTTACGAATAAGCGAACGCTCCTCAACAATTTGGAAATAGTCCTCATAAGAACGCGCCTATCAAATGATGGGCGGGTTGTAGAAAAGGCTGGGACGAGCCGTGGCTGCCGAGTATTGAGTGGATCGGATCACCTAATGGACCACCTGTTCCGTAGAGAGGAAAAATGAGGAGCAGGACGGACCCTCAGAATTAAGGAGACAAAATAAAATATTTGCTAGAACACTGTATCCTCTTTACAACGGGGCCCATTCAGGAGGAAAAGACATCAGTTCAGTGCAGCTTAGTGGACAGATTGTATTAACAATATTGCGAGATAACTTGCATTAGAAGTCTTACAATCATATAAAAAGGAATATCCCGATCACTTCTAACCTGTTCTCCCTCCCGACCGTACACGGAACATCAACTCGAAGCTTCTCCTTATTTATACACAACTATCGTAACAATCACAAACACTTTTTAGAACAACCGTGTCTTTCTATACGTTTCTTGTCAAAGCCGGCCAGTGCCGCAGCCGTCGGCCGATAAGGCGCGTGTCCGCGCGGCGCTAACGAGCGATAAGCCGTGTAATAATTCCCCGCGCCACCTCGCGAGCCATTACATTTCACAATTTCATTTATTTCGGCCAACAACCTCCTACTAATAGTTATGTCGGATATAATCTCACGGAGACTCGACACGCGACGATCTACTCAGCATCTAGGGCTGCCTGAACTGGTGGTACCGAACAACAGCCAGTGCGTCAGGTTATTTTAAATTCGTGAAACTGAACAAGAGATGAAATATTTGTAAGGTTTGGATGGCTGTAGTGATACTACTGCCTACTAGAAACCCTGGCAGGCTAAAACTTCGGATGCTGATGATTCGTAGCTCAGAGCGCCGCCACCGCGACCCTCCGCGCGCCGGATCATAACCGAGAAACTCCTCTCATAACAATTAAAATTTCCATTCGACCGGCTACACTAGTCTCGCCCGCACTATCACTACCCGCCGTAAACCGAGTGCCGCAAATAATTAACTGCCGCGGTCGGTTCCGGTCCTCATGATTAGACCGATTAGGTCGCGGACCGAGCCGTGTTCAATATCTGCTACACAAACTATAAATAGCCCCCGAATTTATCTACGGGGTAATTGCGATATTGGTCATATTCCGAAAGTTTATAAAAACTACCAAACGCCGCGATATTTTCTTACTGGCAACATAACTTTAGACGCCATTGTTATCGGCTTTGACGCTCCAGTCGCCGTTCGGCGCAAGACACGGACAAGTTATTTTTGCGCCTTTTTGGGCGATTCGCAGTAACCCCAACACTGTATGAACCATCAGTCTATGAGTAGTAAGATCTACTTTTCAACTATTTCGGAATTACCCGGGCATATTTCGTATTTCCCCGAAATGTCCAAAAAAATGAGACATGACAATAAATATGCATAAAAAAGAACCAACAGCGTATTTTTGTATGTAATGTCCACTAAGTCTATTCATCAATTTTCAAGAGATATTACAATTTAAAAATAAAATCTTTTTTTAACTGAAATGTGTCGTTTACTCACCTCGTCAAAATTTATATCGTAGTACCCCCAATGCACCCTCACAATCAATTCAATCAATTCGTTCACTATTTTTTTCAAGTTTGTAAGGCTTTTAAGTATAAAGAGAAACGAAATGGGTTTTCTTTAAAATATTGCGTGTTTTTATTAGACAGATAAACCAGTGAATTATAAAATTAATTAATTACCCGGTAGAAATATTTATTAAACAACCATGTTGTCCCCAGTTTTGTATGACAATAGAGGTTTGTCCCCTAAGTTACCAGTATTTTTGGCAAAAATGATATTCTGATTTGGATAGCTTATTTTCACTTGTACTGACAATGAATCCATTGATAAAAAAATATGGTTTATATCGGGGTTTGGTTTAACAGTGTTGTATAACTAAATACTTAAATGTACAAAGAATAGGTGATTGAGCCTACTATGTGGAGAAAATGTGTTTATATTTTAAAAAAATCGGTTTATATTACCTAGTATCTAGTTATATTGGATGGCGATTGCTGCACAAGACGAACATAGAAGACACTAGTGCGTAAGCAAGTTCTCGTCCTGGTTAAGCTCTACAGTGAAGTACTGCGCGCAGCCGTCGAGCGCCCCGCGGCTGCTGCCCTAGAAACGCGCGCGGCGGGTCGGAACAGCCTCCAGCGAGAACTTTAGTAATTCGTATTGGGAAATAACAAATAAATAACTGTAAATTTCTTGGTTCTATGAAAAATGTTTCTTAAAACTGCTCGGCCCCATCCCCGCAGCGGAGTCCCGGTACCGGAGTGCGCCCGCGCTGAACTACCCACTAGGTATACTCGTTACTTACTCTACTCCTGCTTACCTTTCTCTGTCTCGCTCCCTCTCCCGTTCTCTTTCCCGAATCTCGCGCTCTCTCTCCCGCTCACGCGCCTCCCTGAAACACGTCACAGATTTAAGTGTTCTTGGCAAATCAATTTAATCAATCAGAATAATTCTCGAAACAATCAATTTAACGACTTATTTTCTATAATTCTTGGTATTTTCTTTAAATCAAAGTTCGGTAAAAGTATAGAATAGGTATTAAGATTTATGCGAATAACAGGTATGTTTTAGACATACCTATATTAAAAAATATTAATTACACTATGTGGTTAAGTAAATCAACTTCCCTACCACTACCTGCCTGAAATGCGGCAAAATGAGTTTTTAACCTTTATTAAGTCCCCTCGACTTTCAGCGATGTCAAAAAGAGCTTAAGACATTGAATCAAACCTTTTTTGCCCGTACCTGGATCACGGACCTGTGTAACTTGGCGAATGAGAGTTTGCCGAGAAGACGGCGAATCTTCAATTTTCTCAAGTACATATTTAGCTTTAATATAATATGTTTGGGTAAAAGTTTAATATGTTCCCAATCTAATTTTTTTAAGCTATAAGACTACTACTTATTAAAACCAGCCCAAAAATAGGCTAGCCAGAGAACCACTACAATGACCCATTTTATGAGGCTGAGAACTTACCAAGTGAAGGGGCTAGAATACCAAAAACCGTTTAGTACCAATTACACAACATGACGCCAAGCACAATTTAGGAGTTAGCACTTGTACTAGCAGTACTCACCTCTCCCGCTCTCGCTCCCGCTCGCGCTCCCTGTCCCGCTCGCGCTCCTCGCGCTCCCGTTCCCGCTCTCTCTCCCTCTCGCGCTCCTTGTCGCGCTCCCGCTCCTTCTCGCGCTCGTCGCGCCGCTCCTTGCTCCTGCAGACACCGCTTACTTAACTACATTTCTTTGAGCAATATTAGATTACCTAAACAAGTCAGTACTTACAGCAAGCTGGAGTCAACGCACACCCAGAGGCATGGAAGCAGAATGTAATGTCAGCACATTACAACACAACCAGTTTAAGCTATTATTCACATAAAACATATGTGGTTACTTACGCAATACTAACGAGAATCATGCATGTGCTTATTACGGCTCAGCCACGGCTTTGTGCAACAGCGACTGAGGCGGCGACGAGCAGTCACAAACGGGTCCATATTGGCTCACCTAATTATTTTTACTCATAACGACTCATAAGTCCTAATCATCGCAACTCCTAACGTATTTTTTTCAGCAACTGTTACTTTTTCAGGATTTTTATCAATAAAACCTAACCTAACCTAGTCTTATCTACACATTGAATATTTCAGAACTTCTGAACAGTTTACTGTTCCAGCGGTATAAAAAATTCATTTTCGGAGTTCCGATAATAGGAGTTGCAATTTTAGTTGAACTTTGGCGCTCCCGTCACAAACAAATGCATATTTTATTTTATTTTATTTATATTCGGAAAACTAACAGCCTTCTTGTCACTAAATAAATTTTACAGTGTATAATAAACTAGGCCATTTACAAGTTTACACCTAATTATAAAATTGTATGAGTAAGTTACAGAGAACTATCGAGCCGCTAAGCAAATAATTACACTAATACTATATAGGTAACAATATTGTGAACAAAAATCACAGTATAGGAGTTAACCGTAGGTGCTTATGTATATACCTAAAATGTTTTAACAAAATTGATAAGTGCCCAACAAACATGAGTTTACCAATTTATTATTCAATAATCATTTAAGTACTACTTACTACTACTACACGATGAGTAAACGAATGTTGCCGGTAATTTAAAATAGATTCAGATGCACTCAGCTTCAGAAACCTGCCATGACGAGATGGTCTTAAAGAAGGAACCCGGAGACCTATGCACGACAGCAGATCTGGCACATCTAGAATGCCTGAGAAAAGTTTGCACAATAGGCCCAAATCGGCCGCTTCGCGACGCTGACTGAGGGGCAGTAGATGGAAATGTTTACATCTATCAATGTAATTTCCAAGATTTGTTTTATATCTTCGGTTTAAATACGATACGAATTTGCGTTGAATTGTTTCAATCATATCTATATAGGTTACATACGTGGGGTTCCAAACTTGCGAACAGTATTCTAGGTGACTGCGCACCAATGCACAATACAAGATTTTTATAGTTTTTGCAGATTTAAAATGTTTTGAGACACGATAGATAAAACATAGTGCCCTGGTTGATTTGGCTAGAATTTTTGTGAAATGCTGGTTGAACGTAAGTTTACTGTCAAGTGTTACACCTAAGTCATTTATTTCGTTGACTCTTACAAGATTAGTATTATTTATAGTATAGTCAAACAGTGATGGAGATTTTTTATACATGTACGAAGTATGCCACGAGTTGACGACTCGTTGCGGTCGCGTTGAAACGGTTTCCATGCACTTGTTCCGGCCGCCCGGCTTGCCACAGTTTCTTGCCATATGGGATGTTTTGTTTGCCCAACTGTTTAATTTCTCCGAATTTTCATAGAAATGCACAGAAAAGTAAGGTAGGTACGACGACGAGCGCAGCGAACAGGAGCGTTAGGTTTAACAGTGCCAAAACCGACTTCTGTTTCAAAAGGTTCCTCTCTACGCTACACTAATGTAAACGATTTTCGAGAACTAACATTAAGATCTCGACGCGACCGTCCTTCTATTCTTTTCAAAGATGTATCTAACCGAGATAAAATAATTTAACTCTATTTCGTTGTAAACAATTCACCACATTGTCCGGACAGTTTTTAAACCAATTAATGAACACAGCAACAAACTAGGGTAATTACAATGCTAACGCAAATAATAATTACAGCCTAATGCGGCGCGTAGAATTACCTATCGTAAAAGTTAGGACTCATCAAAAATAAAAATGACAAATCAAAAAATAAGTATGTAAATGGATAATAAAAACCAATCAGTACCGGGTAAAAAAAAATAAGGAAACGAACAAAAAAGGCAAACCAGATTCAGACAAACGAATCAAAAGGCAAACAAAAGTTGTCGAAAACTTTTCGACAAAACGAAATTCCCTATATAATATGTATCTCACCAGAGATTAAGGGCGAATGAATATGCATGGTTTTATGAAGTCGGCCGCTACTCTTGCTATTGAAATTAGATTGTTCATTCGGGGAACGAGAGGTGTCACTGAGCACGAACCTGGACACGCTACGCCTGCGGCGCTCCTTGTCCTTGTCCTTCTCGCGGTCGCGGTCGCGCTCGCGTTCCCGCTCGCGCGGCTCGGGGCGCTCGGGGCGCTCGGCGCGCTCGGTCCGCTCGGGGCGCTCGGGGCGCTCGCGCTCCTTCTCCCTGTCTTTGTCGCGCTCCTTGTCATCGCGGTCCTTGTCCTTGCCGTCCTTGTCGCGCGGCTTGCGGCGCACCACCACCTCCGCCTCGTCCTACGAGACAAACGGAAGCGTCACGCGCCGCCGCCGCCACGCGGCGCGCGCCCGGAGCGCGGACCCGTCGACATGACACAATTATTCGTTTAAAAAAAGTAACTGACTAAGTGCAATAAAAATGTTTAAGTCATATAAATGGGTGGGTGTGGTAACTAAAAACGAATAAATAATAGATCACGATCGGTCCGCGCTCGAGATAAAATACACTACAAAAATAGCCTTTGCATCTAAACTGTGAGAGACAAAGAGGTGTCGTCGAGTGTAGATGCAGAGACGGCACACGACAGAGGAAAAGACTCGGCGCCCACGCCGAACGGCCCTACAGCTCTCTATAGCTACCTACGATTGCGGATATAACAAAAACAAACCTCCCTGAACAATGTTACTTTATCTTCCCTGACGGTGGGTAGTCGCGATGCAAATAGGATCATCGGAGTGTATTAATTTGTTCTGAACGTGAACGGGTCATACGCGGTGGTAGAACTAATGCCCCGTTCTCACGAGGCGATTTTAGTTGATCAACTTTTAATTGATCAAGAAAAATCGATACTAATTTCGTTCTCACGCTCGCACCGATAATCATACCGATCGGGCAGTTGCTTCAAAATGGCTTTATAAGCCACCACAGATAAAAATCGTTCAATACTTGAACGGATCGTTCTCACTTTCGACAAGTTGTTGCTTGCACGGTGACGTCATCAAAATGGACCGACTCGCACATCAAAAGTTGAGAGGGAATCAACTTTTGTTGTTCAATAAAAGTTGATCAACTTTTATTGAACAACATGTTCCCATTAGCGATTGTCATTCAATTCGTAAACCGATTTAAGTTGATCAACCAAAATCGCCTCGTGAGAAGGGGGCAACGTGTTCCCCCTGCCCCGCTCGTTTAAAATATATCCACGTAACAGGAAATCTAGTTTAGCCTGTATCAAAGGGTTTAAAACTCTTATTTCGTTGACCACTGCGGACGGATCGAATGTCTCATTTCCATGTAATCTCGTCCAGTAAGATAAATTTGACGGTATGTTACAAAAGTATAGTGCTTAAAGTATTGACACGATTTCGCTCGTTCCCAATATTCAGTTTATAGCAAAAAACTGTCATCATTTTGAATGCGTGGCGAAGGTCAAGTTTTGACTCCAAGCTGCGATGGAATGACATCAAACCCCGTTCAGAATATTGGGAACTAGCATTGTGAGGCCGCTAAGTTGGGGTACCCGGTACCCCACTACTCACACGCCGGCTGGTCGCAACGGTGGTTCATGGTGAACAGGCCAGGCCGGGAGGATGCTAAATCGCTTCGTTGAATGTGGTGTTAAAGGCCCAGCCACACAGGATGCGTGTGCGTAGACGTGACGTGCGCGTTCGCTTTCCACTGCGGTGTATAGTATGAATTCTCATACGACATGTCACTATACAACGCAGTGGAAAGCGTACGCAAACGTCACATCTACGCGCACGCATCCGGTGTGGCTGGGGCTGGGCCTTAAGCGTTCTCGTTATGTCTTATTAAGAGGGGTTCTTATACAAGAAACATTATTTTCTACATTTTTTTTTTAATGTGTCGTTAAAATGGTAAAACATATAGATAAGCGTCAAATTTTGTATGATTATATTACCTACAAACCCTGAAAAAAACTACAAATACTAAGAAATGGTTAAGTGTGAGTTGGTCTCGCGCTGAGTCGATTGGAAATCGAATTCAAATTGGAATATAGAAATATCTACTATGCGGTGGTACGGAACCCTCGGTGCGCAAGTCCGACTCGCACTTGACCATTTTCTAACTGTAATATTATTATTATTATTTATGTAAGAGGATAAGAATTTTAAATATTAAATAGCTAAGAATATAATGCTTATTAAAAAGTATCACCGACAGAGCTAACACCGAGGCAATTATCAGAATTTTCGATAATATTGGCCTCATTGCTAAGCATTGCCTGTTAGGAATGGTATACCCTCATTTGTTATAAAATCAATGGCAATAATTACACTTCCTCTAAATTCGTTTGCCATAATCATACATTAAAATTTGCTATAAATTCAAATGCTATATATTAGTAAATATATATTAGGAAAAAACACCCTCAGTCATTGTAAAACCAATATTCAAAAAAAACGACAAGGAAAACATAAAATCTTATAGACCCGTTGCACTCTTGTCGCTATTTGCAAAAATATTTAAAAAAATATTCACAATGAATTGTACACATTTTTTAAAAGTAAATGTTTACTGACACGAGAGCAACAAGGATTTCGTAAAAATAGACCAATAAATGACTCACCGAGAGCAGTAGGACATCCGATGATTTTGTTTACAGATGACTGTACAGTAGTAATAGAATGTTATACGATTTTGACATTAATTCTTCTATAAAACTGATTACTTACTGGCTAAATAGAAAAAACGATAAAGTTAACCTTACGGCTCGTCTTCACATTGGCCCATCATGGGCGATTAAAAAAGTGGCCATCATCGCCGCGATCATGGGTTGATCTCTACACAATCGTGACTGTTCAGTTACGCACTGTCGCCGTTTGAAGATTGACGTCGAAGTGATAGCGGTAGCTGCTATCTATTTGCTTAGTATATTTATAATCACTATCGGAATTTGCATCAAAAAAAGGTCGTGAAAAATAGATGGAGGAAGAGAAGGTGGTGGATGTTAACTATTCACCATAACAGAACAAGGTACAGTGACTAATATTATTGTATAGTCGACCAAGAAACTGCTTTAACACTTTTCGACTCTATTTGTAAGGTTTTAAGGTCCAAAAGTGGTAAAGGATGACCTCGACGTCTGCCGTGCGACTGATGATTGGCGATTGTGTGGATACGAGCACGATAATTGGCACGAATTCCTTTGATGTACCGACAATTGTCAGATTATTCCCGATTACAGGCAATGATGGCCACTCACCGACGATTATACTCTCTTCACAATCGTGCGTGCCTGTATTGGCCCATGATGGGCCAATGTGCAGACGAGCCATTACGATAACCGACTCGATTCAATTTAGCCACCGCAAGAACCACTGACCACAGACTAGCATCGAATATAAAGGACGCGTACTGGGTCATATCTCTTGTTGATTCCGTAGGTTAGGTCAGGTTAGACTTGTGACTACCAAAAAACTCGTGCGGCGAGAAATGCCTTTCGATGAAACGAAACTTCTGCGTACCCAATATGAATATTTGATATTTTAAAATTATAGGTACTAAAAGTTATAGAAAATTGTTTTTTTAGCAAATAAACGAGAGGAAGTGATTTTATAACATATGAATTTATAGCATTTATTTTTCCATTTGATTTTATAGCAAATATGGTGTCGGGGTCGACCGGCCCGGTGTGGGCGTGGGCGTGGGCGCCGAGAGAACAAAGCGCATCATACTGGTGTCCCGCGTCGTCCCGCCCCGCTCCTCCCCGCACTTACGCGAGCCGCCGCCGCCGCCGCGCCGCGCCGTCCGGGCCCCCCCGCCCGCGCGCCCCGCGCCCGGCTACTGTGCTGTGCTACGGGACGACAGTGCCCGGACAAAAACCTGACCACTTCGATGCCTCGTCCCGGTAAACGTGCAACCGAACGTATAAAGGCGAGGACGATAGTCTAGGTGAAGACGCGGTCATCATTTTTGTCGGCCGACTGTGACTAACTCGATTCGACGGTAACTTTAAAGAACCGAGCGCGCGATGAAATTTAAGCAGAGTTCTCAGTGGCACCGGTACAGTCGCTCTCTCGCGAAGCTCGATCGTTCTTTCCGCACCGCACCCGGAATCTAAAGCGACCGTATCACTAAATCCGTCCCTCGGTCTCGGGACCTTCGGGTCCGATTCTCGGTCCGCCTTCCCCCGGATGATCTGACCCGATGCGATGCGGACGCGCCGAGATTACTGCGTCCGAACGCTACTGAAGACCCGGCTTAAGACAAGAGCGGGAAATGCTAGTAGAACCGCGTACAAACATTGTAAAACACGAAGTGTGATGTACTTGTGTGCGTGTGCGTGTGTGCGTGTGTGTATGTGTGCTCGGGCGCGGTTCGCGGCGGGCGTGCCGCGCGGCGCCACTCACCCAGCGCCGCGCGGCGCCGCGGGCCGCGCTAGCGCGCGACCTTGTCTCCGACGAGCCGGCCGAGTCGGCTCGCGGTGATCACACGGGCGCGAGCGCGACCCCTGCGGCTATCCCCTTTTCTTATAGATTAGTATAATAAATACATTTATAATTAAAAATAGAGCACTAAATACCCCAACGGCGAGTGGCTGGGTCGGCACAGTTGTATAGATTTAATGTTAATATATATTTCCCGAGCAAAGTTTTGGCCATACGGTCCTTAGGACTTCCGGACCGGTCCTTTACAACCCCCGATCGATTGAATAAGCCACTCGAGCAACAAATAACTTGGCAGCTGCGCGCTTCTACTTTTATTTAGACACCCTTAAAAACAATCGGTACGATACCATTACTAAATATATTCATACCAACATCTTTCATCTGAAAAAATACATTTTAATTTGTTGTAATATTTTATAACATAGTTAATTTGATCTTTCTGGAGGCTATCTTTACCCTCAGTACTAGAATAAGATCAACAAACTTTCAAATCATAATTGTCTTATGAAGAGGGCTGGTTTCCACTACTCGAGCGGTTATTTTGTGTAGACCCTGTTCAAACCATAACCGTCTGTAAATAATGATCATAAACTGTGTGCTCAACCCGCAAGCGATGTCAAGCGCAGCTGCCGGTAGAAGAGCGGGCCCGCGCCGGCGCGCCGCTCGCCTCCGCGGCGCCGGCGGACCGGCGCTGGCTGCGAGCGCATCCTCCATCCTCTTACAGGGCTTGCGAGGAGTGGTAAAGCCAACTCATCAATCCGACAAGCAAAACCAGTCCGTGGGTCCACAGAAAACCAGCGTCGAACTTCCAATAGGTGGTGGTACGGCGTATAGCTGAGTGGATACCATTTTCGCAGCACTACTTTCCACACACTGTAGCCAGTTATAATTAAGCGAAATAAATGATTTTCTATTCTTTTCTATTATATTCTATTTCAAAGATCATTCACGCACACACGTCACGGTGCTTGTGTGATGTGCAATAGAGGATTATGCACAGATTTTTTAATTCCATTTCTCAACAAAATATGAAAATACCGTAAAAGAGATCACCAAAAGAGAAATTAAAATTAAAATCGGCCAAGAAATACGGATCAAAGAGAGATCCGATATGCACTG
This sequence comes from Acleris literana, assembly GCA_946894065.1. Classification (NCBI taxonomy): domain Eukaryota; kingdom Metazoa; phylum Arthropoda; class Insecta; order Lepidoptera; family Tortricidae; genus Acleris; species Acleris literana. The sequence goes on from OX335691.1 coordinate 15,321,114, forward strand.
TGACGTCATGTAACAGGTCGGCAATATAAATTCCATGTCAAATTCTGTTTTGCTAGATAGAGATAGGAACAAATCATTTCTGGCTTATATCTTGGTTATTTTTATAGCTATTCAAAAATGTTTTTTCTCAACTGTTTGTTGTATGAATCAGCTTTTACTGAAGCTGTGAAAAACGTCATGAATATTCCCTTGCAAAACGAGGAGTTAAGCACGTCGTACATTTAGGGTCACGGATGATTCTGTTGCGAGTTTCGAGTGGCAGATGCGCTCCAGCTGCGGATGTCGACGAGCCCGGCCGCGGGCGGGCGGCGGGCCGGCGCGCGCCCTGTAATCAGCGAGGACTCACCGCAGCGCCGGCGACGGGGTCCGGTGAAGCCCGCGGCTCCACGATGCATCGCTTTCCCCTACTCCGACACTTCGTACACAGGCATCACAGACCCCTTGCAAGCCAAATACCGAAAATCGATGTCATAAGTAAACATGAAAACCAGCAATTTGCTAGTCAGGCCGGGCACATTGGTCAGCCTTCTTGTTTCAACGGATAACAAGCTTTATGTAAATAACATGGAAGTTTACTCTTTTTAACTTTTTTCAGACATTGAATGTATATTGCCCCACGTAGCGCTGAATGCTACGCCAGAGCGAGCTCGCGCTCCCTCGCACGCGGCAGGTTCCCGGGGGTGCCCTACTCTCGCCGGAAAGCGACGCATCGCGGGGAGCCGCGGCGGCGACGCGACGCGAGCAGCGCACGCGGTGTCGAGGCATCTACTCCGAAAAATGAAACTTGGTTCGACTATCTCTCTCACACTCCGCTGCATAGTGGCGAGTGAGCGAGACGGGGCGCACCTTCATGCTCTCGCGGAACTTGCCGATCTCGCGGTGGATGACGTCGCGCTTCTCCTCCGAGATGTCGGCCTCCTCCAGCGCGCGCGCCGTCTTCGAGATCGCCTCCTCTGCAACACGCGCGAGCGCCGAGTTTTACTATTCAGGCCGAGCGAGATTGACGAATCCCATCGATAGTCGTCAACTTTTGTAGGGGATCATACACATATGAATGACATCCATTTTGTGTTTTCTGTATCATATCTTTAGGCACTGGTCCCACCGCCGGCGAGTAAGCGATGAACTATCGGCTTAAACCTCTCTCTTTTATTTACACGGGAGCGATTATCTTTTGTTCATTTCTTGGGCAAGAAAATCGCCGATAGTTCATCGCTTACTCGCCGGCGGTGGGACCAGTGCCATACGGTAATTTTTTTGCCATACGCACCTTTAAAACAATAGTGACGTAATTCAGAAATTTTAAATTTCGAATTAAGTCTCTATCATAATAAATTTATGACTTGAAGTTTGAAAGCAAAAATTTTGAATTAGGTCACTATTGTTCTGAAGGTGCGGTAAGCGAACTAAAATGTTGTAAGTAGGTAACAATGCCTTATTATAAGTTGATGTTATTCTGAAATCTCTTGCGTTTGGATGTGTTAGGCGACGAAGAAGTTAAACGAGCGAGTGGTTAAGTGGATGAGTCAGCAAAAGAGGCAGTGGGAAGGTAATTGGTAGGAGCGAATTAGTCGGTGAGGAAGTAAGTTGTTGAGCGAATAGGTAAGTCAGTGGGGGAGTGAGTAAGTGAGAAGAGGGTGGATGAATTGGTAAGCGAATGAGCCAGTCGGGAGTGGATGACTCGTTAAGGTAACGTGGGGGGGCGTTGAGTTTATGAATGAATTAGTGGAGGTGCGAGAAGTGGGTGTGCGAACGGATGCGTGTATGAGTCAGCGGGAGGTGAGGAGTGGAGAATGGGCGAGTGATAGAACTATTTGGGTGTGATGATTGATGATTAATAATTGACGAGTTACTGGGCGGCAAGGTGAATGGATGAATCAGTGGGAAAGTGAGGAGCAGGTGAGCGAATGAGTTCGTAAATGAGTCAGTCGGAGAGTAAGGTGTTAGGGGGAGTTGAGCGATGAGTCAGCGAGCGAGCGGTGAGCGCGTACCTTGCTGCAGCTGCTCGTAGTTGGCGATGTCGTCCTGGTAGTCGCGCGCGACCTGCGCCAGGCGGCGCGCGGCGGCCTCGTCGAGCGCGCGCTGCCGCGCGTCCAGGTACTCGTCCGCACCCGCCGTGCCGCCCTCCGCCGTCAGCCGCGAGCGCTGCTCCGCTGCGGGACAGAGCGGTCACGTCATCTCGTCCTTCGACTCGCGCGTTTGCGTGGTGTGCGTGTAGTGTAGGTACTCACTCTTGTAGGTGTCGACGAGCTGCTGCATCTTGCCGTCGGTGCGCGCCAGCAGCTTGCGGTCGGCGAGCGGGCGCTCGTGCAGCAGGCGCACGCAGCGCAGCGCGGCCTCGGGCGAGGCGAACTCGCAGAACCCGAACGTGCCCACGCGCTTCCAGCTCAGCACCGGCCCGCACGCGCCCAGCAGCGCGCGCATCATGGGGTCAGGCGCGCGCGACGTGATGTTGCCTGCGGCGCGAACAAGCCGCCCACTATCATACTTGACTCAACCTGAACAGGCCTCGACGACGACCAATATTCACAACACAACTATAATGCATCTTGCTCTAAATATACTTATGTTGTAAAAAAAAAGACAGCGATAGTTGCCGGCCACGAAAAGCCGTGAATTAACTTTTCACGGCTTTTCGTGGCTCCCATTCACGGGCTCTCGTCAGAAACGATCCCGTGTGGACTGCTTCTAGTCGCCTGTGTAGACCATCATTGGTGCCACCATCATCTAGCGGCAGCTAGGTACAACCACAACTACTGAGGAAACTAAAAATGAAAAAAAACCATATCGTCTTTGATCTGTTATAGTATTATTTTTAACCGACTTCAAAAAAAGGAGGAGGTTCTCAATTCGTCGGGATATTTTTTTTTTTATGTATGTTCCCCGATTACTCGAAGATCACTAGACCGATTTGAAAATTTTTTTCGTTGTTCGAATGGGTATACTTTCTAGTTGGTCCCATTGTCACCACGTCAGGATCTGATGATGGGATCGTGGAGAAATCAAGAGAACTCCTCAAGTATTATAGGCACACCTATAGCGATTTTGGTATTTTTCACTGTAACTCATGCATTTGCTTTTGAAAAGTACTATATGGTGAAGTGGAACTGATGATGAAGACCACAGATGGCCACCGGAACTCCTTAACGGTACCTATTTCAAGGGTGGCGATAAGATATTTCGATAAAGGTAGTTGAGCGACTATGACGAAGCACATTTAGGTTTAAATATGACTATGACATTCCCGCGGCGTTTTCAGCGGCGAGCTTGAAATGTTCTATAGTTTCTCATTAATATTTAGAAGTGGAGCTACGTAACAGCATAAATAGGATCACTAGAAAGTATAAAATAAAATAAATGTTTGAAAAAACAAAAAACCGCCTTCAAAAATGCAAAAAATAACTTCTTTTAAAATGGTAGGTCAGTCCAACTGAAGTCGGCGTCCCACAATATTTTAAACCAAAAGCCGAATGCAGTTGGACTGACCTACCATTTTAAAAGAAGTTATTTTTTGCATTTCCGAAGGCGGTTTTTTGTTTTTTTTTACATTTATTTTATTGACTCATTTGCCATTACTGTCAAGTAAATAAGAGCTATCAAAATGTTGACAATACGATAACCGGTCCAAGACGATAAGGTTTTTACTACGGCCTAGAATCTCGGCCCAGTTATCAGACTACTAGAGATGAAAGATAGAGCCAGCCTTACCCCATTATGTGCTAGAGTGAGCTTCACATTTTCATCACCTTTGGGCTTTTAATTGTGTTCAGTAAAGTGACATCTTCATTCTTATGTATAAAAAAAATCCTTATTACTTCACGTACTTAGGCTCTTTCAGTAGAAGTCCGATTCACAAAAGTTATGAAAAAAAGATAAAAGATATCTATTCAGTAAGTAGGCAGCACGGGAACTTTTATAAGTCAAACATCTATCAGCACCAGTGATCGGAAAAGGAAGAGTATATTTACCTAAAGTTCGCAAACGGACATAATTAGCCCAGTCTTTTTTTTTTATAAAAATGTTTATTCAGAAAAACTTAACTTAAGGCAAAACAATGGTTTTGGGTCCTGCGCTAGGATTCCCTGTGTTGCAGGCCCCAATTTGAAGAGTCTATAACGACATCATAGATCGCAAATGCGCATGTAACTAAGATTTTTTTATATGTTGTTAGGTCCCTTAAGAGTAGTTAATACTGTTACGTACGTGGGGGTAGGTAACTGATAGAAATGCACAAATACACCGATAATCAAAAGTAGACTTTAATAACGCACTCACTTAAACCGTTACAAAACAATTATCGCACAAAAACTTCTAATACTCAGATGATCGCTCGGGTCGCTCTTATTCGCACTGATCGCTTTCCAAGTAAAGACTGACTCATCGCAACCGGTGTCCGCCGTTTTATAGTTCCCGAGTCCGATTATTCTAGAACGTCTTCCGGAATGTTCGATGTACTTCGCCCCGCCAAGGTCGATCGAGACTGTTAGTTGCTGGAATGTTCTACACCTTGCTACCTTGTTGTTTTTACGATCGCAATGACCTTGACTCACGGGTCTGGATGAGTCTGGAATGTTCCGCGTGTTGCCGTCTCATTTCGTGTTATCTCTTTCACACGCTTCTGGAAGGTTCTCAGTATAGCTGTCTCTTTCTAATCATGCTATCTCTTTCACACGTTTCTGGAAGGTTCTCAGTATAGCTGTCTCTTTCTAATCATGCTATCTCTTTCACACGCTTCTGGAAGGTTCTCAGTATAGCTGTCCCTTTCTAATCATGCTATCTCTTTCACACGTTTCTGAAAGGTTCTCAGTATAGCTGTCTCTTTCTAATCATGCTATCTCTTTCACTCTTAGTGGAAAAAATGCCATATACTGAAATGTACGTATAAGGGGTCCTGAAAATGGGTTTTCAGGTTATGGCGTCATCTGATAGAGGGTGGCCTGAAACGGACTGAAAACATGTTTCAGCCGCCTGAAAACAACGGTAAGTTGGTCGAAATTTTAATAATCTGGTATGTGATAGAGCTACCTCTGAAACGGACTGAAACGATATTTCAGCCTGCTGAAAACGCTTCTAAAGCACCAAAATTAACGATTAAAAATGAGACGCCTTATACCATCGGCGTAACAATACCTAAGTTTGCAACCTTGAAAACCCTATGCTACCCCCATGGTGCTCGAAAAGCTGCGAAATTTTGAGACTTGTTTCAGTTTTTTCGAAAAAAATAAGGACCGTATCGAAAAGAAAGTAGATAATTTCAAAATGATATCATTTTTTTTCTCTGTGCAAATTGATAATGAAACAAAAAGAAACTGAAAAATAAGGTCTTTATAAAAAGGTGTTTTGAATGAATTCGTTGTATTATATCTATTTTGCCTGCAACCTAACTTTCTTTTTAATGTGTCTCATTTATTTTTATGGACGACCGCATTTGATACATTTTTAGATGCCCTGTTACATTTTTTTAAAAGTCGATAACTGATGTGGCAGCTTTAACGTTTTTTTAGAGGTATCGATTCATGATAGCCCAATATCGCTCAAATGGGCGAACTTCTGGGCAATTATGAAGATTCATATCCTTATCCACTACTTCTACCTTATAGGCTTTATACCATGCCTTCGTTGTTTTAGAGTAATGACAAGAAGCCAAATCCGGCCAAAATTTAAATTGCTAATCCTGTGCTTCTTTATGAGTGGTAGTAATATTTTCTGTAAGCACTCGTCACGGTGTACCGCAGGTGGTCAAAGTCCCTATAGTGCAGAAGGATTGCGATCGCATACCGCTTTGACAAATCGCTTGCCACACTAATGTTTCTTTGCCGAATTTCTCGATGTTGATGGCCTTATCTTATCGAGTAACCTCCTTATTAGACGGCACCGTAATAAATTGAGGTCCTGGTAAGGCTTTAAAGTCCAATTTGCATAGGTCTCGTCATCCATTATAATGCCCTGATTTTTCTTTTTCAATATACTGTGGTATGATTCCTTGTCCGTTTTCTGACAGTTATTGTTTGATTTTCATCTCTTTTAGGTTGTTTTTGTTTTTTATAGGTGTTTAGGTTGCATCTTAGTTTGATTCCTTTCTTTCTAGTGCCAAGTCGATTGTCCCTAGTTTTCTTCCAGATTTAGGCAAATCTTCGAGAGTACAGCAGTCACTTTTTTATTTTTTATTTTTTATCTTTTGTACGCCCGGGGGACTCAACTCGTACTTTTTAGCCAGTTTTCTTACCGTCATACCGTATATTTTGCACCAATCGTCCAAATTGTTTTTTCGAATGTGTTATTTAATTTGCCCCATGTTTACGGTTTGACAAATATAGCAATTATTTTTGGTTGCAATTTAAAGAAAAGGATGTAGTTCGGTATTTCAAAAAAAGTTCATGTCTATTTTATGTACGTGCTAGTTTTTAGAGATGCCTAAAGTTGTTTACTTTCTTTACGATACGGTCCTTACTCTAAAGGACCATTTAGATTATGCAAGTTTATTTTACAAGAATCGGCAATAATTGTACGCAACTATTTTGTTGCAATAATAGTGTTTAAGAATTGGACCAAACGTAAGGTTTAGACGGAATTTTTTATTTCCTCAATTTTATTCTATGGAAAGTGCAAGAAAGTTGTATAATGTAAATGGGCCTTAAGGAACCGTTTTTCAAGAATTTTTGGCTCTACTTTTTAACGCATTCACTGCCAGGGGGCGTGGCCTAGGAACAAACATTGGTTGCGGAGATACAGCAAGTTGAAGATGGGCAATGTGCGCAGAGCCCGCTCCTCAGACCCTGCTAAAAATGGTGACTTGCAAATGCAAAAAGAGGTTGCTTAGGGTCGTGCACTTGCAGACAGGCTGGGCTCAGGTGCTCTATCCTATGCTCCTTTTGCCACGGATGAAATTGCAACAACGCCATCCCTATCGTCCTGGACGAGGAAGACGAGGATGTGGACGACCCAGCACCATGAGCCGGCCCGCCTCCACTTCAGAAAACATTATCCCTCTTCCCCCACTCTGCCGTCCTAACCAAAAATGCAATAACTAAATACAATAGCCAAAGCAGATTCAACTCTCTTCTTTTTGTAACTAGGTTGCAATTTCTACAGATGTTTTGTCTGAGATATCGCCATTATGCTTAGTAGGGCAGCACTCCTCCCCACTGATCTAGACTGGATGAGACCTGGTCCTTCCAAAAGGACGAAAGTCTTAAACTGTTTTTGCTTGACCGTGTAAATAGTATTATTTTATAGTTTAAATATATGTTTACTGTGTTTTTTATGTTTACGTTTATTTTGAAACCATGTGTTAAATCTAAAATGTCAAATTTACACTTTTTGGTTTTCTTTAAGAAATACATTTATACATTATTCAGAACAATGTTTTTATCATTTAACCAAAATCAGATATTTTAATAGTTTTTATATTTTTGAGAAAACTATGAAAGCTAGAGGCACTACTTTGGTATTAAATTGAAGCTAGTCATATGGTACACTAATTCTTATCTCAACTTTTATTCTAGGACCATTAGTTTAGCCAGTACCTAACTTAGAAAATGACCATAACACGAAATTTTCATTTTGTTTAAAAAAAATGTCAGTCTTTGACTAGCTGTATCTCCGCAACGAATAGTCTTACAGTACTCAAATTAGGCTTAAATTGTAGCCAATTTAGTACGCTTTATTAAAATATGAACAAAGATACTCAAAAAACGCTTCGTTTATATAATTATTTCGAAGAAACTGAAACAAGTGCCTTAAACTTTCGCAGTTAACGAAACAACGTGGAAGTATGTTCATTTCTTTAGTGTATGTTTATTGGAAGCCTTAATTATACATCTAAAATGGTAAATTCACATTTTTGCACATTGTTTTTAAAGATAATCGTCCAAAAATTATTCAGTACAACGTTTTTATTATTTTGCCAAAATCCGATATTTTACTATTTTTTATTTTGTATGAAACTATGAGGCCTAGAGGCACCATCTTGGTATTGGATTGAGGCTAATTCAATTCTCTACAAATTCTTTTGCCATGACTTTTACCTAGGAGCATTATTTCAGCCGGTATGTATCTTCGAAATAACCCTAACAACATATTTTCACTTTTTGAAGAAAATTGCCCATCTTTGACTTGCTGTTTCTCCGCAACCAATAAACATAATGTGCTCAAATTAATTATCTTTATAAAAGTCTAATCAAAGATACTAGGAAAATACTTCCTTAGATAAGGTTTTCCGAAAAAACTGAAACAACTGCCAAAAATTCGCAGGTTTTCGAGCACTATGGGGCAGCACAGGGTTTTCGAGGTTGCAAACTTGGATGTTAAATACTCACAACGGACCTAAAAACATATAAGCAAATCGTAGTTACATGCGGGTTTGCGGTGTTTGCCTTTTTTAGTGTTGTTATAGACTGGGCTATAATATAGAGTGGTTATTAATGCAGCTATTTAATGAAATTATAAAACAAGAAAAAATGCCTAAAGAATGGGAGACATCGGTAATTAGTTTGATATATAAAAAAGGAGACCCATATCAAATAAATAATTACCGACCAATAAGTCTGTTGCAGTGTAGTTATAAATTGTTTACAAGTTTTATTCTAAATAGAATCAGACAAACGCTAGATTCTCAAACTGGATTTAGACAAAAAAATTCTACTATAGATCACATTTTTACGCTACAACATATAATAGAAAAGTATATGGCAAAAAACTTTATGTAGCTTTTGTAAATTACTCAAAAGCCTTTGACACAATTTCGCATGTCAAACTTTGGAAAGCGCTAAAAGAACAAGGCATAGAAATAAAATACATACATCTGCTTACAGAAATATACAGCAAAAGTAAAGCGCTAATAAAACTTGAAAGGAAAGGAGAAAAATTTCAAATTAAGCGGGGTGTTAGGCAAGGAGACCCAATCTCGCCCAACCTATTCACAGCCCTGCTGGAGTACATATCCCGAAGAATAGACTGGCAAAACTGTGGCATCAACCTTAACGGAGAACGCCTTCATCACCTACGTTTTGCAGACGATATTGTGCTGGTGGCAGATAGCCATGAGGACCTACAACACATGCTAGAAGCACTCCACCGGCACAGTAAAGAATGCGGTTTGGAGATGAACCCAGAAAAGACGTGTGTAATGAGCAACAGTGACCCTAAAAACATCCAAATACAGTCTAAAGATATTATATACGTAGACGAGTATATATATGTCTAGGTCAAAATATTTCATTAATGCAACGATTTCCAACTATAGAAATAGAGAGACAAATAAAAAAAGCCTGGAGCTCATACTGGTCCTACAAACATATCTTCAAATCTAGAATGGATATAAAACTGAAAAAGAAAGTGATGGACTCCGTTGTAACACCCACCCTACTGTATGGGTGTCAAACATGGCCGCTGAATAAAGAAATCATAACCAAACTGCAGGTATTCCAAAGAGCCGCTGAGAGGAGCATGCTCTGTAGCATTAGCTTAAACTAAAAGATAAAGTGCGAAACTCCATTATCCGTCAAAAAACAAAAGTGATAGATGCCGCAGAAATGGCGTGTCGAGACGATGGAGCGAGAAAATACTTCACTGGTACCCGCGCGGCTCGCCGCGGCCGAGAGGCCGACCGGGCCGACGCTGGCGGGACGACATTGTCGCCGTGTCGTGGGCGTCACCTGGACCCGATTAACCGCGGACAGACGAGAGTGGCAGAGAATGGAGGAGACCTATGTCCATAAATGGACAGCCCAATAGAATTACTGTGATACTTAATTTATAATTTATACTGAATGCTTAAATTTAATATATTAATAATAGTATTTAATTAAACTAATGTTTGTATAATTGTCAGTTATTTAAATGAAACTGTTTTTATGCATGAATTGTAAGAAAATCTATTGGAAATAAATGGCTTTATTATTATTCTAGATATTTATTTAATTTTCTGTACATTAGGTTTTTTATAACAAATATTCAAATATAAAAGTAAAATAACAATACTAATACAAACAAATAGACATTATAAAAAACCTAACCTACGAGTGCCGCCGGCAGCGGGGCAAGGCTCAAGCTACCGGTGGTTAGGGCTGCAGAGAGAGGAACCTCCTCACAATACGTGCCGTGTCGAGGAGTACTGCCTTCTGTATCTGGCCCTTGATCCAGCCATCTAGCGAGAGTCTCTTGAGGTGTTGGTCGAGACTCTTCGCTATAAGACCGTTTGCCGAAACAACTATCGGGACAATGATCGTTGAGTCAACATCCCACATGGCGGTCACCTCGTGAGCCAAGTCAAGGTACTTGCTGAATTTGTCCTTCTCGGCCTTCACAAGGTTCTCGTCATGCGGGATGGTGATGTCGACGAGCACTGCCCGGCGTTGAGATCGATCTGTCAACACGATATCAGGCTTATTGGCAACAATAGTACAGATCGATCCCAATAGAGCGTAGCACGACCATTTTCGAGAACTGGCGCCCGTGCGTACTTATAGTACGGCACTTCAGACTCTACAAGACCATATTGAAGAGCAAGTTGCTGATGGATGATCCTGGCTACGAGGTTATGTCTGTGCAAGTACTCGCCGTTGCACAGAGGAGTATTTGCATTGAAAAACCGCTTAAAAGTCAAAATAACAAAATTAGTCTAATTCACTGCCGAACCTTTTTTTTACATACCTGAATAACCGGCCCATCAAACAAAAGCCATAAAAACCCCCGTTGCTCGCGGACCCCTGCTCACGGGCAGTCGAAACTTAGTCATTGTCACAAGTGCACGTCTTTGTTCTCGGCGATCTCGTTTTTGCAACGTATTCTCTTTGCAGTGGTGTTTTTTGTGGCAGTTTTTTTTTAAAACAGCTTTCGATCATGGAAGATGAAGGTATGTACCTTATAATGTCATATTATTTTACTGTTTTTAAGAATAAATGACTAATTTTAAAGCAGTTCAAAATGCTTTTTTGAAATTCAATATTTCGACAGTAAAATATCCAAAAATAGTCTTTTTGTTTATGTGTCGGGCCATGTCGGATAAAATTTTTCTCACTAAAATAAAGTTAGGGTCAATATGGATTGAATTAAAAAGAAAAACTGTCCGCCTTCTTCCGCCATTTTGTTTTTCAATAGGTGAAAGACAAAGGGTCAGAAACTTGAATTGTTTGAATTATACATTTTTGTTTTCTTTTTCCACAGATTCTTCGGAAATGATTAAGGAATTTCCTAAAAAAGCATTGTTTGAGATAATGCAAGAGTTTAAAGGAGAGAAATCGGAGCAAAAGTTACTTTTGCTGGAACAAAAATTGGTTCAAATTACTCATTGCCCCGAGCATTCAAAAAATGTTTTAAATCGCGCTTTAAGATATTTTAAGAGTGATTTTAAAATACTATGGAAAAATGCACAATACAAAGAAGAGCGCTTCTTAAAAAGCAATGAAAAATGGCTGACATCTTCTATAAAATTACCTATTTGGTCTCCGGAAGTAGTAGCACAAAAAAAGCAAGGAAGGCCGGCCAAGGATTTTCAAGAATTAAGTGCTTGTAGTAAGCGACGAAAAACGATGCAACTACGAAAACAGGTATCTGCTGAAGAGCTGACATATGCAGCAGGTGTAAGCCAGCGAGCTGTTGGAAATTCTGACGCTTCTAAAATGATCAAAGAACTGGTTGCTTCGCCTACGAGAGCTACGAAATTACGAAAAGTTATAAATAAAGTAAGAAACCAAGACCAAATTAAGAAACATACCCCTGAGGAAGCACTGGCAATTTTCGTAGAAGGAGACTTTACCAGAAAACAGTGGGAAATTATACATGGAGCTAACAAAAATATATATCCCTGTTATTCACTTGTCAAAAAAGCAAAAATGAATTGTTATCCCGATGAAGAGTTTATGCGAATAACTGAAACCTGCTCCGAGATTGAGTTGCAAGCATTATTAAATCATACAGCATCGCGTCTTTTTAAATATGCATCAGAGGTAATAAACACGTGTACACTTGAGGAAAAATTGAATTTAGTATTGATTACCAAATGGGGCTGTGACGGATCCCAGCAAAGTCAGTTTAAACAAAAATTTCAAACTTGTACTGACAGTGATGCAAATATATTCCAAAGCTCGCTTGTGCCCTTGAGATTAAGTGTTGTTATTAACAGTGAAGAAAGAAAAGTTATTTGGCAAAACCCAGTGCCTTCATCTGTTAGGTTCTGCAGACCTATTCGGATAAGATTTGTCCATGAGACAAAAGACATCACCAAAAACGAAATACGTTACGTGGAAGACCAAGCGAAAAACTTGAGAAAAACCGAGATTTCGAATGATGATGGTGCAGTCAGTATAACGCACATCATGAAATTTACGATGGTAGATGGAAAAGTATGTAACGCCGCAACTGATACAGCATCCACCATGAGATGCTACATTTGTGGGCAGACGTCTAAAGATTTTAATAAATTGAAAGAAGAAAAGGAGATAAATGAGGAAGCACTACAGTTTGGGCTGTCAGTTTTACACGCAAGAATTCGGTTTCTTGAATATTTATTACATTTGGCGTACAAACTACCTTTAAAAAAGTGGCAAGCACGAAGTGCAGTAGAAAAGAAAAGCGTTGATGAAACTAAAAAACGAATTCAAAGAGAGTTTAAAGAAGAAATGGGACTCCTGGTAGATATTCCCAAAGCCGGATTTGGAAATACGAATGATGGGAACACCTCAAGAAGGTTTTTTGCGGATCCGGATACATCTTCAAGGATCACCGGCATCAATGCAGATTTAATAAAAAGATTACGGGTAATCTTGGAGGTGATATCAAGTGGCCACAGTATAGACACTGACAAATTTGCAGCTTACGCACACGAAACTTGCAAAATGTACGTTGAGCTTTATGGGTGGTACCCTATGTCACCAACAATGCATAAAGTTTTAATGCATGGTGCCAAGGTCATAGCTCATGCCATACTGCCAATAGGACAGCTTTCGGAAGAGGCAGCTGAGGCGCGGAATAAGAATTTCCGCCAATACAGATTGAATTTCTCAAGAAAATTTTCAAGAATAGATTGTAATAGAGATGTACTAAATAGACTGTTATTGAGCTCCGACCCATACCTCAGTTGTAAAAGGGGAAAGCAGCGAAAGAAAAGTATACCATTTACAAGGGAGGCAATTGGTCTAATGGCCGAATACACACCAGTATCTCAACATGACCTTTCAAATGACCAAAATAGCGATGAAAATGATGATGAAAATGATAACTCAGATTAATTGGACATAATTAATGTGAAAAGTTGTTTTTGTGGCGATATTTCATAGCAGGATTCTTTTTAATACATATTTACAGTCAATTACTATGTTTTATTTCACCACAAAACACAAAAACCGATTAAATAATTTTGATCGGTTTTTTGACACAAATACTCCTCTGTGCGTTGGCCAAATGCGAACAACCGGAAATTATATGTCTGAGGGACTCGCCCGGGCAACGACATGCTCGACAAATGTCAACCGTGCCATCCCTCAGAATATATTTCCGGTAATTGTTCGTCATTATGACCTCGTCAGCAATTGCACAGACAAAACCTTCGGTTTCCCCAAAGAGGTCACCAAATCGTAGCCAGTTCACAGACGCTAAAAAGTCTACGTCGGGCCTTGTTATGGCCCGGTAGAAGCGTCCGTGTAGCTCCTTGTTCTTCCATACGTTCTTGCGGTCTTCAGTGCTCAACACCGTTGGTTTGCGCCAGTTCTCGTTTGCCAAGGAAAGAGGCGTGAGGCTCTTGTCTATTGCAACCACATCACGATGCATCCCACACTCATTGCTAAGGAAATAATCCCTGAGATTGCACACCTCGTGGTTGTGGAGATTCTTAGCATTTAACATGCCTCGTCCTCCACATTTCCTCGGGATGTACAATCTCATAACAGATGAGCGTGGGTGCAACATGCGATGTGATTTAAGCAGTAGACGGACCCTCCTATCCAGGGCGTCCAGCTCAGTCTGAGTCCACCTTAGTATGCCAAAGGAGTATGTGAGCAGCGGCATCACCCAGCCATGGAAGGCGCGCACCTTATTGCCACCCGACAAAAGACTATTAAGAACTTTTGTCAAGCGGCAGAAGAAGCGCTCCTTCACTGACTGCTTGACATCGCCGTCCACAATACCCAAAGACTGTGACATACCAAGATATTTGTAGGTTTCAACTTCGGAGAGAGATCTGAGAGTCATTGTCTCAGAAAACTGCAAATTCGACGAATTTACAACTTTCCCTTGTTGAACATGCATGACCGCACACTTATCTACACCGAATTCCATCTTGATCGCGTTACTGAACTCTTGTGTGATTTTCAATAATGCGATAAGATCTTGGCGCTTCGATGCAAACAGTTTGAGGTCATCCATGAACAATAAGTGAGAAATGACTTCAGCTTCTCTACGAAGTCGATAGCCAAGCCCAGAATCCGTCAGCAATGAGCTGAGGGGATTCAAGGATAGGCAAAACCACAAAGGACTCAGACTGTCACCCTGGAAGATGCCTCTTTCAATCTTTATCAAGCTAGGCGAATCAGAGGGGACATCTCGAGCACCTGGTTGACGAAGGACTGTGACCCACTGCCTCATACACACACCTAAAAAGGACCTCAAAGTTGCATCAACTTTATACAACTCTAAGATCCTTTCGAGCCATGAGTGAGGCACCGAGTCATAAGCCTTCTTGTAGTCAATCCAAGTAGCCGAAAGGGCCACCTTGCTCCGTCTGACTTGCTGGCAAATGGCCATGTCTATGAGGAGGAGCTCCTTAGTACCGCGGGACCCAACCTTACAGCCATTTTGAGCAGTGGCCAAAACATCATTTGCAATAAAATGTGCATTTAATTTTGTGCTCAAAATGGATGTAAGGAGCTTGTAGATGGTAGGCAAGCATGTTATGGGTCGGTAGTTTTTTGGTTCCGCGGTACTACCAGACTTGTGGAGCAGGAAGGTGACACCAGTTGTTAATAAAGGTGGCAAGGAACCAAGCTCAAGGGAATTTTGGAATTGCGTTGCTAAACATTCATGTGAGGCTTTGAAACATTTAATCCAGAAGTTGTGCAATCCGTCCGGCCCAGGACTTTTCCAGTTCTGAGCCATTCGAATTGCACAACTGACGTCTTCGGGGTAATAGGCCCCATTGGTTCAATAGCCTCACACAAGTGTTTAACAGCACGCATCCAGTCTCCTTCTGTGTGCACGACAAGCACCGACCAGATGCTGCGCCAGAAATTGATCATAGCAGCAGGATCCGGTAGGTGTCCGTCGCTCACACCTTGATCGGTTCCTTCCCACTTTCGGTACACCTTCCTCTGATCGCTTTGGAAGAGGCGATTTTGCTGGTATCCACACGCTCTCTATAGCGACGAATACGGCTTGCCCACGCGTAAACCTTCTGCTTCAGGAAGTCGATACGTTCCGTGACACAAGCCATATAATGCTGGGGCCTTATTCCGGTCCCAGCAAAGGCTTGGTTCACGAAACGCATGACACGGGGGCGTTCATTACCCCCCCTGAAGCAGATTAGCTTTGCTATGAGAGTCCTAAACTTATCGATACGCCGCTCAATTCGCACTTGCCAAGCGGGGACAGACCCGCGAGCGCGCGGAGCTCGGTCGGTGTCCGGAAACTTGACTCGAGCTACGCGGCACGCAGCTATGGCCCCGCAGTACAAAATTGAGTGGGTATCGATAATATCGCTGGCTTGTAAATATGACACCAGCAAGGCATTTAGGGCTCCCATAAGCGCTAAATTTCGTTTACAGGCAGGCAAGCGTGGTAAACGAGGCCTAGAATTGGGTGTGGACCGATACTGCGCGATCGCGTCTTCCAAAGCCCTCCTCAATTGCTCATTTACCTGGTTAGTTACGCTTATATTCGAACAATCCTTATTATTATTATTATTACAACCGGGTGACATATTAAGTTATTTTTATTGAATTCCTGATTTCCGGTATTTTCTGGTACTAGCAAATGTAGTCACAAGGAAGTCTCCAGGTTATGTCTCTGTTCTACGAAGTTTAGGTAAATATACTCCACTTATTATTTAGATACTTAAAAGAAATGAGTTACAGGCCACTTTTATCACAAACTAAGTAAGTAAGTAATAAATATTACGTATATTTAGCATTAAAAATACCGGAAATCAGGAATTCAATAAAAATAAATTAATATTTCATCCGGTCGTACCATTCTATATTATGTCCTTTTGCAAACTTTAGGTAAATATACTCTACCTGTTCCGATCACTGAATTCAGCACTTTTATTAAATGTCTATGTCATAACATAGGTATATTGTTGTGCCAAATTTAATAAACTTTTTGATGCATAAAATATAACAAGATATACCTAAAAGTATGTTTTTTGGCTTGCAGAACCCATGTATTTGTTCTTTATTCAAATCATTCACTTAGTAAATGTCGTCCATCACTATTAGCGTTTATGTGGTATGAATATTTTACGGTTTGACAATAGTTGTTGTCATTTTACTGATCACAATTAGTATTTCGCACTTTGACACCTTTTGCCAGCAAGCACATAAAGTGATCGCTTCTCGCGCTGTACATCACGCCCGGCGCATTGACTGGTGACGTGGTGACACAGAATAGTAGTAGTAGTACGCTGGTGACGTGAGACCTGCAAGTAGACTGGGTCGTTACCTATGAAGACGGTGATGGGCGGCGGCTCGGGCTCGCGCGCGCCGTTGGTGCGCGTGGGCGGGCGCGAGATGACGGCCTTGCCCGCGGGCGCCGGCGCCGGCAGCAGCGCCGCGCGCGCGCCCACTCCGCCCACGCCGCCCACCCCGCCGTACGCGCCCACCATCACCTGCAACGCGACAACACACCCTCATTATTAGATGGGAGGGACATCCACACATAAATCTTAATAGAGCTAAAATATACTAACTTCTAATGTTTTTATACCAGAAAAATATATTACCATCATATAAAGTAAATGACTAAAATACCTTTAAATAAATTATATAATATAGGCGAAAGGGAATCCGCATTGTTGGTTTAAGTACCCTGGAAATGAATTATTTATTGACCCAAATAGAACAATGGCAGGTAGAGAGCAAATTACAAATGAATTAAGCAAAATCAAAAATTAAGGCCTCACCAAAAAAGTCCTTTACAAATAAATTTTAAATACATAAAACGGTCAGGAATGTGGAGACAAATTCACATTGCTTGGTTGGTATACATATACAGGGTGTCCCAAAAAAGGCACGCCACAGTGACACTGAAGATTCCCCAGCTTAACATGACCTAGGTAAAAGATGCACCCTTTTCAATTTAAAGTTTTTCTAATTTTTCTCCTCTTTAGACATTGTAAGTGCTCGCATTTACTTGGATAGCATTCAAATTTAGTTTTTTTATTTGTTTGCTGTCTTGAATGGTTAATTCAGATGAATAAGCATTATTTATCAATAACTAATGTAAAAGTTGGGAAAATACTGGAGTGACCTTGACTTAAATTATCAGCAAAACAGTCACTTCAACTTTGAACATCCGCCGTCTATTTTTCTTTACTAGAAACAAAATAATCAATTATCTTCAAAAAAAATTGTATGTTTTCCAATTTAAAAATGGTATTGTGTGGTATGGTGGCCTTACGAGGTTAACACCTATTGAACTGTAGGTACTAATACACTTGTATCTCACATGTTTAGTTCTAAAAGTTTACAGAAAAAAACACCAGGCATATTACGCTTTTATTAGTAAAATAAATTGGTTAATATCAGTAGCTATAATATTTTACTGCAAATGTTCTACAGAGCAACTAGACATCGACCGAGCCAGGGGGTGACCTAGTTATGCTTCTCCATTTAGGTATGTTGTTATTCAATCAATTAATAAGCCCTGCTTCCTGAACTGAACATTATTTGTATATTTCATGAGGTTACAGTATGTTTGTATCTCCAGTGTGCCTCGTGGTGAGGTCCTCCTCTAACATTAAGTAGAGTATAACTTGTTTCGGTTTTTCATTCACGGTGATATTATTAGTTTATAGTCAGATCAGGGAAGGATGATCCCTGTGACAGCTCATATACAGTACTCCCAGCTTCTTAATACAGTTTGGCTGGCTATCACTATCACCTTTGCACTCGCAACTGACAGTATATCTGTCACCCGTGTTTCATACAAAAACGAAGATTCCTGATCTATATTAACAAAAAGGTTGCACTGTAAACATGTATTACTCAAGTTCCTTTGACTTTTCATAAATACCTCATAAGTCTCATTACAAACCTTTCAGCAACATCCATTGATTAAAATTATTAATCAGCTCTTTTAATATGCCTAGCTTACGAGTATAGTGAGTGTTGGAAACAACCAAGTAGAGCACAACTCACAAGTCACAGATTTCACCCTCCATTGGATGAATAATACTAATAATAATTAATAGTATCACAGCACTGCAGTTGTACCAAGCTTTACACAAGCTCATTAAGGTGGTTACCATGACATCATTAAGCAATCTATATACAACTCCTTTTATATAAAAACTCCTCCTTTTTTGAAGTCATTTAAAAACAATAACCAATATTACTTTATTCCCAAGATATAAGCAATTAAACATCTGGTAAACATCTTAGCCCGATTGTGCAAAATGTGGTTACAGAAATTATCAACAATTTTTTAGATTTGTTGGTAATTCTGTAGCTCTGTCTACCCCACTCTGGGAATGAAGATGTGAGTTTTTAAGTATGTATGAATATAAGCAATTTTATAAGAATGGTTGGCCCAACAATGTGTTGTTTGCCATTTAACACTTTGGGACTAAATAACACCACATTTTACTGTATGATTATAAGTATACATACAGTATATGGATTTTATTACAAGGTATAGACAGATAGGCATGGGGGTATGGCTAGCACACATTCTTGGTACAGCCAAGTACTAAGAAATACATTCCCTTTTGGACCTTATTACAATGGAATAAAAGAGAACTTTAACGAATAACGTGGTATCCGCTCTGAGAGTTAAATACATGGTTACAATGTAAGACATGAGTGGCAAAACAATATCCCATTCCAAACGTATATGACACAGAACTGACACCATCGGGTCCCTATTGTTAATCTGAGCCGAAAAGAGCCCCAGTCGTAGGTAACTAAAGAGTAGCAGTTATTCGGTTGCGAGGGAAACAACAGCGACGTGACAGGGAGGTTAGTCCGGCACGAACAGCGCTGACGGCGCGGGCCGGCGGCCGTGGCGGTACTCACGTGCGTGGCCATGGGCATCGTCACGACGCCGGGCGGCAGCCCGTGCGCGTACGGCACGAGAGGAGGCCGCGGCGGAAACGACATCCCTACACAACACGCAACAAAACCGATGCACTCGACACTAATAACACATCCGCATACAACCACTTACGCTACTTCAACCTACGCTTTATTTTATCACGTTTTCACTAACTTAATTCGTGTGTTGAAACTTCTTAATCAATTAAATAGAAATAAGCTCAAATTCAGCGACCAGCCACCACGATTAGCAAATAGGCGGCCATGTTTTTTCTGAAAACGTCCACAGATTACGTAAAATGCTATCGATACGGCCACGTTCAAATTGGGTATGAGGTGTTTTTTTCGATGACTCGAATAACACTAGCCTGCAATTTTATATAACGTTTCTGAAGCGTTTCTGTCTGTCGCTTTTAATTTTTCATTTTTTCTTCATAGAATATACTACCTGTTCGTACCCAGCGTTGCCTGGGTGAACTTTTTCTTCAGCAACAAGAGCTTAAAACAGTTGGCCATTCTCAAGTTATTCTACGTCACACTATCACAGTAGATTTTTAAAAATCGATAGCCGCTTGTATATTGTTTGTTCAATAAATTGTTTGGTTTAGGTTAGTTTATTTATTCATCAATGTAATATTCCAATATAAATTGCATTGCATGTCAAAAAATACGTAATTACATTGATATTGTCAAAATTAATACATTATAGAGTCTGGCTAAGCTAACTCTGCGATAGAATAACCTGGCAACCGCGTGAAAAACTTTATATGGCAATATTTCTTAGCTGTCTTGAAGCCGGTTTTCACAAGTAGGTGGTATGTCAGGCGGCTTCTGTTAAGTGATGTGCTGCTTCGCATACTGAGTGATTTCCAACATGTTGAAGAACCACAGGACTCTGTTCTTGCTCAAAAACGGCAATGGACCCGATTCTACAGTGGCCTCTAAACTTCCTAATTTTATTTAGGTGTCGCTAAAACACTTTGCTATTCTATGAGCAGCTGTCATAATCAAATGACAGCGCTAATTTGAATCTGACGCTTTTTATTTTAGGAGGTCTTATGCAATATTATATTGACATTCTGGAATAGCGTTTGTTAAATCTGCTGTCTAAACTAAGTCACTAAGGAAAGGAATTTAAAAAAAGGAGGAGGCTATTCTTTGCGACTGTTCGTTTATGTCACAAGATATGGTGAACAGAGGCCCTACTTTGAAAATTAAAGTTCGAAGTTACGTTAGCTCCATCCCTGTCACTCGTCATTCGAGACTAAATCGAGAGAAAAGGATGGAGCTAACGTAACTTCGAACTTCGATTTTCACAGTAGGGCCTCAGATTTCAATAATTCGTTTTTTGTTAGAAGGGATTCGAATACTTTAAAGGTTCCATATCAATTTTACCAATTCCGGGACGATTATGGTCGCGTTTATGGCTGGGGAAACCATAATTATTCATGTAATAAGTATGATGCGATAAATACGGAAGACTAGTGGACTGTATTAAATTTGATTACGCACGTACGCTCCTCGATTTCACCGAGTTTGTGAAGTTGAACAGATCGTCAATTTGAATGGTAGAGATACAATGATTGCGTTCGGGCTTACCTGGGATCTCCGGTATGACCGCTTCGCACCATCAGCAGCAGCCAGTTCGAGGATTAACCCAGCGCTGGATCCAGATAGGCTTCTCCCTTCCCTGCTACACTTAGGACACTATTCCCACTCACACAAGTCAGATCGCAATCTCGATAGTACGAATAACTAATTTTGAATAGGAGATCCGTATATAAGTAGCTGAAATTGCTTTGCTACGAGACTTTATTTTTATTAACGACAGCGACAGGCCGCTACGCGGTTTCGAAGTTATAACGGAAGTGTCTTCTATCAATGTTGCCAGTCTATGGCGACACTGTTAGTTCTATTGATGCTACCAGATTAAATAATTAATTCGACAATACTGCACAAAGTACATAATTGCGTTCGACTGATTTGGGAGATCCTACGAAATAGCACGACTTCATGATCATGGGGTATTTCAAAAAATGTGACGTTTACTTCAAGGTATCTCTTTTGTAACGGTTTCTTTCTCAGAGACGACTCTAAATAAAGCTTTAAATAAAATCACTAATTTAAACGTAATAAATTCAATTTGAATACAATATAGTTTAAAATAAACTAGGTATAACATTTATTACGCGTTTCGGCGATTTATTTTCTTACTGAACGCAATTTCTATTAAAGAAGTCTAACTATTTGATACTTTCTTTAATCATTGTTTGATACACTTTTAAATAAATTCTTAACTTTATAGTCTATGACATTTAAAAAGTATAATATACCTACAAGGAAGAATTTTGATTACACGAGTGTTTGGCTGCTTGGCGATAGTTATCCTAGTCCAAACATGATTTTAAAAAGTAAAACACTTGCTCGTAATGGAATTTCATATATTTTCGCGGCCGCTGTCGTTGGTAAATAATAACTTTTTATTTTTTTTAATTTTGCCTGGACCCGGAGCTCGAACTTCGCGGGCTGATTTTACAACAGTAAGGTTAACATTTCAGAGGGCCCTGCCAAGATGCATTGCGCTAACTAACGTTTCTATTCGATTCATTCTTAAACCAATCGCGTCACTGATAAATCACGTGACTTTTCGTATCACGTCGTCTACCAGTGACGCGATTGGTTTAAAAACGAATCGAATAGAAACATTAGTTAGCGTAGTGCATCTTGTCTGAGCCCTCTGACCATGTGGGAGAAATAGTACATAACTACAGAGGCCGGGAAGTAGGGGGTTGCCGGCCGAGTTTATATGGACGGCCGAGCGAAGCGAGGCCGGATAGTTACGAGGCTGGCAACCCCTTTTCACGGCGAAGTATGTATCGTAACTATCGAATTGAGGAAACACACCCAAAAATCCGCCATTCTGTGTTACCGATCGGAACTTTTTTGGTAGGCATGTCAAGTCCATAGGTTACCTTAGTCATTCACTTCTGTTTAAAATGTTTAAATTAAATAGAGCTTTCCCGCCACCATTACCATTCTAAATTATTACTATTATTTGAAAAATGAGACACGCGATGCCAAGATGCGCGCGATTGAAGAATGAGTTAAAAATTAAATAAGAGAAACGGAAACGAAATAAAACGAGGTAAGAATTAACAGAATTGTATTTTATTGTTTTAGCACACTTCCAGCACACATTAAGGCCGTGTTGTTTGATCAGTAGTTAAACTAACTAATTGTTAAAATTCGAAAAAGGAATTGAAAATTTGACACATTTCCTTGAGATTTTAACCATTAGTAACGGTTTTTGACCATTAGTTAGTTTAACTACCGATCAAACAACAGGCCATAAGCGGCTAAATGCCGCGTTTACATTAGGTCAATGACCAAACGCGTAGGACGCAATTCCAGACTTGTTAAGTAGTTGGTAACTCAATACCAAACCGAATATAAACGCCCCATATTGCCGCACCGCACCGCGAACAAAGAATATTACACTTGTGTAAACAAAGCTCCGTGTTATTATTTACCTACATTTCTGACGCTATAAATTGCACAAATTCTATGCGATTGGGGTGCCGGTGTACTGAATCACTTAAGCGCTTTGGACAATCAGCGAGCATCGGTCCCGAAAGGTCTGCTTCTTCTTTTTTCAATAATGGCGGTCCACCGCGGTATTTTGCAGTGATTTCGCCAGTGTCAAGTGAGTAGAGTAAATCAGTAAATAGAATATATCAAAAGTAAAAAGCCGGAGACCTTTCAATCGGCCATATATCTTGCCTCCCTGAAGGTTACCGGAAGACTCCCCCGAAAGGTCGATGTCTTCCTGAGAATGCAGTCAGCATTGGGTAAAGTTAATGTGCTAATCTTAATCATATCATATCATAGCACAATATCAGCTACCCAATGAGATTTAACTTAACAACTTACGTATGCAGTATGATAAGAAACTGCACGCTTTAGCTTAGCATTACTTATATCTCCTATCCTGCTTGCTCGATTCGGTCGGTGATAGCTGTTTATGGGGAGCAGGGCACGCCGAGAGACATTCTACAAATTTGCCATACTGTATGGGGTTGACATAATAATATGCGAACGCAAAACAGAGTCTAAATGTCAACACTAAACTTATTTTTTGATTTCTTCATTGCTTGAAGTTCACAGAATGCAAAAACCTTCTAAAGCTTCAAATAGGTTCTGAAATCTCATAAAGAGTAGGACCTGTGAGACTTCTTCCGCCAGATATCCGACTTAAGTATACCTTGCACGTCTCACAACTAATATCACAGCACAGCATAGACTACAAAACAACCCGTTTGCACCAGACTATGTCTACTGATCAAATATATTACTCTTATTTACAAATATGTCTTAAATACGTCTACAACTTTAGTTTATATATATATTAAATAATATTCTATGCTCACCTATGTCTAAGAGGATATAATATAATGTTGTCATATCGGGTGATTTATCATGTCCGGTGTCCCTCTCGGACTCAACGAGCAACGGATTTAGAGTAGGGTTCATTTGGGCATGATAGTATCCTAAATTTAAAATTGATTATTAAATTATTCATTGATTTATTATGCTATGCATCCTTACACAAGTGCGTTCTATACATGAGCATTAAGTATATTACACTATACTGAACTGAGATTTTAGGCGGTAAGAACCTTATCGTCTTGGACCTGTTATCGTATTGTCAACGTTTTGATAGCTCTTATTTACTTGACAGTAATGGCGGCCAAGTTAAAAATAATACTATAACAGGTCAAAGATGATACGGTTATAACTGCCTAGAATAGAGGCCCTGTACTGTAGAGACAATAACACACATGAACCAAATTAAACGGGGATCTACTTATGCAGTGCATTAGCTCGGCAGCAACATCTTTATAGAGGCGACAAGCTGATACATCTCTCACTATTTTACTAAGGCTTTTTATAATTATGCTAAAGTTGACTGGTCGATTTTACGTAAATTTACCTATATGATAATCAATTTTTTTGATACCTTACGAGCGTTTCGTCGCTGAACAGACGTGTCGCCTTCAGTATTAGATGTTCTCAATGTTCTCAATGTTCTCACCGTTTATATCGCTTCGGAAGACGATCGGGGCGGTCCTTCGGCGAGTCGGGGACCGGCCCGGGCCCGTCGACTTACACATAATTCCATACGAAGTCGAGTTCGTCACACCCTACATTTAAACGTGCGTCGCGTCGCTCAGAAGCAGACGCACCGCCTTCGCTATTGGGTTTTCTTGAGTCGTTCCTCGTCGCGGGCGGCGGGCGCCTCGAGGGCGAGCTGGCCCTGGCGGCGGAACCCGACGAGGCGCGCGCCCGCGTAGCCCAGCAGCGAGCCGGCCAGCGCGGCCGCCGCGCCCGCCTTGGCGCCCACGGCGAGCCCGAGCGGGCCGCCCACGCACGCGCCCAGCAGCGCGCCGCCCGCGCCGTACGCGCCCGCGCGCAGTCTGCAAATTACAACAGTAACAGGTTATCGTGCGGCGTTCCTACCGCCGCTCCGACCGTCCTCCCATATTGACACACGAGCTGCCGTACTTCTCGGCGGAGGACAGGTAGCGGCGCGCCTCGCCGACGTTGACCGCGGCGGTCTCGACGCGCGCCTCGGCCTGCGCGACGTGCTCGCGCTGCGCGAGCGCGACCGCGTGCGTGGCGGCCCACACTTCGTGCAGCGCGCGCAGCTCCGCCTGCAGCGCGCTCCAGCCTCGCAGCGCCGCCTCGCGCTCGCTCAGCGCGAGTTCCTAAAAAACAACATTCATTATAACTATAAAACTTGGATCGTTTACCCGAGGTCATAGATATAAAGAAAATATATAAAATACATCAACGGTCCCGCATGTGATCCCTGTGAAAATCCAGAGGAAATTTAAAAGATTTTTATAAATCGATATCTAAACTGACGTCGATGCCGTCTCGATTGTTGTCCGATGTCTAAAAAAGCGTATACCACCATTCGATAAAAGATCCCGTTCGTCGGTCACATTTTTCGACGACAAATATAAATAAATGACGATCAAACACAAGATTCAGGTCTACCCCGCCGCTCACCCGGTCGTCGATCTGCAACTGCAGCACGGGCACGTCGCAGTCGTCCTCGCGCTCCTCGCGCTGGTCGCGGGCAGAGCCGCGCGCGCGCGCGTGCGCCACCACGCCCACCGAGTCGGTGGAGACGGCGCTCCCGCACGGCGGCGCGGGCTCCTGCGCGGGCGCGCGCGTCATGCTCATCGGCGACGACTCTGCAAACACGCGGACCGGACGTTGCAGTTCGCAATCGCAACGAGCACTATCCTCGTTAGCACCTTATCAGAAATCGTCTGTCCGCACAGACTGTCAGAGTTTTTCCTAATCGATTTCCACTTCAGATTCCGATTGAAAAATAGCTAATGTCACTCACAAAGCACGTCACTCCATTAATTCGTTACTGCGTGAAAGAAGAACAAACCAACTGACACACGATTATTCGCAATCGCTCCTTCTTGCAGTACCTTTAAGAAAATAGGACTACTAGGCTATTCTCATACTAAAGGGAACTACTGCGAATAATCCCTAACACACTTTCACATTAATAACATTAAGCGTAAAGATGAATGCTAAAAGGGGAAAAACAGCGAATCAAGGTGGTTTTAGTTGCCAAGCACACAGTGCAGTGAGGTTTGGTTTGTTCCTAGTTTATATGACATTATGTTTGTAGCAAGCAATGAAACTTCGCAACGATTTTGAGCGTTTACAGATGCGAGGTTAATAAACACTTGAGTGTGTAAGATTTTTTCAAAGACCAAATTGTTTTAAGAGTTACCTATTTGTCAGTAGATCTGTACATTCAAACACGTTTCAAATTATAGTTGAGATGTCGACGTAGGTTGATGATAATGATTGTACGGTATTGTACGGTATTGTATTGTACCGTAGAATACCGTCGATGATTATTAATTTAATATTTTTAATATTGGTTAAACCTCTACCTCACTCTTCCCACAAATTGGCATGCCGGCAAGGTGTAGTGTAATTAGGCTACCGTGTTATTAAAGAATGGTATGAAAAATGTGTAGTGCAATAAATTATTAAATAAACCTCTATTTCGGCGCGGCGCGGCCAGCGCGGTGCAGCTGCGCTCTACCAGCCCTAGACATTGTTTAAATACATATACGTAAATAAATACTGTTTAATTGTTTAAAATATGTCTTCTTAAATAGACACCAATATATAAATATGTCTTCTTAGATAGGATGTTATCGATTATCATAACGAGAGAAATAGTATTTTTGGTGTCATTTTGGCATTCGTGTTAAGTATGTAGTTTTAAGATGCTTCAAATATAAATACTATTTTCTTTTAATGACTAGTGTTTAAAGCCTGGTTAACTATTTTTATACTGTTGTCAGGCATGTGTATAGAGCTTGGCCATATCTGATATTTCCTATTATGCTAGTAGTAAATAAATAAATAAATATAGGGAGACAATATTTCTGTAAACCTAAATTTATAAATTTCGAATTATATTCTTTTGAAATAAGAGCACACAATACAAATTGGACCCGTGACACACAAATTGACATACTTAGTCCCACACTAAGAGTTTTGACTAAGATGGGTGCTAGGCAACGATAAACATAGTGCAGCAGGTCTCAAATTGAAGATATTTTGATCTGGGAGTTGTTGCAGGTGTAGTGTAGTTGTGGAGCTCACCCAGGTAGTCCATGATGGCGGCGAGCGTGAGGTCGCGCGCGCGCTGGGTGCGCGCGTCGAACACGGCGCGGTCGGCGGGCGCCACGCGCGCGCGCAGCGCCCCCAGCTCGGCCAGCAGCGCGCGCAGCCGCGACGCCACGCGCGCCGCGCCCGCCGCCTCGCCGCGCACGCGCGCGAACTGCCCCGCCTCCTCGTACTACGTACACGTATTCACAAACAATACTTAAGGGCTGCTTCACTGAGTAAACGCACTGCGTTCAATACAGCAGCAGTGGTTGGTCCTCCTTGACCGACCTTTTGTTTATGAGACGATTTGAACCACCCTGTGCGTTCGTGAGCACTGTGAGGCCTCATAGTGACGTTTGTGAATACGAGTGATAGATAGGTACACAGATCCACAAAAACGCGATGCTAGATTACCATCAGAGATGTACAAGGTACTCTATAAAAAGT
The DNA here is from genome assembly GCA_946894065.1 of Acleris literana. Taxonomy (NCBI): domain Eukaryota; kingdom Metazoa; phylum Arthropoda; class Insecta; order Lepidoptera; family Tortricidae; genus Acleris; species Acleris literana. The sequence goes on from OX335691.1 coordinate 15,348,518, forward strand.
ATCTAAAATACAAAATACAAAATAGAAAGAAGTCAAGTATTTAGATATCAAATACAAGATACATTTAGAAATAGTATTTGAAATACTAGATACAAGATAGGTATCTTCTAGATACTTTTTTTAAGATAAGATACTTCTTTAAGAGAAAGCATATTTTTATTTGTGTTAAGGTTTATTTAAGTATATAAACAAACAAAAACCCGCCTTCAAAAAGCAAAAAATAACTTCTTTAAAATGGTAGGTAAATAGGTCAGTCCAACTGAAGTCTGCTTTTGGTTAAAATATTGTTGGACGCCAACTTCAGTTGGACTGACCTATTTACCTACCATTTTAAAGAAGTTATTTTTTGCTTTTTGAAGGCGGGTTTTTGTTTTTTCAAACATTTATTTTATTTTATACTTTTTAGTGATCCTATTTATGCTGTTACGTAGCTCCACTTCTAAATATTAATAAGAAACTATAGAACATTTCAAGCTCGCCGCAGACAACGCCGCGGGAATGTCATAGTCATATTTAAACCTAAATTTGCTTCGTCATAGTCGCTCAACTACCTTTATCGAAATATCTTATCGCCACCCTTGAAATAGGTACCGTTAAGGAGTTCCGGTGGCCATCTGTGGTCTTCATCATCAGTTCCACTTCACCATATAGTACTTTTCAAAAGCAAATGCATGAGTTACAGTGAAAAATACCAAAATCGCTATCGCTATCCAAGATCCCATCATCAGGTCCTGACGTGGTGACAATGGGACCAACTAGAAAGTATAACCATTCGAACAACGAAAAAATTTTTCAAATCGGTCCAGTGGTCTTCGAGTAATCGGGGAACATACATAAAAAAAAAAACCCGACGAATTGAGAACCTCCTCCTTTTTTTGAAGTCGGTTAAAAAGTATCACACAACACATTTTTCTCATTATAAAAATTGGTTTTGCTTAAATCCCAATTTCATTAAATTGAAACTTAAGCAAAACCAATTCTTCAAACATGTTATCACTCATCTTACGACGTCGAGGTCGCATGATCATGCCCCCAAATGAAAAGAGTCGCTCCACAGGGGCGGACCTCTGCAAGCAGGTGTTATATTTAAGAATATTTTTTTTATTGTTGGAAATACATCTAAGCTCTTTAGGCTAGTGCCTTTATTATTTAGGGACTAGAAATAGTCTCAGAACGATTAATCGATAATTGAATCGAAGCATTGATTGATTTCTTAAGGCAACAGTAAGAGCAAAGTGAATAAAAACAAATTCGTAAATGGAACTGTACAATCGATTTTTTAATAATTAGGCATTTATACCTACCACACACGACTTTTTTGTAGATAGATTGTTCGAATCATTCAAATCGATTATTAAAAAACTGATACTCTTTGGAAAATACCTGAATCCCTAGTAAGTAATAGCGGTGCGACGACAGCAGACAAAAGAAACTGAGGCCCTACTTTGAAAATCGAAGTTCGAAGTTACTTTAGCTCTATCTCTTTCTCTCGATTTAGTCTCGAATGACGAGTGACAGGGATGGAGCTAACGTAACTACGAACTTCGATTTTCAAATTAGGGCCTCTGACATGTCATGTCACTGTGACGTGCGTGCAGTCTCTTTCGCTCTCCCTTTACATAAATATTTAGGTGAACGAGACGGTAACATAAGAACTATTCGATTTTCTTTTAGTGGTAACAAAGTCTGTTGATAGAAAAGTAAAGCTGCGTTTAGTTACAACCATTACAACACGCAGCACGCGTTTTGAAAATAAAACTGCGAAATTAATTAGAAAAAGTATTTTAGCTATAATAGTATCTACAAAATACTAAGATACCCAAAAAAAGTATCTAAGTACAAGATACAAGATAAAAAATGTAAAAGTATTTCAAATAACAAAGAGAGTAATACAGCGTATCCAAAATGCCTGTGCGCGGTTCTGCTTTCCTATTCCTCGCTACTCCCATGTCAGCCCTTTCTTAAATAGCAATGGCGTTTTAAACATGACCTTACGATATCGCCTACACCTCGCTTCTCTCCTTTTTGGAATAATAAAATACAAAGAACCACGGTATCTGTTCGAGAAACTCAAATTCTCGCAACGGCAAGTCAGACAAGCGATACGCCTAACACATACACAACATCGTACGGCTGCTTTCCGTGGTAGCTTTCGTTTCGTTTTGCGGCCACGAAGTGCTGGAATGACATACCACCACCAATACGAAATCTTAAGTCGGTTGCATCTTTCAAACATAATCTTAAGAAATTTGTCTTATCAACCCAAATATCCGGTACATAAGCAGTCGTACTGACACACACGTACACACACACACATACACACACACGCGCACCCACTCACACCCAAACAGACACACACTCGCATATGTACGTTCACTCACACGTATGGGTAGTTGTATGCAATTTTATGTAGTGTTTTGGTTTTGGATAATTTTAAATAGTGTAAGTTATTACGGTGCGCCATTCACCTCTCCAGGTTTCACTGAAAACCAGCGTCACGGTGTATCTGATCAATATGCCGTGGCATAAAAAGCTGAGTGGAGACCATTTTGGGCTTGATGCAATTAATGTAATAATCTAGGATAAGTTGATTTAGTTAAGCAAATTGTATTATTTTTATCTTAAGTGCTTTAAGTGCCAAATAAATTTTATTTCATTTCATTTCAAATACAAGATGAAAATAAGTATCTTGTATCTGTATCTTAGATGACCATCAAGTCACATCTCTGATTACCATGTTGAAAAGAGCTCACATCTAAATTTACACATGAGTATGCCAGGTTGGTTAATGAAAAACAATGATATAATATAAATAGAGGTAGATATATTACCAATACGGTATTCCGCGTGTAAAAATGGCTCGGCTTACGCACACATAATCAGTAAATATTGCAATCACACACTAATTCATAAATGACAAGTGAAAGCAGAATGGTATGCTAATTTCCGGGAGCGAAACAAAACGAGTGTATGTTGCTCTGCAGACTAGTTCACGGTTCCGTTGACGGCGCAAGACTAAGTAAAGGTGTACCAATTGGCTTGGTTTTAGGGTGCCACTATCGAAGTGTGTATAACATTATCTACCTCTTTTTACTATATTATATCATTGATGAAAAATAACAAATTTAGATGTATTCTAGTAAAATATTTTTATTTTAACTTTATTGCACACAATTAAGTACAAATGGTGTACTTATGTCTATGTATCTTTTATGTTGTTTATAGAAGTTTGTGCATTAACTCATAAACGTAGATCACGAAGTTTGCGAAAATATGCATGTATAATTTAAATTTTTAAATAAATACTTATTAAATTCTTTAATTCCGTTGGGTTAATTTTTATCCCAGAATGCCTGAGACAGGCCATATAAACACATATTACTATAGTTTCTTTGACTATCCCTAAATACTACTGTAAAAAAAACCCTAATGGCCTGTTGTTTGATCGGTAGTTAAACTAACCAATGGTCAAAAAATATTACTAATGGTTAAAATCTCAAGGAAATGGTGTCAAATTTTCCATTCTTTTTCGAATTTTAACAATTAGTTAGTTTAACTACTGATCAAACAACAGACCCTAACTTGCACAGTTCTTCAGGATACAAATAATGATCTTGAATAAAAGTGGACTATAGTTTTAGCTGGTATAATGTAGCATTAAAACATTGATAAATCAGTTACAGTTGTTGAGTCACAGGGAGCATCATATGTTCACCCAATAACAACTAACACCAGTGCCAGAGTTGCGGTCAGAACATCCTTGAGCTAAGGATTGCTCCAGATGCACCTGTTTCTGCTGTGTTCAATTTTCTAAATAAATAATTACCTAGGTAGTCAGTGGACTACACAATCTGAAATACCGGATTAGTATAGTGCTAGGCTGTTCATTGTCATTAAAAATTACTTATCTTTTTGTTAAACTAAAAACAAATTAATTAGACAATACAGAAACTTATTCTATTACTAATATTATAAATTATACTATATTATTTTGTTATCTTAATGTTTTGAAAGAATATTCTAAAACATCAGAGTGCTCGGCGATGCGCTCTCTACATAAGTTTCTAAACGATTTATTTTTACCCATAGACGTCACAAAAGCAAAAAAATATCACGCACTTTGTATCCAAATTTATATAGATTCTCTTTGTTCTATTGGAGGCAAATATTATTACACCAGTGGACAAATAATTTTTTGTCTAACCAGTAATTAGAAATAGGTCGGAAGGAGTACCTTGATGATGTTAGCCTTGTGTTGTCGTAATAGGTCCAAGTGGTGCGGAATCGCTACGTCGTTGAACTTCGACAGCGACAGCTCCACGCGTTTCAGCGGCAATTGATTATCGTCCTCCATTGTGCACACAAGTTATTTCGACGGTCCCGTTCTCATTCACTAAATCGCATTACATTTTCTTTCAAGAATGCGCAGAACGAAGAACAACAAACAAAGATCAAGAAGGCCAAAAGTGTTGACAGTCAAATTTGACATTTGACTTACATTCAACCCAAACCGTTTCAGTGAAGTAAGTTGCCGCTGCGTAGTATTTTGTATATTACTTAGTAAGTGATTTTAACAGTAGCTCGAATAATACGGACAGGGTTTGCCAAGGTTTGCATTGGCATTGGCAATTGGCAAGGCATTATGGCATTATAATTTTTACTTGTCAATTGAAGTCGGTAATAAAATTGAAAAATGCTTCGTTTTTATTGTTCAAACGTGTGAAATCGCTATTTAATGGTTTAATTTTAAGATAGTAGTGTTTGTAATCGCGCAATACTAGTTTTATAGGCAATGGATGTCGATACGGGTATGTTATTGTTTCGTTTGCGGTAGGCTTATAACCTCTTACCTTTATCCTGCAATTTAAGTAAAGATGACATGGTGGTCTGGCTTTACGTTGTAATACTGTGAAATGTACTCAAAACCTTGTTCTCTTAATGCCTTGGCTCCCCCGTTGTAATGCGGTTGCTACCGATGTGTAACTGAATCGGGAACCGCTCGTCTCTTGTCGTCTCCTTATTATAAACAAATGGGATTTTGTATTGGTAAATGCCAGAAAACGATCATCAATCGCATTATACTGGTACCGAGAAAACCATGATGGAATAAAATATATTATTGTCTTCATAATTACACGTAAACTGGGTCTGTTTATCCAAGGACTCAAAATATGTCAGATGTTGCAGATATGGAGTAGGCCTTGGCCAGGTAGACAAATGAATAGGAGTATTACACGATGTTTTGTAATATGAGTACCTCTGGGACTTAATTTTTCAACGAAATGTGTGGGTACCAATATAAAATTTCATGTTTTGGGACTACAATTTCCCTGCGAGTAGTTAAGTGTACGGTAATAAGTATGTAATTCTTCATCTCATCATCTACTTAAAGAATTGTACCAAAAAAAAGTTGTGCTCATTGTGCTGCTGTTTTAAGATCTGTACAAAACTGATTGGACATTTACAATTTGTCTAATCTAGGTACTTGAGTGAAGTTCATGGTCACTGTGTAAATCAACATGTTGCATGTGACGTGAGATGAAGCTGTGAAGAATAAAGGAGCTCTGTCCCAATTGGCTTGTATGTTGCAGGAGGCCGCAGCTCTCGCTCTCGCAGCAAGTCTGTAAGTACAGTACCTACACACAGTACAGTTAGATGAATAATTATTATTATTATTATTATTTATAATACACTAGCAGCTCTTTGAGCTGATGCGTGTATATCACTGCACTTGTATAAGTGACATATTGTTTGATAAAAATTCTAAATTCTGCCCAATATCATTTTTTTTTATTGTTTTTCTGAGGGTACACTATATCATTCCTAAGATTTTATCAAATTTTGATAATTCAGAATTGATCAAAATTTGATAAAAGGCTTTATTTTACAAGCTTTTATTTAACTTGCAATGTATGTATGTACATTCGCACCTTCAGAACAATAGTGACCTAATTGAGAAATTTTAAATTTCGAGTTAGGTCTCTATGATAATAAATTTATGACTCAAAGTTTGAAAGCACAAATTTTGAATTAGGTCACTATTGTTCTAAAGGTGCGATATGTAAGTACGTATGTATGCAGGGGTCAAATCTTGCAAGTTAAATTTGACCCACTTCCCGGTTACCGATGAAGATGAAAATTTGCATACATGTGAAAATTGGTTGACAATGCATTACTATTTTGACATGGAGGTGATCTGATGATGGAGTCAGAAGGTGGCGACAGAATCTATACTTAATGTAGAACCACTGTGTTGAGACTCGTTTGTTTGGCCTTGATAAGCAGATAATGACTAAAAATAAGTACAGTCGACACAAAACCTTGTCCCAAAAATGAAATTTTTGACGGAAACTTTTTCGATATCGCTTATAAATCAAACCTAACCTTACCTACATATTTTTTGCCTTTATTTTGGAATAATGACATAATTCAATACAACGTAATTGAGGAATAGATATCAAGTTTTGCAATCACAAATAGCTGTATTTTTAGCCAAGAAAGGCAATGGTGTGCTCTACAAGTATCATTGTGTACTCGTGAACGGGTGCTGTTTGTGGGGTCCGGTCTGTTCAAGTGCAAGGACTTGTTGCTCAGTTAATTATTCCAGTTATGGCTTTTGACGTAGAGACCTCGTCGCGTTGTTCTCCTAGTTTAATGTATTTGAAATGTAATATTTTTAATTTTTACATTTATTTGTAACGTTTTTAATTTTTGAATTTGTAATGTTTTTATTTGTGATAGTTCTAATAATTTATATTTGTTGCTTTATTACCGTGTAATGTAACTTACTTTTAAGTATTATTGTATTTTATGTTTGAAAAAATGACCTTCTGCTGGAGTTTCTTGCGGCGCTTCTTCTCCGCAATGATGGTCTTGTCCGAAGCGCTAGTAGATTCACTCCATATTACCGACGTGTAAAAGAGCCCGTATGTGGCCAATTTACTGAATAAATATTTTGATTTTGATTTCGATTTTGATTTTGATTAAAATCTTAATACTAACTAATTATCATATGGAAAAGTTAAAAGTATATTCTGGACCGGTAAAGAAAGGACTTTCTTATGCTTTTGTCAAATAAATGTTGTGAGTTTGTTTGAGTTTGAATATTTTAGGTCAGGTTTTAGAACACCCTGTGTAAAAGTCAGTTTAATGTGTCATTTAAGTATGTTTAACACGAGTAAGTTGATCTAATTTACTGTATTACGGTAAACATAGAGGTTACTTGCTTTAAACAGCTGTATTCTGGGGCAGGTGGAGTCCGCGTCGAAGATGTCGGTGGACGGGTCGCGCTCGCGCTCCGGCTCGTCGTCGTCGTCGGGCTCCGCGCGCTCGCGCAGCGGCTCGCGCGCCAAGTCCAAGAGTCGGTCGCGCAGCGGCTCGCGCGCTAAATCCCGCAGCCGCTCCAAATCTAAGAGCCGCTCGCCGTCTCTCGCGCGGTCGGGCAGCGCTTCCCCCGCCAAATCGCGTTCCAGGAGCCGCTCGTCTCGCTCTCGCAGTGGATCTCCGAGGAAGTCTCATTCCCGCTCGCGCAGCGGATCCCCGAAACGCTCCCGCTCGCGCTCCGGCAGCGGCTCACCGAGGAAATCGCGCTCGCGATCTCGCAGCGGCTCCATAAGGAAATCACACTCGCGATCCCGCAGCGGCTCGCCGAGGAAATCGCGCTCCCGGTCTGGGAGCGGCTCGCCGAAGAAGTCGCGATCTCGCTCTCGCAGCGGTTCGCCGCGCAAGTCGCGGTCGCGCAGCGGCTCGGCGGCGCGCTCGGACGCGGGCTCGGTGCGCAAGTCGCGCTCGCGCTCGGGCAGCGCGCCGAACAAGTCGCGTTCTCGCTCCGGCAGCGCGCCGCGCAAGTCGCGCTCTCGCTCCGGTAGCGCGCCGCATAAGTCACGGTCTCGGTCCGGTAGCCCGCCGCAAAAGTCACGGTCTCGCTCCGGTAGCGCGCCGCATAAGTCACGGTCTCGCTCCGGTAGCGCGCCGCGCAAGTCACGCTCGCGCAGCGGCTCGCGCGCGCCTTCCGCGCCGCGCAGCCAGCCCGCCTCCCCCGCGCGCATGGACGTGGACGAGGCCGGCGATCATCCCGCGAAGACCACAGACTCTCCCGCTCGCTCCCCTGCTCGTGAGTACCACCACGATGTTTTGAGGCAGGTGAACTGAAACTTCAATGAATAATCCTTGCTTGTGTCTTTTATTTCAGTGAGCAGAAAAAGCCGATCGCGATCGAAGTCTACCGGCCGCAAGTCTGCTTCCAGGTCTAAGTCCGCTTCCCGCTCCAAGTCCCGCTCAAAATCGCGTTCCAAATCCCGATCCAAGTCGCGATCGAAATCTCGCTCCCGCTCTAAGTCAGGTTCCCGGTCGAAGTCTCGATCGCGGTCAAAGTCTCGATCCCGCTCGAAGTCGCGGTCTCGATCGCGCTCGGGCTCCGGCAGCCGCTCGCGCTCGCGCTCCGGCTCGCGCTCGAGGTCCAAGTCCCGTTCCCGCTCGAAGTCCAAATCCAGATCTCGATCGGGCTCCGCTAAATCAAAGTCGAAGTCTAGGTAAGTATGGTTGGAGCCGGCCCGCAAGGTCTGCGTCCGCGGCCCGCCCTCAGTCGACTAACCTGCTTGTGTGTGTGTGCAGGTCGCGGTCGCGCTCCAGCTCGCGCTCCGGTTCCGGCTCGCCGCGCCCAGGCAAGTGTTATGCTCTCCATAATTTTATTATGCGGTCATCAGGTTCTCAAGTTCATATGCGTTATGTTTTAGTATAGATTTCGGGTCAGGTCCTACATTCGTAATGAAAACTGTTATTTAGTTTAGAATGAATAGACTGTGAAACCAATTTTATAATAACTGAATATTGTATGAATCGTTGTTTATGAAATAAAATTCCATGTAAGTGTAGGTATACGGGTTTTAAACCGGGGGACTTCATAAATTATTTATTCGTCGTCCATTCGACTCCGTGTTAAGGAATAAGACTCCGCGCTCTCTAAATGTTAATTTTAAGCGTGTCCAGATGCAAAGAAGCGGCGGACGGTGCGGCTGGCGAGCGACGACGAGGCGGAGGGCGAGGGCGGGGGAGGGGCCGCGGCCGACGCCGCGGGGGAGGGGGGCGCCGCGCCCGCGCCCGCCGCGCCCGACGACTCCTCCGACGACGACCTGCCCGTCGACGCCAAGACCTCGTGAGTACTGCGCCGAGGGAGGGGGGGGGAGCTGGACGCAGGACTCATGTCGCGTGTTGCAGGCAGGAGATGGCGGGCGGCATGTCGGACTTCGAGATCATGCTGGCGCGCAAGCGCGACGAGCGCCGCGGCCGCCGGCGCCGCCGCGACATCGACATCATCAACGACAACGACGACCTCATCGCCGCCATGCTGCAGCAGATGCGCGCCGCCGCCGAGCAGGACCGCGAGCTCAACCGGCGCAACCAGCCCGCCGTGCGCAAGGTACTCCCGCGAGCGAACGAGAGCGAGAGCCGCTCCCCTCCCCCACTCGCGCACCGCTCACGCCCGCGCTCTGCCGCAGGTGTCGATGCTGAAGCAGGCGATGTCGCAGCTGATCAAGAAGGACCTGCAGCTGGCGTTCCTGGAGCACAACGCGCTGAACGTGCTCTGCGACTGGCTGGCGCCGATGCCCAACCGCGCGCTGCCCTGCCTGCTCATCCGGGACTCCATCCTGAGGCTGCTGCAGGACGTGAGTCGAGCCCGCCCTAATTATTTTCTCCCGCATGCTCGGAAATGTAAAAACAGCCCGCGAAGTTCTGGGTCCAAGCAAAGGCAAAATTTAAAAAAATATAAAATACGCCATTTTATGGACGAGTCATATAGAGGGCCTGTTGAGGCCCTCTAGTGTACGAGTCCATAAATTGCACTTTCTACCGAGGCAGACATAGTGCTTTTCACAACTACTGAGAGGAAATAAAATAAAAACCCAAATTTCCCCCCCCCCCCAATCCCCCAACCCCCCATCACCGCCAATTTTACCATAGATAACTTATTTTAATCTGGACCCCTATTCTCGTGGCACTCGAGATTAATAAACTAACATGCGAGATGAAGATGTCAACTCCATATAAAATTGTATTTGTTTCGCCATATCTCCCATGTAATTTCATCTCTAGTGGTTCGAGATTAGGGGCCAAGTTTGAATTACATTTAAAAAAAAGCAGTGACATAGTTTTTAGTCTGTGTATCTTTTAGCAAAAACACACCTAATATTTTATGACACAAAATGGTGTGTTCTGATTGGTCGATTTCAATTTTTCATTATAAGGAGCTATGACACAAAAAATTATTGATTGATTTTCATTGGTTCTTAAAGTTGAACAACAATGTTCTCGACCAATCAGCAAACACGCCGACAAAAACATTCTTGGTCTGTCCTTATAAGTGACGTTTTGTGATCCCAATCAAGATCATCTATGGCCATATTTCCGAGCAGTGTTGTAAAAAAGTTATTATTTGCAGCATTACTAATGCCAGCGGCGACGAAAAATGTATACAAATGCATTATATCTCACATTTTTTACCTTTTACAACCATGTTTGGACTAGGATAACTAACTTCAAGCAGCCAAACATTTGTACAATCAAAGTTCTTCCATATATATTTTACTTTGTCATAAAGAGCAGAGAGGTGCTGAGACAGAGAATTCGCGTGAATATTCGACGGATTGGTGTGGACGGTGAGCCGAGGGTTACAAAGCTACACACCACTCCATGTTCACGCCGAATGCTCATAACACGCGAATGCTTTCAGTGAAGATGCTCCTTTAGTTTAGACTAACATAAGGTTAACCTTTACGAGCAGGGTTTACAACGTATTTAAAAGTATTTCAAATAGCTTTACTTTTGTCATCATATTGCGTACATAAAGAAACAAAGTAAATTGCCGAATTTAATTCAACGTGTAATAAAAGTAATAAATGTTAAATTTAATTTATTAAAATTAGATTTTTACATTTAAATTTATGATTTAATTTAACGGTATGTTTCGAATGTAAATAAGATTACCAGTAGTGTTGATGATCGTAAACGTTTTTGTTAAACGGATTGTGTTATATTTTCTCGCATCGTTGGAGAAAAGCATTAAACAAGCCTCGGCCTGGAAGGGCGGTTGCCGGCCTCGTATATAGCTAACTCGTACTCGTCTCGCAACGGCTTTTTTCCCGACCGCTCTCTGCAGTAATATGCTATTTATTATCTAACTTTTTTGACCGCGACATAGTTCCCGTCGATCGACAAGTCGCTGCTGAAGCAGTCGGGCATCGGCAAGGCCGTCATGTACCTGTACAAGCACCCCAAGGAGACCAAGGCCAACCGCGAGCGCGCCGGCCGGCTCATCTCCGAGTGGGCGCGGCCCATCTTCAACCTGTCCACGGACTTCAAGGGTGAGCCCGCGTGCCGCGACACCTCTCGTGCCGCGTGCCCCGCCGGTGCTGAAGGTAGTGTTGTGTTGCAGCGATGACGCGCGAGGAGCGGCAGGCGCGCGACGAGGCCATGGCGGGCGCGCGCCGCCGCGAGCCCGAGCCCGGGCCCTCCGCCAAGCGCGCGCGGCACGACGACCCCGACAAGTGAGTCCCGGCTCTGCTAGTCACGATCTCGTGTCGCAGCACTCATCTTTACTTTTTGACATTTTTAGTACAATGATTCTCCCAAAGTCTGTTGTATTCGCTGGCAATGTGAGAACTTCAAACGCGGAGGGAGACGACGCGCAGGCCCCGCTCCCTCCTCAAATTTTTAATTAAATTTTCACAACACGCCGCGTGTAAGTCCTTAGAACTGGATAACACGTTTTATAGTATTCAGCTATTAAAAAAAATATATTTTAAAAACAATCAATCATCCTAGGTTAGTCAAACTGATATCGGCTTTTAGTTTTAAATATTATTACACGCCAAATTCAGTTTGACTAACCTAATATTTAGCACAAACGCCGTAGCGAATGGCTGAATGCCGCGCCTGTCCGGGAGACCCTCTAACGTATGTGGCAGGACGGTCCGGCCGGGCGAGAAGGGCTGGGTGGCGCGCGCGCGCGTGCCGCTGCCCTCCAGCAAGGACTACGTCGTGCGGCCCAAGTCCACCTGCGAGGTCGACATGAGCCGCGTGAGTACTGCACACAACACCACACTACGCTACCCTACAACCACACTACACTACACACCGCACACTACGCTACCCTACGACCACGCTACACTACCCTACAACCACAATACACTACACACCACACACTACGCTACCCTAGAACCACACTACACTACTTGTCACTTACTAAAAGCTGCACTAATTGCATATTGCATTACACTGCATTTAGCTTAGTATTTTTGTCAGTACACAAATTGTCCTAATCCCAAACTAATATCAAACCTTGTACTATGAGCACTAGACAACGATAAACATACTCATACAGAAATATACATATACATACTTAAACACAGAAAAAACATCCAAGACTTAGGAACACAGTCATACTCGCGCGCTCATCACACAAATATTAACCTGATCGGAAATCGAATCCGGGACCGCTAGCTTTGTAGGCAGGGCCACTATCGACTAGGCTAACTGCATCGTCAAGTCGTCCACAATGACTAAGTCCCACTGCACGACAATACGAGTACATTACACAAGTTAGACTTCGTTACATTGAGCTATTAACGCGGTTCGTTGTTACAGGTGACCAAGAAGAAAATGACCCGGTACGAGAAGCAGATGAAGCGGTTCACCGATCAGAAGCGCATGCGCAGCGGCTCGCGGCGCGCCGTCGACATCTCCATCGAGGGCCGCAAGATGGCGCTCTGAGCGCGCGCACTGACATTTCCGTCGAGGCCGCAAGGCGCCCGACATCTACACGGTCTGATGTGCATAACGACACATTGGACTCATTCTATAACGGCAATAGTAAATAATGTATTTACGTATTACTATCGAGCGGTGTGAGTGACCCGCGCCAAGCGCTGTCATATTTTCCTGTGGTTACATCGTGTTAAGGCCGCGATTGGAAGAATGTCTTCACAGCTTTCGCGTCTCTATCTCGTACATAATAGGTACTCTTAGACAATCCTTCCACGCAACTGTTAACTTTTTGACGGCGTAAAAACGGCCCATGAGATTAAGATTACACTTCGCTGTCATTGGTATGAAGTTATATTTTATATCGTGAATTCGTGATAATTTATTTAACAATGCTTCGTGCCCGGTGCTTTGGATCTCGCAGCGTGGGCCGTTGCTGTTGATAATAGGATATTCAATTTAATGCTGTCATTTTTTGACAAACATACATACTGCTTATTGAGTACGACAATGACACGATCAATAAAATAATCTATTAGTAACGTCGTGTTTTATTCTGATTTTGGAGCGAATTTAGATAAAGGAATGCGAATGGAAATGACAAAAGAGTACTCTAAGTAGCGTCTGGTTTGAAAACTGAACTGTTATTGTGTCGTCGTCGTCCTCGCTGTACTGTGGCTATTGTCAACGACGTTACTTAAATAGGCTTAGTGTATATTGTGTAGGTGAGGTCAGTTCAGTAATGCTCCTCACTCAGGATGTCGGCGCCGATCGCGTCGCCGACGCGGCCAGGCTGACGTACCGCTGATCCTCGCGAGGCCCGGGGACGCCGACGGCCGCCACGTGCGCATTATGTTTTCGCTCTAGCGGATGAGATGTCAGCTTTAAACGACAGGGACAAAGTTACTCGTCAATGCCTTGCCGTGTCGGCAGTGTGTCGGCGTTGCGGTGTGGAGGACTCGCGTGTAAAGTTAGCGTAAGGCTTAGTCCAATAAATGACTTTTAAGTTGTATCCTTGAGCTATTTCATTTATTACCTTCTACAGAAACTTTAGCCGCCTAAAATCCACCGTTCAATGAAATTTGCCAATCAAATATGAACCTAATGATTACCATAGAGCCAATTTTCTAATTTGATTGTCAGTCATAAAAACAAGAAAATCTACTTTATTTCCTTTGCAATGGATCTTTAGTCGAATGGCCGTATCATGTTTTTTCTGTACGGGGACCTTACTGCTCTGTTCAAGTGACCAAAATTAGTATCATAAATATGCGGTAGGTTTAGGTTATGTTAGTTCTTCAGCTGTCCCGGAGGGCCAAACCACCCAGAAATAGGAGCTCCGTCCAGCCTGTTAATTTGATATTCAAATGGAAATTATTGGTCAGTTGGACAAAGCATTTGGACCACACTGCCCCGAAAGGTAAGTAAAGTCTGTTCCTATTCAGACTGCCAATGACAATAACAAGTATACCTGACTGCAATTGTCTTTAGATAGAGGATGAAATAGTAATGAGAATAATGTTACCTCTAATTAGTTTATTAAAAAAGTTGAATATATATTCATCATAATCATCGTATTATTATGCTGGGTGCGACAGAGACGAAAACCTAACTTATCAATCAACCTCACTACATTTCCAATGTTAGAAATAATTCGAAAAAAATATCTTTATGACAAGACTGTCAGTGTAATGGTGTTTTCAGCGAATGTGCTTTTCATCAAAAAATACAATATTAATAGTTATATGGTTTAAAGAAGACGCGTGGCGCCATCTACTGACACGTACTTACACTAATAATAAAACTGATACAATACAGAGGCAGGCATATTTTTCTTCTATACAAAACGACAAAGTACGTCCGATCAATACCTACAACGTACTGTAAGCATATAAAACATATGTATAACGCTGCCCGAACGCGCTTAAATAAACCTTATTTACTTGTGTTGAAAATTCATTCTTCGAAGTTTCCTGCGAACGTATAGTGATACCTACATTTGCACGCTCGAACGGTAGGGTTGTCAACACAATGAAAATATTGATATGAATACATTATTAGAAGAAAAACAGTTATTTATTTATATAATACACAAAGAACTACTTACTAATACTTAATTACATACTTTATCTTTTACTTTAATAAGGGACGCTCAATAGTTATTATAACTAAGAGCCATTCCTGAAGTACAAGAATTATATTTCCGAAATAATTTTGCAAATCGGCGCAGAACCTAGTTGTTAGTGGTTAAATATTACATAAATATGAGTAAAAAAATTAACCTCCTTTTTACGTTAGCTACCTACCTGACCCACCTACTTACATCTAAGAACTTATGTATAGCCTGGCCAAAAAGTCGAGCCAGTGGTGACAGCTGGAACTAAAAAAATTCCATACAAAATTGTTGCCATGTTTACGCATTTTACGTCAAAAATGTGACAGTTACGTAGAAAGTGGCGCCCTCATTTAATTTCTCGACTTTTTGGCCAGGCTTAATGAATTCGCTATCACTAAGGTATAGGTATAACATTTTCGTAATAAAATAAGCAACAATTATATACTGGTGTCCGGTATCATGTTTTTTTACTTAAAAACCTTACGAATATGTACCCAATCACCCTAACATGTCTTTAATAAGTAAACTAGGTAGGTAATCAAATCGTTCTAACTTGATGAATACTGTTTCGTGTTGATCACTTTAATATACCTTATAAATATGTATAAATAAAGATTAAATTACAACTACTGACCTTTCCTCGTTCACAGGCAAAGATAAAAACATTTCTTTTTTATTATCTTTAGTTCTTTTGTCATCCACTCACACAGCAATAATGAGTCATTTTTTATAATATAAATTCACCAATACAACACAAGAAACAACAACAAATCTAACCCAACTTGAAGGAATTAAAAAAATGCACTACCTACCTAATTGCCTACTTGCATCTCGCTTGACATGTCTCGAACTCTCGACACTCAAAAACCGGTCGAGCGAGCTGGCCTCGCCGCGCGCGGGCATCCTTCATGTATTAGCATCGGCAGCTATGTTCCGTGAGGCGGTGATTATCGCACGTACCTCGCGCAGAGAAATATCTGTTACGTAGTAACTCTTATTTAATCTGTGCCTATACTCACTGAGAAATTAACTGCATCAAGTTACGATTACGCAAACAAACTGATGCAGTTGTAGCGACACAGCTGCATAGCTAGCTATAGGGCATGCGCTATATACTTTAGCTATGCAGTCAGGTTCGTCAGTAGTTCCGTGTCCGTAGAACGTTGTAGTCTTCTGAAATAAATAGTTAGTTATTTAAATTACGCGGTTTGAATTTGAAAGCGACTCTAAACAGTTTATGAATCCGTCCGCGTGCATGAACAGTTTAGAGTTGAGTGCAGCGCCCTCTATGAAACTTTCTAAATCTTTTTAGGAAAGGTAAAGCTGAGCGAGCAATTTTCTGTACAATGCTACTCTGCCCCCGATAGTAAAAAGGGCGCATCTAACATGATGTCGAAATCGAGAAATTAAATGATTTAGTTTAAAATTAAAAAAAATTATGCTGTCTCTGAACAAATAGACATAAACACTTTCCGTAAACGAAGTTATATAGATATGTACCATATTGTCAATATGGTATTAAAATATTTTTTTATTTGTAATTTTTTTTTTTTAAGTTTTTCCTTTTCATCTTAGCAAAAAAATGTCTGGAAAATACTCGATACTCCGTTTAAAAGACTCAAGTAACCAATTGCGCCTTTTCAACTGACTACAATCACAAACTTCTTTTTAATATAAGTGCTTGATAGATATTTCCTGCTTTTCTCCTAAGATGAAAGGTCACATTTGGACACAAGCGTCTTTTCAATATAGTAATTGATATTTTAAACAACTACTTTAACTCAAATAAAAAAAGGAATAACTTCTGTTTTTCTACTACTTTGACATGTAGGTAGTTCAACTACATGTGAAATAATAGTTTGAACATTAACAACGTTCTAAGGTACAATCCGGAAAAACAATAATAAAAAACCGTACGAAAAAGTTAATAACCTTTAATTTGACTCTGTGCAGTATACTGGACGTTGTAAAGACAAAAATCTACACGTAAAACTAAAATTATTAGATTATGGAATCTCATATTAATATAATACAAAAAAACCAGTGCGGACGGTAATTTTTCGTCAATTGCCGTCAGAATATAAATGAGGAAAGGACGCTTCTCACTTATCCTCGGTACATGTTTTTTTTGTATATTTTTCTATTAAATATGAAAACATAATGACTTATTTACATACAATTTAATTTAAAATTTTAAAAATACATTATAAAATAATAATATCTAGCATACTTCCTAATGTCACTGTGTTCTAATTTGCGTTTCTACGTCCAGTATACTTCCCATTGCCAATTAATTCGTACAAAAAAAACTTACACTTCCTGCTAAGTCTTATAATAAAGTATTTATGTAAAAAAATAAGGATTGTTCGCCAAGGTTTTACTGCTTATAATAAACTGAAGCGTATTTATACAAGGAAGTGAGTGCTTTTACCGCGTTAGGGCGTTTCTCAGGTCACCCTGCTCCAAGCTATACTATCTTTATCGCTTCCGCATTGCTTTTTTTTTATCCTACCTTGACCGTCAAAATAAGGCTTAATCGAACTATTCGATGCAAACCGATATAGTCCCAGAAAGATTGGAATGAGAACCTAGAAATATTTATAAACCACAAATATTAGTGCAGTACTTTATTCAAACAATGCATCTCGGGTGTCAATGTGGTTATTTCCTTGTTAAAACCACAGTTTCTATATCTTCAAGATTACTAATTTATGTTCAACTCTTTGAAAAAAGTCCTGAAGTAAAAAAAAAAAAAGATTCTACAACTCAATGCCCCATCAGAATTCAGATAAAGGAGAAATAGTATAGCGTTCCTCTGGGAATCTGTTCCTCTTAACGCCATTTATTTATTTGTATTTATTATCAGCCTGTTCTGCCCCATTATTAGGTAAAGACCTTTTCTTCCCATGCTGCTCCTCACAAAGCGGTGACTGATCAATGTTTTCCAAACAATTGCTGTTCATCCTGCCAACTCTGTCGTCATCGTAAACGTCTGCAACTAAACTTGTGTTTAAGAGCTTGGGGAAGACTTCAATGCTCTGTTTGATGCAGTTGGAAATTAACTTGGTCTTTGACATGTTTATTAGTAGTCCTAACTCAAAGCTTACTTTGCTTAGCTGTTCCTAAGTTCTTTAACCGACGTCGGGAAAATAACGCTGCCATCAGCAAACTTGATTGTTTATTTGTTTCTTCTTCACGGCTCAACAGCCGAACCGAAATGAATTTGAAATTAAAATAGTTTGAGTCCCGGGGATGGACATGATTTTTTATCTGGAAATATAATAATTTCTACGGGAAAACTCAATAAACCAGTTCCATGTGGACAAATTCACCAGCAAACACTAAAGTACAAAATACTACCATGTTTCAATTTTTATTAAATTAAACCTGCAAGCGGATTTTTATTAATGTTTTATTTCTTAAAAAATTAATACAGTTTTGTCTGATATTTGGACTAAAAAATATTTACAATATCTTTGGTAATGTCTATAATGCTTGACATTTAAGCCGACTTTATATTCTCCGCAAAGTTGGCAATGTCCACTTGTCCAGTATACTTGACATACGTTTTCTGGAAAACTAAAAGCTTTAAACTAACAAAGATTTTTTTATAATGTTTCCGGTAACAAACACCCCAAAAAATAATGACACTAACTTAGTTGTACTATCGCAAAAATAAAATATGCCTACATCAAAATCAGACACAAATACCACGAACATCTTAGTGAATTAGCAAAATACACTATTGAAAAAGGCGCAAGTGGTCATTTGCGTTTTTTCTACTTAATTTTACGTGTAGATGCGTCCGCGTCAATATAACGTGATCGAGCTTTGGCTAAGTTAAAAAGACGCAAGTGGTCACTAAACTAAGTTGAAAAGGCACAAGTACTTAGATGCGTCCTTTTATTGAAGTATATGGTGATGGATTATAGTTACCTTACGTCTTTTCTTTTATTAAAGTGTTGAAAGTTTGACAAAACAAAAGGGCGCATTATACGCAGTTAAGTCTTTTTTACGAAAACTACCTACATGTTTCTGAAATGCGTCTTTTTAATTAATTTTATGTAACAAAGTGACCGAAGTTACGCCCTTTTTGCTTATGGTAACTTCTAATCTAGCCTACCTAGGAAAAAACTAAAAATATCAGGAGGTGGGTCTTTTTCTGCTGATCACGGCAGTATAATTAACTATTTTTTGACAAAAGTGTTAGATGCGCCCTTTTTACTATCGGGGGCAGAACTAATTGCGTTTTGTTTTTACGTCGTAATCAGAATGTAAAATTAAAACAATGTATAATTGCAACGTTCATTGTTATTGAACAATCATAATTTTCCAAGTATTATTATTAAGCCAAATCGAAAAATATAAGTGGGACGACATGTTTTTGCATGCAACTGAAATAGCGCTGAAGGTTCTAAATTGAACTGCCTGTGGTTTATGCATCCCTGGTCAACGCGGAAGAGAAATGTAGCTCGCCCGCGACTTGCGCGAGAAGCGAGAGAGTGCGAGCCACTGCTCCTTCCACTGAATGCTTGCTTATTTTAAAAATAAGCAACCGCCGACCAAAAAAGAGGTATAAACGTGTATATGTGTCTCGGTATCAGCCTGTCTTTCAGCTAGCTTCCAAACCGATAAACCGATTGGGCCGCGTTTTTTTTAAACTTGTTTATTCCGGATGGTTCTTAGCTAGGTTTAATGGAAATCGCTTGGAGCATTCTTGGGAAAGAAGGGGCTAAATAGTTATTGGTTGGGCAAGTTGCATTTTACGAAATCAAGTAAGTATCTACTCGAATTTATCCGTAATAGCGAACTTGAAGCTTTCGCGAATCGATATCGTCAGGTAATTCTGAAAACTAATAATCTCCCTTTTTAATTTGGTCGACCAATTATGAAACGGCGCCTGAGTTTTCCCGTCCGAGCTTTATCAACATTTGAGTGCGTGTACGTGCTTACAACTCCTACGAGCGCACGGGATCACTTCAGTTTACCGGATAAAACTTCGTCGGTAAACTTAAAATGTCATAAGAAGGTATACACTGAACCAAGTTGGATGAAACTAAGTATGGAGATAGATTTAAAACCAGGGATACTTTTTATCCTGGCCAATCGGACAGTCACGGGCAACAGCTTTATGTACCTATACATATATAAAAAATAAAATAGTAAACAGAATTTACACGTAAATAGAAAAGGCATGTTTTTATTGTTGTGTTGAGTGTAACGTACATATCTGATAGTTCGGGGAATGTCTCATAGATATAGTTTTTAAAGTTTCCTCGATTTACCCGAACCGCATGATCGGCAAAACTCTTCCGCGTTTACCACGAGCACATAAAATGAAACAGCTGATGGAGGGCAGAGTGTATTGATTTATTTAAGGGTTCATCCCATTCAAACAGCGATATTAGAGAGAAGCGAAGCCGACCAATCTGGTTGTATAATACACACACATACGGATCGTACGATTAATCTGATTGGTGATTTTGGCTCCACTCTGCTCGGCTCCGTTTGTGTGGGAACGCACCCTTACCGCTGTAGGAATGCGTTTAAATAAAAAGAAAAACCGGGCAATAGCATGTCTGACCATGCTCAGTGTAGAGTTCCGAAGCCGTAACTAAAAACAAATGGGTATCATTTAATCGATCAGCAAAATATTCTTATTTTGGCGAACAGAAATATGTATTTGGTCAGCCAAAATAGCTAGTTGGTAAGCAACTTATGGTTAGCAAACATTTATAAATCTGTCTGCAATTAATGATATACTGAACTGCTCTTAATTATTTTAGTCAGCAAATTAAACATTTGAGCTGCATTGAGCGACCCACAGTTAATAAAATTTTGTAAAGCAATCAGCAGGTACGCAAAATATTTCATTTTGACCATCAAAAAAAGGGGGCAATAAAACCCAACTGGTCATTCACAAAATGGGCGCAACTATTACAAAGTTCTTTCAAATACAAGTATACTCTCTTTTTTGTAAAATATTTAAGTTATATAGAATTATGCCTCTTGGTTACACTTTCCTCTTCAATACACTTTTGAAAAAAAATCGCTTTTATTCCTTATAGATCCACTTTTTAAACACCAATGCAGTGATTCCTAATAGATACACATTTGGGTACAGTTGTGTTCACAAAATTGTAATTAACAAATTTACTGCCGTTCCGCAACGCACATAATATGCCAAACCCACGGCACAGTCTTCCAGGCAGAATGCATGGGCATCATAATGGCTACGACAGCAATCGAGGCACGGAAGGTAAAAGATCTCCCGATCCGAATACTCTCCGACAGCCGATCAGTGCTCCAGGCCCTACAGAGCCACACCGTAACCTCAGGGCTGGTACTTGAGTGCCACAATGCCCTGACAAAGGTAAGCAACAACAACCCCATCACACTACAGTGGATAAAGGGACACAGCAACTCACGCGGCAATGACGCAGCCGATGAACTGGCGAGGAAAGGCTCGGAGATGGCTGCAGTGGGTCCCGAGCCCATCCTGCCTCTCCCGTTCAGATGGCTGCGCAACAAACTGCGACATAGAACCAAGGTAGAACACGCAGTACTGGAGAAACCTAAACACCTGCAGGCAATCTAAAGAAGCCCTCCCAACGATCAATCCCGGATTGTCACGGAGGCTGCGACGGTTGGAAAGGACCAAACTGCGACTCGTAACTGGGGCTATTACTGGACATGCCCTATTTAACAAACACTTACACACTTTAGGTGTTACAGACAGCCCCCTGTGCAGAGCCTGCATGGCGGCAGAAGAAACTGCTGCCCACGTCATCATAGAGTGCCCAGAGGTGGCAACATACAGGGCACGACACCTCGGACTGGAACCAAGGTCACTACCAGAAGTCGTCGGCAACATCAAGGGTCTGCTAGGCCTCCTGGTGGAACTGGGTTGGCAGGAGTAATGTCACCAACCGCTCACGCAAAATAGGTGCACACTTAAGTCGTCGAGTTGCGGAAAAGAGCCCGCCACAACCTATATATATGCCAAACCCACTATCAAATTTACAAATTTAACAGAGTCGACGGAGCTCCTATTTCTGGGTTGTTCTGGCTCTCCGGGCCTGATATAAAAACGAACCTAACCTAACCTACTTCATATTTATGATACAAATTTTGGTTAATCTAGGGTGTAATAATGATTTCTAAATTTTGTGTGACAAAACTTAACTTGTAATTACAAAACACGCACACGATTGGGTGCTTGCGTCACGTGGTCTGATTTCGCTCCGCCCACAATAACGAACACAGCTGATTTTTCAAACTAAACGCAATCCACTTATTTATATAGATAACGATTATTTTAATATGCACACCTCTCAATTTAACTGCTTACAGACATGTTTTCTCTGCTGACCAATTGTAAAATCTTGCAGCCCAAGTAATTATTTTGCAGCTCGACTGTTAGATAGGCCAGGTAGAAATGAATAACAAGTGGACTGTAATTATTAAGGTTTTAATATCTAAGTAAAATAAATGACATGCGCGTTCGCGTCAAGTTGTAGAGAAGAAGTCGTTAGTCGCCGCAGCGCGGCGCCACCGGCGCCGCACCGCCGCCGCTCCGTGTTACGCGTTAACATACTCCCGGGCCAGCAGTGGAATGGTTGATGGTGGTGATGTGATTGTGGAGTTATTCCTCCTCCAGTAGTGGGCAAATTTTGTGAAACGCCCGTCTGATCGTTCCTGATTGAATCTTAATGTCCGCCACGCGTGCTTCTCCGTCTGGGCCGGGATACAGCTTCAGGATGCGTCCCAGGGGCCACTGCACAGGTGGGAGCGTCTCGTCCTTCACGACGACCAGGGAGCCCTCCGTGAGCGCGCCATGTGACCGTTGCCATCTCGCCCTTTGATGTAACTGGGAAATATACTCCGTGTTAAATCTTTTCCAAAAATGTTGGCGTAACAGCTCGACTCTCTGATATCTCGGCAGGCGTGCTGGGTCGCAGTCGGACATCTGTGGGTGAGGTAAAACAGTAAGAGTTCGACCAATTAAAAAATGAAATGGGGTGAGGGCCGAAAGGTCTGATGGATCGGAGGAAAGAGGCGTCAGAGGCCTCGAATTAAGCATACCCTCTATCTGGACAAGTAGAGTGTACATTTCCTCATAAGTGAGGTGAGCCAAGCCTAAAACTCGTTTGAGGTGGTGCTTGACTGACTTGACTGTGCTTTCCCATAACCCTCCGAAGTGAGGTGTGTATGGCGGTATAAAATGGAAAGAAATGCCATGCTCTGCAGCGCTGCTGTATATGGAGTCACCGTACTGTTTAAGAAACTGAGTGATCACGCGGGCGGCTCCTACCAGGTTCGAACCATTATCTGAATAAATGCTATTTGGTTTGCCTCTACGAGATATGAATCGGTATATTGCTGCCATATATGACTCCGTCGTCAAATCTGTGACCAACTCCAAATGTACTGCTTTTACTGCAAAGCAGACAAAGATGCAAATATAGGATTTAATAAGAACACTTCCACGCCCCTTACGGTTACTGATTTGAATGGGCCCGGCATAATCCACTCCTACGTCACTAAAAATAAAGTTTGCATGTAGCCTCTGATTAGGCAACCGTCCCATTATAGGCGTCACAGTTTTTCCTTGAAACCGTCTGCATGTGAGACATGATTGTGTAGTTTGTCTCGCCAAATTACGACCTGATACAGGCCAATATAGTTGACGGATGTGCGCGAGCAACAATTGAGGGCCGGCGTGCATGAGAGTCAAATGATATGTAGAAAACATTATTTTAGTAAGGCAGTGATCGGAATGTAATAGAATCGGAAACTTTCTATCGTAACTGTATGGGGAGTTGGCCAACCTCCCGCCCACACGAATGAGCTCATTATCACCTAAAAATGGATTAAGGGAATTTAATTTATGTTTAGCCGGTAATCCTTTATTACTAGAAAGTAAATCATATTCCATAGGAAAGGCATCCTTTTGTATTATTTTTGCTAATTGATACCTTGCCAGGATAAGTTCGTTGTTAGACAAAGGTTTAATTGTTTGTTTGCATTGCTTTTGTTTTTTATTTTTGTTATTTTTGCATGAATTAATAAATCGTAATATGTAAGCGACGATGCGTGAAAGTTTATTGTAATTTGAATAATTGTATATGAATGTACGGTTGTCCTTTTGTGTAAAGTGTGATTGGGACCGGACTTCCGGCAGCTCAGATGCACTAAGATGTCCTGGTTGCTCAGGCCAACTGGTGTTGTCACTTGTCCTAAGAAAATTTGGCCCTGATAACCATAAGTCTGATTTAATTAATTGCTGAGCGTTGGTACATTTAGTTATGATGTCTGCGGGATTTTGTTTGGTGGGTACATAGTACCATGATTGCGGTTGTGTGTGTTTTAATATTTCTGTAACTTTGTGGTTTACAAATGTTTGCAATTTATGTGGAGATGAGTTTATCCATGAAAGAACTATTATTGAATCGCTCCAATAATAGCATTTACAATTGTTGTTTACGATTCTAAGTGAACCTAAAACTTTGTTACATAAGTTAACTCCAGTAAGGGCAGCGCATAATTCGAGTCGCGGTATCGTTAATGTTTTTAAAGGTGCTACTCTTCCCTTGGCTATTAATAACTGCACATTGACGCGGCCATCCGTGCTATAGCAACGTATATATACGCACGCGCCGTACGAAAGTCGGGATGAATCGCTAAAAACATGCAACTCAATGCAACGCGGTGAGTCGTAGTTGATCGCACGCCGGGGAATAGATACTAGGTTGATAAAAGATAAGGACTGAATGAACTTTGCCCATTGTCTTTGTATCGATACCGGTATTTCGCTGTCCCAGGTAATGTTATGCAACCACATTTGTTGCATTATTAATTTAGCCTCGAGTACACAAGGGCTTATGAGACCGAGTGGGTCGAAAATGTGTCCTATTGCTGATAGAATAGTACGTTTTGTTATTTTGTTTTTCGTTATATTGTCTATATGTACTGAGTATGAAATTGTGTCTTCGTGAACGTTCCAATAAATTCCTAATGTTTTCGAGGGATCGTTTGAACTTAAATCGACCGTCATTATATTTGAATTTGACAAGCCTAACCTCTCTATAACTGAAGGACTATTAGTCAGCCATTTTCTTAACGGAAATTTATAGTTTTTAAGTTCTGTATGGACTCCTTTTGCTATTTTAAATAAAGTTGACTCATCATCCGAGCCTGATAAAAGGTCATCACAGTAAAAATCGTGAAGTATAACCTCGGAAACTAGTTTATAATCATAGCTATCCGGCCTGTCTTCATGCGTGTTTACTTTACTGAGGCATTCTAAGCCTACCTGTTTAATGCATCGTGTGGTGAGGTACGGCGCTGACGCCGTGCCGTATGTAACCGTGTTCAGTGTGTATGTCTGTAAGGGTTCCGTAGTATTATATCGCCATATTATTTGTTGTAAGGGTCTCTGATGTTCAACGACTGCAATTTGACGGAACATTTTTTCTATATCAGCTGATATAATGTACTTATGCTGACGGAAACGTATTAAGATAGATATAAGGTCGTCTTGAACGACAGGTCCCACCAACTGTATGTCGTTAAGCGATAATTTTGTAGATGTTTTTGCTGAACCGTCAAAGACCGATCTGAATTTGGTTGTTGAGCTCGACTCGCGAATTATACCGTGATGCGGTAAGTAGTATGAAGGAGTCTTTGTTGGAGTGTTCGTGTTGTTATGTTCATTTGTGTTTGGATTTGTATCATTATATGTCTTTGATTGTGAATTTAATTTTAACTGATTATTAGAGTGTGGATGATTGTTCGTGTATGATGGAATGGTTTGGTTTATCGTCATGTGACCGAGATTTATGTATTCTGTAATGAAATTTGAGTATTTATTTTTATATTCTGGATTTGCATTCATGCGATGCTCCAAGCTAAGAAAACGTTTCTTTGCTTGATAGTAGGAATCACCTAAACACTCGGGTGATTTTTTAAATGGCATAGTGACGATAAACCGACCGTCGCTTTGTCTAGTGGTAGTTTGTTTAAATATAACTTCACATGCATCTGATTCGTGCGGGTCAATGACCTGCGAAGCGGATAAGCTGTCTAACTCCCAGAAACGTGATAGTTGATCAGAGTTATTTAACATGAAAAAACATGTGTTGTCTGTATGTTTGTTTGTGTCTGGAGTACACCCTGAAATTAACCAGCCGAATTCAGTTTCCTGTAATGTAGGTTGTTGTTTACCTAACTGAATTCGACCGCTGCCCATTATCTGCCAAAAAATGCCAGCGCCAAGCAAAAGATCAATGGCAGCTGGTTCGTGGAACTGCGGGTCAGCTAGTTTGATGTGTTTGGGCAGATTAAAACCTTCAGTTTGAATGCGCATGCTAGGAATCGAGTTAGATATATTTTTGAGTACTAGGCATGATGTGTTGATCTTGAATGCGTTGTGTAATGATTGTAAAACAACGTTTGTACGATGAAATATGTTCGTTTGTTGTTGATTGATGCCTGAAACTGAGCCCTGAATTGATTCTAATGAAAGGCTAAGTCTAGTGCACAAGTTACTAGTAATATAACTAGAAGTACTGCCATTGTCCAACAATGCTCTCGCCACATGTAGGTGACCGTCACTGCTGCGCACCTGCACTAGTGTTGTGGAAAGTAAGACTGACGCGGGCTGTGTACTAGTGAGTGTGACTTGTAAGCCTCTTGCTTTTTCTAAATGTAGCATCGTATTATGCTTTTGAGAACAGTATTTGCAAGCTCCACCGCGACAGAACTTGACCTCATGTCCCGGATATAAGCAGTTTGAACAAATGTTAAATTTTGAAATTTTTTCTATTCGATTTTCGACTGACATCTGCTTGAAAACGGGACACGAAAACAAGTAATGTTGAGCTTTACATAATGGGCAATTCTGTATTCGAGATGTACTTGCATGTGCTTGTGTGTTCGGCTTGTATGATTTCAAATCTGTTTTTAAATTTGTTTGCTTGCTTTCCTCAAGATTTTGTAACAGATCGGCGCGATCTTTAAGATAAGTTTTTAAATCTTGTAAAACAGGCATTTGCTGAAGTGTATTTTTGTATTCTTCCCAGTATCTCAGTGTCACTGAGTCTAATTTACTGGCGACTAAATAAATAATCAAAGTATCCCAGTACTCTGTGGATTCACCTAAAGTTTCTAGTGCTCTGAGATTTTTATTAACGGTATCTAGTAGTTGTCTCAGTGCTGCCGCAGATTCTCTCTGTGTGCTGAGAATGGTGAACAATGCGTGCACATGATTGTTTACCAGCTGACGCGTATTATTGTACCGGTCAGTGATAAGCTCCCAGGCAACTCTGTAATTGTCAGAAGACATTTCTAATGATTTAATTATTTGTGAGGCCTCACCTTTTAAAGTAGCGCGTAAATAATGAAATTTTTGAATGCTGTCTATACTTGAATTTTTGTGTATGAGCGATTCAAAAGTGTCGCGAAATTCGAGCCAATTATGATATTCACCTGAGAAGTGTGGAAGGTCAATAGTTGGTAGTTTAATAAATGAATGGGTTCCACCTACTTTTGGAGTTGGTACAGACCCGTCGACGATGGCGATGTCCCTCGGCTCATTGTCTCGTATCAGCTGCATGGCAATCGCGAGTTGATTGTGATAGTCCATCTCAAATTGTTCTCGGTCTCTTAGCTGTTCATCTGAAATGCCAACAATTTCATCGATTAAGCTTTGATTTTCCTCGTAATCATTTGCAAGTGACTTAAAGGTCTCGAAACGATTTTTTAGTTGCAAAAGATCTAAATCTGACAAACTTTTTAATTTTTTAGATTTTAAGACATCGAGAAAATGTTTAAAAATAGTGACTTTAGCTTTATGACTGGCTCGTTTTTTTTTTAAAGTAACTAGCTGTGATTCGTCTTCTTCAGGCGGTGACATGTTGGTTACTATTTGATTTTTGACTTGACCTTTTTCCATAAAAAAGGATGATACTTATATTATCTACGAAGACGGTAGGCGCCGCGTGATGACGTTACTATACACAAGCGCGGACCGCCCGTGAGCGGCGAAGTAGGTCTGCTGGAGGTTAAAAAATGTATATTGGATCGGCAAATAATGGAATGTTATTTTGGGAAGTCTGGTAAACCGAAATTACCGATTTTAAGGCGTGTGAGATAATAAGTTGAAATTATGGGGTAGGTGGAGAAGTTGATGCTGATGCAATAATTCCTTTGTTAAGGGAATGTGCGTTAAGAATACGCTGATAAGAGTAACTAATAACAATATGTTTAAATAGGACTGAATACTTAAGAGGTGAGATGGGGTCAGATGAGAATGATATTGGTTCGAACTCACTACTGCTGCTACCAAACCCTCTTGCTTGCCCTTGCGACTGATGATGATGCTGCCGGGTGCTAGTCGATGCTGCCGTCGGTCGCTGCTGCGATGACCGCCGTTGCGTGATCTCTAACTGAATCCCAGGCTTGATGAATGATTGTGTGAGACTTCTTTCTTGCTTGTTCTGGCTTTTTTGCGAAGCGAATGAATATTTTATTCTAATTTTAGACTTTTGATATTTATCCGGTTCGAAGGACCATAGATAGGCCAGGTAGAAATGAATAACAAGTGGACTGTAATTATTAAGGTTTTAATATCTAATTAAAATAAATGACATGCGCGTTCGCGTCAAGTTGTAGAGAAGAAGTCGTTAGTCGCCGCAGCGCGGCGCCACCGGCGCCGCACCGCCGCCGCTCCGTGTTACGCGTTAACAACTGTTTATTAGGCAGACAAATAATAAAAAGCAGATTGATATTGGTTAAAATATTAACCGTTTGTAAATTGTTTGCTAAACAAGAGTTGTAGCCCGATTTTTATTTATTGCCTGCCAAATCTTTGTATGCTGCCCAAATGAGTTAATTGCTAATGTTTTTGGGAATAAATTTTAATAACAGCTGACCATATAATTACTTCCAAAACAAATTAGACCTCGTGACAAACTTAACTTTGTCGTTGGACAACTGTTATCCCCATACATCGACATAGGTCGTGGTCAGTTTACCAACATCGCAAATAAGTTTTCGGTAGGTATATACCTATACATTTAAACCGTGTGTAACTCAAGAACCAATGAAATCTACTTAGTCGTGATAGTTTTGCTATTAATATGTGCTTTCATTTAGGATATTTTTCAGATTTTTAGTATTTGTAGTTTTGGCTTTACGGGGGGACACTTGACTCTAACAACAATTAGCGCTTTAAAGCTTAATATTTCATAAACGGAAAGACCTATTTAACGACACCCTACACTATGGGGTAGACGAGAAAAACAAATACATCCCCAGGTTAGGTGTAAGGGAGGTCGATTTTTTTTTTTTTTTCCAAGATATTATTTGACCCCTATTGGCGTGACAAATATGTATAGGTATTCCTGCCAAATTACAGCTTTCTAGTACTAAGAGTCTCTGAGCTAGGCTGTGGACGGACGGATGGACGGACGGACATGGCGAAACTATAAGGGTTCCTGGTTTGACTACGGAACCCTAAAAAAGGTGTCTCATTTTTGGTCACGCGGGAAGCCTTAATAAGGCAACTTATGATTTATCCAGTCAGAATGCAAGCAAAATGTTTATTAACAGATTTCAATTATTTACTTGATTTGTGGTCATTCAGTTGGATCGGATTGCTAGTATTATAATTATTGTCAAAAGAATAAGAGCGTGTGTAGATATTTTTGAGGTCTTCGACTGTCTGCTTACTTTTGCCGCTGACTGTAGGTACCTACTTGTGTTCCTTGCTTAGCACAGAAAGAAAACAGAAAATCATATTCTAGGAAAAAACGAATTAAAAATGGATGCGGTCCTTAGTTTAGGACTTGTAAGCACTTTTGGCAAATTCAAAGAATTTTCAAGTTACTGTTTGGTAACGCACCTAGTAGCTCGAGCATCAAGTAACTTGCTTCGTTCGTATGTCCGTCATTCCGGACAATATTAACCCACTTCCCGTTATTACAATGGTCTATAATACACTGTTTGAAATACACAAGTTAACCCGAGGACAATACAGTATTATGATATCTAGGACCTGATCTGATGATTTAGTCGAAAGGTGGTAACAGGACAGGAAGCGGGGAAGTTTGATGCACGGGGCACAATAATACACCAACACTATTTCGTTCAAAAAAAATGGTAGTAATTTCGAAATATCACTAAAAAATGAGCGGGCTTGACAGCTGTAAACGCATATCGCTAGGTTGGTTGTTCTTTAGCATTTCACAATTAAAAAAGTGTTTTTAGTGTAGCTTACTAAAATATTCTCCTTAATTAATATTTAATTGTTGCAGTGTTTATCTGTTTATTGGATATTTACATAATAAACATGTGTATCATGGTGCCCCATGGCTGGGGCACAATTAAACAAATTCCATTTTTCACAGTTTTTTCTTAATTTTTATTACGTTTTTTTTAGATAAATTTAAAAGCCATATCAATCCCATTTAGTTTAACTATGTTATAAGCAAAAATGGTATAATTTTAATCATTTTTACTGCCCAAAATATAAGGTTAAAATACCAATCTGCCCCGCGTCCCCCTACTTAACGTAGACCCACCGAAAAGAAATTCATTTGTTTGGTCTCGATAAGCAGATGATGACTGTGCAGAAAAAGTTTAGTCTGCCACAATAGTTTGTCGCAAAATTCAAATTCACGTTAAAAGATGCAGCAAAATGCATAGCTGCTAGTAGTTCAAGAATAGTCAGTCATACATAGTAGAACGCTTGAAATGGAACAGCCTATTGAACGTAGAGATGTATTGATTCTAGGGTAAGTTTCCATTAGAGATGAGCTAAGCGGAGAGGTGCTAACCGACCAACCAGGTTGCACAATACACACACACATAGATGGTTCGAGAATCTCATTGGCCAGTTTGGCTTCACTCCGTGCAGCTCCGCTTGAGTAAGAACGCACCCTTACGACAGTAGGAAGTTAAGTTAGAAGTTAAATTAGAAGTTAATGTTTATTATGGCCACGAGATCACATACATACATAAAATTATATGGAAAATCTTAAATCATAGTAATGTAGTATATCACATTTTTATTTTTTCTATAAATTTAAAAGTCGTTGCCCACGACTCAGTCCGCGTAAAAGTCGTTTATCGCTTGTCGTGGTAAAAGAACTCTATGTCTTCCTCGGGATTCAAGCTATCTCCATACCAAATTTGATCAAGACCGGTTCAGCGGCTTAGCTGTGGAAGTGCAACAATCAGAAACCAAGTTATTATCACACTTACAATTTAGTTAGGATTTCCAGTTGCTAAACTAACCACGACCTATGTCCATGTACGGGCACAACAAATCTAATCAAATCAAATCTCTTTATACGTGTTTACAGGTAACTTAAAGAATAGGTGATACATGATATAAATATGCTCCACTGTAAACTACCCGCAGGCGTACCAATTAAAATATACATTAACCCGTCGAGTGTCCTAAATACTACAGTAGCATTTAAGGCGTTTGTACGGGTAGCGTCCTAAATACTACGTTAGTATTTAAGCTCTTCCGTTGTCTTTAGTCATTTTTAATTTACTATTCTTGCGATTGGCCGTCATAAGAATATTTATTCAACCAATCACAGCTATCACTGTACACAAATTTGATTTTTCAACCAATAGAAATTGAAAAATGAGAACGGAATATCAAAAAACCTGCGAAGTGCCTCGCAAAAAACGCCATAGTTGTCATCTGACGTTTTCACAGTGTTTTGTTTTGGTGCGAGCTCCTCAAAAAAATGTCTAAATCATTTAAACGGTAATTGTTTATACCATGTATTATATATCAAAATACCAGGAATTAAATAGTGAATTTGTTTAATATGTTTGTTTTCGGCGCACTATAAAATTTCTTGGTAAAAAAACGTTGAAACTTTTAGATGACGTAATAATTTGCAAGGGCGGGTGGATTATTTCATTTGTTTTATAGCATTCATTTGTTCAAAATACAGTAAGATACAGACAAGTTGTTAGCAAATTTACTCAGGAATTCATATTAGCTATTAGTTTTGTCTCAAATCTTCTAAATTTTGTGATATTCTTATTTTTGTTCAGTTGGTTGTTGTTGCGCGCCATATTAGTTTTCTGACGGGCGGTTGCCGGACGGCACTCGTTTTTATTGTTGCGTAAATAAATAATCATTGTGAAGTAAATATAAGTGTTGTGGTAGTGAAATTATGTAAAATCAGCGCGTTAACTATTAAGCTTTAAGTAAATGTTAGTGTTAAATGACATGTGACTCTAAATTTAGTGCTATTTGAATATGAAATGTGAGTGGCGTGGGAAAAAATGAAAATAAACGAAGATTTTGAGAAACAAAAAATATATTTCCTAATACATGTAAGAGACCTTATTTTAGTATATTGTTTCGGATATAAAATTTATCCACCTTTCGAACAGTGTATAAAGCATTGCAATTAATTATACTGGGAGTAGGTAGATTTTAAATTATCTGCGATAAACCGGAGATTTTCACTTTGTATGGGGACATTACCGGCAAATTTGCTTCGGGAGGCCGGACACGTGACGGGTTAAAAGTCACTTTAAATAATTTTAACTAAAATAACAAAAGAAATTTAAACGTCAACAACAAAGTTACAAAATAAAAAAATTCTTAAGTCAAACACTTGGCAATTATATAATTTGCTTTTTGGCAAAATAGTCCTTAACGGAGTAAAAACAGTAATCAAGTAGTCATTCTTTAAGTATTCTCTTAAATTGGCTCCCAGGGCATTCCACAATGAATTTAGGTAAATGGTTGTAAATTTGAATAA
The DNA here is from genome assembly GCA_946894065.1 of Acleris literana. Taxonomy (NCBI): domain Eukaryota; kingdom Metazoa; phylum Arthropoda; class Insecta; order Lepidoptera; family Tortricidae; genus Acleris; species Acleris literana. The sequence goes on from OX335691.1 coordinate 15,381,194, forward strand.
TAGCCATACAGTAGTTGTTTAAGTGAAGCTTGACTCTAGACCAAGGCAAGAATAATTGGTTTCTTTTCCTCTTATCTCGGATAGTACGAGCTATGGTTTTCCAAAAATTCAGTGTGTTCTCTCACAAATATGCACATCTGGTTAATATACAAGCATGGAAGTGGTAATACTTTTATTGCTTTGAATAAGGGCATTCAATTTTCCGGGATAAAAAGAAGCCTATGAATTAGTATCCAGTCTTGTATTAAGTATCTCCATCCCATTTTTTTTTTTTTTTTTTTTTTTTTATATATGTATTTATGACAGGAGGGTCCATACAGTTGGGACTTCACACGCGCTCTTAGCTGCCTTTGCGTGACCTCACCACGTGTTTTAAACAACTGAGGACGGGAGTTAACAAATATACAAATTTCTTTGATATGCATAATGGAAGAACATTTGGTAATGGAAGAATTCTTTTTTTTTTTTTTTTTTTTTTAAATAACGGCGAGCAACTGTCATCAAACCATGCATTGCATATAACTCGAACACACTTTTTCTGTATCTTGAAAATTCTGTCCAGCTCAACAGAGTTTCCCCATAGTATTAGGCCGTAACTAAGCACGGACGACACGTACCCATGGTATGCCGTATTATATATGATCCTAGCAGCACTCGTTCCAGAAATAAATACCACATTTCCGTATCGGGTAATGAATACAGCTAGCGCCATCTGTCGTTAAGTAGCTAAATGATATTCGTTATCAATCACGTTGATTTGATTCATATGGAAATATTGTTGTGCATCGCACCAGAGTTAAATAAGACTTAAATTCACATTGTAGATAGCGCTAGTTGCACTCGTTCCCATAAACGTAAACATGTACAGATGGAGCCATATGTCATAAGTTACATTTAATAACAATTATGATAATTAATATAAAAGGAATTATTGCTATGTATCACACCTGAATAAAATTAAACTTCAATTACTATTGTAGATAGCGCCAGTTGCATGAAAATGTGTACAGCTGGTGCTGTCTGTTGTAAAGAAGCTAAATAACATTCACTAAAAATCATGTTGGTTAGATTTATACGAAATTATTCCTATAAATCGCACCAGAATTAAATTAAACTTTAATTAGTATTGTAAATAGCGCTATCCGAAATAGTTCCCGTAAAGAATACTTAAATTCCGTATCGAAAACATGAAAAACTTGCTCCACCTGTCGTCAAGTAACTAAATATCATTTGCTAATTTAAAAAAAGAGGGTCCTAGGAGGAGGACTCTTGCTAGGGACTGTAATAACTCCAATTGGTGGTGCGTTAGAGAACCTATATTCAATATAATGTATAGCTATATATACAAGTTGGGTTGACGCTAAGACAAGCAATATGCGTTTATGTAGCAGTAAACTATTGTGTTACTGCACATCACTGAAAGTGGCCAATCGCCATAAATCACTAACAATGATTTTGATTTTAGGTATATATACTCGTATGTATAAATTGCACAACATTTAAAATACTTTAATTTTGAATTAAATTAAACTTTAATTCGTATTATAGAAAGCGTTAGTTGCACTCGTTCCCGTAAACGTAAATGTGTGCAGCTGGCGCCATCTGTCATAATAATAAAAAATAATAATAATAACAATTACGTTATTTCTAAAAAAAAAAAAATTTCCCCACGTAAAAAAAAATAAAAAAAAAAAAAAAAGGTTAGGTTAGGTTAGGTTAGGTTGGGGTGCGGGCCGGATTCCTCCACGTTGGCCTGGGTGCTGCAGTCTCTCTTGATCTCGATCCGGAGAGAACGCAGCATCTGGGCTGGTGCACCCTGGGCATTGGCTGAGACTTTCTTCCTTTGGGAGATTCTTTCAGCCCATGGCTAATATCCGGCGGGAGTTGCTCCCGGCCACTCTCCTAGTGAGAGTGCGCTGTGGATGCAACAGTGTTGGGGGTTGTCGTCGAAAGAGGTACAACGGGTGCGGCGATGTGCCAGGCGCACTCGGCATTTGTCGACGTCGGACCAACTCGTTTCCCGTTCGGAGTGTCGTGGATCACGTCTCGCGGCTCCGACGGACCGAGGACCTTGCCTTAGCTGGCCGGGTCGAGAGGAGTAAACCTCACTAAAAAATCCCTTAACCCTAAGCGGCGCAGCACCGCGAGAGGGTGGGTGGCTGAAGGGCGATCAGTCGATAGTGCTTTGCCCCGTCAGAGTACCTGCCGACCCTCTGACGGGAGATGCTAGGCTTGTCCAGGTGCACGGGCACCTCCTGGATCGACCAGTATATCCCTATTACTCGTGGGACTAAAAATGGAACTTTTTAAAACCCCTCTAAACGGCCCTTCTCAGGGCCAACCTGAAAACGGCCCTTCTCAGGGCCAACCTGAAAACGGCCCTTCTCAGGGCCAACCTGAAAACGGCTCTTCTAAGAGCCAAACCGAAGATAACAGGGCGCGGGCGCTTACCCCGGTCGTCCGATTGGAACGTTTGGAGCTCGGGCCACGGTCGGCGACCCCTAAGGAAACGGACACTGAACATTTTGACGATTCGGAACTGGAACATGACGACCCCACGGTGGTCGAGAAAACGGCTCCTCAGGCTCCTAAAAGGAGTCATGAAGATGACGATGAGGACAGGACGCCTGTTACCTTGCCTAAAGTGAACACGGCAGTAAGGGGGAAGCCCAAGGGGGCATATGCGGGGATGGCTGCGGCAAGAATTAGAGCCCGGCAGTACCGAGCGGAGCACCACTCCGATACGGATGCTGACGCTGCAGCCAGCTCCTCTTACTTGAGGGACTATCCCGAACTCCCCCCTAAGGGGGGCAAGGGGGGGAAGAGAGGAAGGGTGGTGGAAGGTGGGGACAGGCAGCGTTCGCGATCGGGCTCACGATCGCGTTCGCGCTCTCCCCCGCACACGGGTGGCCTGGAGGGTGGGTACTACATCGACCACATAGAGGCTGTCCGTGTGGCGACGAAAGAGATACTGGAAGCGGCCCGGAAATCCGGAAACCTCAAGGGGAATATCCGCGGGGAGATGAACCGGGCCTGTCGGTCAATTATGATGGCAATGGACGAGGTCGAGGCCACCAAGTCCGAGGGCGAGGAGATCCGCATACTTAAGGCTGATAACAAGAGGATGCGGAATGAACTCGCCCTCTGCCAGTCGGAGTTGAAGGCGCTTCGGAAGTCCTTCTCCGAGAGGGAGACCCAGGCCCCACCGCCACTTCAATTTAGCACTGCGGACCTGACAGAGGCGATCGAGTGCATGAAGCGGGACCTCTTCCTCAGCTTGGGGAAGATGATCAATGATAGAATCGAGGAGGTCAACATGCGCCTTCCTGCGGAGCCGATCCTCCGCCCCCCGCTGGCAACTGACAAACGAGCAGCAAAGCCTGCTCCACCTCCACCCCCCAAGTCGAAGGCCACAACGCTAGCTCCGCCGACCCCACCCCAGGCGATCACAGTAGAGTCCGAGGCCAGACTAGGGGATGGAAGACCAAAGACGAAGGCGGCTAAAAAGGCGAAGGCGGCTAAAAAGGCGAAAACCCCCATCCGTCAAGCCTCCCCGACTATCACCGAAGCAGCCAAGGCTGCCACGGCCTCGAGAGCTCCCCAGCCCTCGGAGGGAGAACCCGGCCCCTCGGGCCAAATGCCGCCTCGGTCCATGAACATTCCGTGGAACTTGGTGGCTCGGAAGAAGAAGAAAACCAAGTCCTCCCCCCCCCAGATGAAGAAGACCCCTGCGAGGAGGGTAGCACCTAGGCCCCAGGCTCTGTCCGTCCCGAAGACGGCGGCGGTGGTCGTTACCTTGAAGAAGGAGGCCACCTGCACACTGCAGGCCACCATGGCTAAGGCCATCAATGCCTTAAGCCTGAAGGAGGTAGGCTTGGATCACGTACGGGTCCGGGCCTCAATGACGGGGGCGAGGGTCATTGAGGTCCCAGGGGTGGAAAGCGGCAAAACGGCGGACGACCTGGCCGCAAAACTGCAGGCCATAGTGGGGGACGTGGCCTACGTGACCCGCCCTGTGAAGATGGCCGGGCTCCGAGTCACTGGCTTGGACGAGTCGGCGACGAAGGAGACGGTGGCGAAGGCCATTGCCAGTGCTGGGGGCTGCACGGAGGCCCAGGTGAAGGTGGGAGCCGTCCGCGTCTTACACGATGGCACTGGAGTCGTCTTGGTCCAGTGCCCAGTGGTGAGCGCGAGGGCGCTTATGAGGACGGGCCGGATCCCGGTGGGCTGGGCCTCCGCCAGGATCACAGCAGAGGGACCGACACCGATGCGCTGTTACAAGTGCTATGGTGTCGGTCATTCGAGGGAATTGTGCCCCTCAAGCGTGGACCGGAGCACGCTGTGCTTCCGGTGCAGCAGAGAGGGGCACAAAATGGGGGATTGCTGGGAGAAAGCATGGTGTGCAGTGTGCGACCATGCCAAACTCCCGGCTGGTCATATGTTGGGGGGAAAAAACTGTTTCCCCCCAGAAACGAAAGGAAGGGACGCTAGGCCCCAACAACGCCCTCGTCCCCCCCCTAAGCCGACGAAAGCCCCCGCGGTGGCACCCGCCGATCGGGCCCTGGAAGAGACTTGCATGGACACCTAAATGCCAGCACACCCGCATCTAGATCTCCTGCAGGTCAACGCCAACCACTCCGCCAGAGCACAGGATCTGCTCATGCAGACCATGGCGGAGTGGTCCATTAGCGTTGCCGTGGTGGCAGAGCCGTACTTTGTCCCCGCCCTACCTAACTGGGTAGGGTCGACGGACGAAAGGGTGGCTGTGGTGGTTCCGGCGGTCGGGGATTTCCCACCCCTGACAAAGATCGAGGTTGGCCCGGGGTTCGTGGCGGCCAAGTGGGAACACACCGTACTCGTTGCGGTGTACTTCTCCCCCAATAGACCGTTGGCCGATTTTGAGGTGTTCCTCGGGGTCCTGCAGGGGGTCGTCAGGAGGGCGGCCCCACAACAGGTGATGGTTCTGGGGGACCTCAACGCCAAGAGTGTGGCATGGGGTTCCCCCATCACGGACCCGCGCGGGGCGGTCCTGAGTGACTGGGTGGCAATGGTGGGCCTGGAAGTCCTAAACCAGGGCAACGCTAACACTTGCGTGCGGTGGAATGGGGGGTCCATTGTGGACATAACGTTCGCCACCCCTGCCATTGCCGCACGCGTAACAGACTGGCGCGTCCTGGAGGACGTGGAGACCCTGTCCGACCACCTGTATATCAAGATGAGGGTCTCCTCACATGTCGGCCAGACGCCACCCGTCCCAAGGGGGAGGCGAAGAGGGGGGGGGAGAGTTCCCCAAATGGACCCTGTCCCGTTTGAACAGGGCCATGGCGGATGAAGCGGCGATGGTGGAGGCATGGTGTGCTGCCCCACCTGCCTCACTCGGAGTCGAAGAGCGGGCGGCCCGTTTCCGCTCCACACTGCAGGTGATATGTGGAGCTGCTATGCCCCGGGCGAGGCGTCTTTTCGCCCGCAGGAGTGTATACTGGTGGTCCGCAGAGATCGCGGCCCTTCGAACCACCACCAACAGTGCTCGGAACGCCTACCAGCACTGCAGGCGGAGGCGGCATACAACCGATGAAGAGGAGGGGCTTCACGAGGCCCTCAAGGAGGCAAAGGGGGCCCTCCAACTGGCAATTGCCAAGGCCAAGGATGAGGCGCATGCTTCATTCTTGGCTACCCTCGACAGAGATCCGTGGGGGCGGCCGTATAGGGTGGTGCGCAATAAGATGCGCACTGCCCCCCCTATGGACTCCCTGGAGTCATCCCTCCTTCGGAGGGTGATCGAGGGGCTGTTCCCGGCAGCTCCAACGATCACTCCCCCAGTGATGTCCGTGCCACTGGCGGAGCCGGAGGGCGAACTCGTCGTCACGCCCATCAGCGACGACGAGTTCGAAAGAGTGGTTGACCGACTTCGGGGATGTAAAAAAGCCCCGGGCCCGGACGGGGTTCCCGGTCGCATCCTCCCAATTGCCCTAAAACACCTCGGGAGCCGCCTCAGGCAACTTATGGATGACTGTCTGAGGGAGGGTGTGTTCCCGGGGACGTGGAAGGAGGGGAGGCTCTGCCTCCTCCGTAAAGAGGGTCGACCCCCCGACTGTCCTTCCGCCTACCGCCCCATAGTACTGCTGGATGAGGCCGGGAAGATGTACGAAAGAATCCTGGCCTCCAGGATCCTGCAGCACCTCGAGACCGCCGGCCCGAACGTCTCTGAAAGACAGTTCGGGTTCCGGGAGGGGCGATCTACGCTCGACGCGCTGAAGTCCCTCAGGGACTTCTGCGAGGACGCGTCGGGCAGGGGTGAGGGTGTCGTAGCGGTGTCGCTAGACATCGCTAACGCCTTCGGCACCCTCCCCTATCAGGTCATCGAGGAGGCACTTCGATACCACGAAGTGCCTACCTACCTGCGGCGGGTCATAGGGCACTACCTAACCGGGAGGGTAGTGCTCTATGAGGAAAAAGACGGTCGGCGAGGGGTCAGGGAGATGGCCTGTGGCGTGCCCCAGGGTTCCGTACTCGGCCCATTATTGTGGAACCTGGGGTACGACTGGGCAATCAGGGGGGCGTTGATCCCACGGACGGCCGTTATTTGTTACGCAGATGACACAATGGTGGCCGTGCGTGGGACCGACTTGAGGGAGGCCATGAGGAGGGCGGAGGTGGCAGCCGAGCTGACAATTTCCCGTATCGAGCAGCTCGGCCTAAAGGTGGCTCTCCCGAAGACTGAGGCGATAGTCTTCGGGGGGCGGGGAAGGGGGTGGAGGCTGCCGGCGGGTGCAGCGCTCACTTTGGGGGGGGAAACGGTCCAGATAAAACCCCATATCAAGTACTTGGGGCTTACACTGGACCGTAAATGGGATTTTGGGGAGCACTTCGTAAGACTGGCTCCCCGAATCGTGGGCGCCGCCTCGGCTCTAGGCCGTTTGTTGCCCAATGTGGGCGGTCCAGGCTCCCTATGCCGGCGTCTTTACGCCGGCGTTACTAGGAGCATGGCCCTCTATGGGGCCCCAATTTCGGCCGATAAGCTGTCCGCCCGAAACAAGGCCCTGCTGAGAAGGCCCCAGCGGGTGGTGGCCCTCAGAATTGTGAGGGCCTACATGACTGTGGCCCACGCCGCGGCCTGCCTCCTCGCCTGCACCCCACCCTGGGAGTTGGATGCAGAGGTGCAGGCGGAGACCTACCGACTTAGGTCAAGGGCCCGGGCGAGGGGTGAACGCCCGGACCCTGAGGAGTTGGAAGAGACGCGCCGTATGACGGAGCGCCGACTGCGAGATAGATGGAAAAGCGACCTCGAGGACTCCCCCTATGGTACTCGTACTATAGGGGCGATTCTAGGGTCGCTGGACCTATGGTTGGAAAGGGCAGTCGGCGCTACGTCGTACAGGCTTGTGCAGGTGATGACCGGACATGGGTGTTTCGGTCATTACCTGCACAAGATTGGGAGGGAGCCTGGCCCACAGTGCCATGAGTGCGGCGATCCGGACGATACGGCTCAACACACCCTCGAGGTGTGCAGTCGTTGGAGCTCGGAGCGCAGCACCATGGCACTAGCCATAGGGCAGTGGGACCTCTCCCTGCACAGCGTTGTCTCTGCAATGCTGTGCAGTGACAGGTCCTGGAAGGCTGTGGCCTCCTTTTGTGAGTCAGTTATCTCGCATAAGGAGGCCGCGGAGCGGGAGCGCGAGGAATCTCCTCTCGCGCATCCCCTCCGGCGCAGACGGCAAGGGTTGAGGCGGCGGCGGTTTGCCGCCCGCCTCAACCCTTAGTGGCTGCAGGTGGGGGATGGGAGTCCCCCACCTGCCATAGGCTAGTCACTGGGCGGTCTGGGAGAAGGGCCACGCGTGCTCGGCCCCTCTCTCCATCGGCGCAGGTAGCCCCGAAACCAGCTGGGGCTGCCGGAAGGCGTCGTGGCCAGTGCTTGCGGTTCCACGGCGTCTTGCCAAACCGGCAGGAGGGTACGCCAGGGTGGTTTTTAGTGGGTTGCGCTCCGTTGCCTCCTCTCATTCGGAGGGGGGGTGACGGGGTGAGTCCCACATATCCCCTCGCCACTCCCATGGTGAGGGGAATGCATAAAGCATTTTCCACCCTGCCAAAAAAAAAAAAAAAAAAAAAAAAAAAAAAAGGTTAGGTTAGGTTAGGTTAGGTAAGGTTGCATCCAACCTAACCTAACCGTGGTCATTGGCCAGCACCACGTGAGATCCAGGCGCGACGCGACGAACTGCGCCTTGAGGCAGTTGCGGATTGGGGAATGAGGTTGCAGGCTCCAACTGCGGGCCTCCTTACGGTGGCCGCCATACGACCGATCCTATCAGAATGGCTCGACGGGCAACTGACCTTCCGGCTGACACAGGTGCTTTCCGGGCACGGGTGCTTCGGAAAGTACCTTTGCCGCATAGCCGGAAGAGAGCCGACGGCGGAGTGCCATGACTGTGGCGAAACCGAAGACACTGCTCAGCACACCTTAGAGCAGTGTCCAGCTTGGGGAGAACCGCGCGCAGACCTGGTCGCGGTTGTCGGTGACGACTTGACGTTGCCGACGGTGGTAAGGGCCATGGTCAGGAGTGATGATGCGTGGCGGGCAGCGTGCTCTTTCTGCGAGGACGTAATGACGCAGAAGGAGTGCGCAGAGCGTGCGAGAGAGGACGCTGAGGGAGCGTCCCAACAACGGCGCAAGAGAGTGGGCCGCAGGCGACTGGCTCACGACCGTCGCCTGCCGCCATAGAGAGGACTTCCGGACGGTGGAAACGGGGACGTTCTATCGTCGTCCGGACTAGGGTCCTCGATGGTGGGTGGCGTGCCAAGTGTTCTGCAGGGTCTGCAGTGCAGGCAACCGCCTGGCAGGGAATCGAAAGCAGGCGAAAGCGCTACTCGTACCCTGCCACATGGCGGAGAGAGGAACGCCCGGGGGTTTTTAGTGAGTAGGAGTCTCACATAACCACCACGCCCCCCCGTGACGTGGTGGTATCCAGGAGGATTTTCCCCCGGACAAAAAAAAAAAAAAAAAAAAAAGGTTAGGTTAGGTTAGGTTAGGTTAGGTTAGGTTAGGTTAGGTTAGCTGGAAAAAACACGTAGACAACGCGATAACAAAAGCGCTGAGAGTGTTTGGAATGTGCAGATCAGCGTATGGCAAGACATGGGGCCTTAACCCTAAAGTACTGAAGTGGATCTATACCATGATGGTAAGGCCCATCATTATGTACGGCTGCCTGGCCTGGTGGCCAAGAACAACACTAAGGACATGCAAGGACTCTCTAACTAAGGTGCAGAGGGTGGCCTGCATGGCTATGACAGGGGCGTTCAGAACGACACCGACTGCAGCAATGGAGGTCCTCCTAAACCTCCCACCGCTGCACATCGCCATTCAGTCTGAGGCGTGCAAGTCACTACAGAGGCTGAAAGAGACTGGCCTGTGGAATGACGCCGCGCCTAGAACCAGACACACTAAAATGGCACATAATGTAGTTCTAGAAAGAATACTGACGATGGGCTGCGATAAAATGCAACCCAAGTATGTATTCCGGAGGAATTTCAATATCCACATTCCGACAAGGGATGAATGGAAGGATGGGTTGCACCTAGCGGAGGAAGACAACGCGATATGGTACACGGATGGTTCAAAAATGAGCTCCGGTACGGGGGCGGGTATTCACGCCAATGACTATAACAGTAGTATAAGTATGGGTAACTACGCAACGGTCTTCCAGGCGGAGATGTATGCGATAATTGCCTGCACGCAGGAGAATATTAGTAGGCCTCTACAGAAGAGAACTATATATATTCTAAGCGACAGCCAAGCGGCACTTAAGGCGCTGACAGCGCCAAAAGTAGACTCGAAACTAGTCTACAATGGAATCCAAGCCTTAAACAGACTTGGTAGGCACAACAAAGTGAAACTGATGTGGATTCCAGGACACGAGGGCTTTCCCGGTAATGAAGCCGCGGATGAACTGGCAAGGAAAGGATCCAAGGGCGTATATGTTGGACCTGAACCATTTGTGGCACCCTCACTGGGCACCATAAAAACAGCCCTGAACAATAACACCCTAGAACACCACCAAAAAGAGTGGAAAACTACGGTAGGCTTAGGGCATGCAAAGCTCTTCATAGAAAGAGTGGACCAGTGCTGGACCAAAAAACTTTGGAAACTCAGCAGAAGACAACTCCGATATATTATCGGAGCGTTTACTGGGCACTTTGGGGTTAAAAATCTCCTAGCAAAGATGGGCCTCTACGACAACACAGATTGTAGATTATGCGGCGAAGAGGAGGAAACAATGAAACACTTACTGTGCGAATGTGATGCCCTCGCCGGAGTAAGAATGAAAATCCTCGGTTGTGGTTACCCAGAACCGAACGACTTCAAGGCACTGCCACTGCACTCCACTATCCGCTTTCTGGAAGGGATGGAGGCTGCATTGGTCTAATTGCTAAAAGAGGGGTAATTACACAAAAGATCCCATAGGGTCGAAGTGTATCCGTAAGGACCCCACCTACAAGATAAGATAAGATAAGGTTAGGTTAGGTTAGGTTAGGTTAGGTTAGGTTAGGTTAGGTTAGGTTAGGTTAGGCACCGGATTCCTCCACGTTGGCCTGGGTGTTGCAGTCTCTCTTGATCTCGATCCGGAGAGAACGCAGCACCTGGGCTGGTGCACCCTGGGCATTGGTTGAAACTATCTCCTTATGGGGGATTCTTTCAGCCCATGGCTAATATCCGGCAGAGGGGGGGGGTAGGTTAGGGGGCGGGCTCGGCGTGCACTTACACTGCCGTCGAGCACTTACCGCCCAAAACTAGAGGAGGACGTCGACTCCTCTAGTACCCGTACTCTGGCGTCTTGCTTCAACAACCCCATCCAGCGACGTAATGGGGTAGTTGCAAGTTGCTAGAACGGAGGGCTTGCCTTCATTGGCCGGCCCGCGAGATGGAAAACTCTATAAAACCCGACAGCAAAGTCGTAAAAACCTGCAGACACCAGGCGACCTCTGCTAGTATATAGCCTTACTCCTGGGATGGGCGTCACCCGGGAGTGGACTAGTAACGACCCGACTCGGTGGACTAAAATGGATAAATATAAAAACAAAAACTTTACATACACAGATGAAGAGGTAGACGACAGTACGTACAGTACTAGTGAAGAGGAGGGGAACTCGGAAACGAGTGTGCGAAATTTCGAAGGACGTTCAGAACAACGGCGAAAACGTCGTATTGTGGATACCGGAGACGGTGAGGAGGAAACGCGTGCTGGCGCTGGGCCAAATAAGCCGCTTTTAAAAAGAGGGCGAGGCCACCCCCCCACAACTGGGGAGTATGTTGGCTTAGCGAAAGCGAAGATGGCGTTGGTAGAGGCCGAACGAGAAAGAATGATGCTCGAAGCAGAGTCGGAGCTCATTGCCTCAACCCGCCAATTGAGGAACAAATCTGCTCCCTCGTCTCAGCTTCCTGAGACGAGCGTCGATGCTGATAGCGCCAACTCGTTGATTAAGTTGGTACAGGAGAGTGTGGTCGCCATCCATAAGGTGGCAACTTCCTCGAAAAACTTGAAAGGGACATACGTACGTGTCCTCAAAGACGCAGCGGACAATATTAAGGACGCGTGTGAGGTCCTGATGGTCCGCTGCGTCTCAGACGAGACGGTGCGAATGAACGCTGAAAATAAAAGGCTGCGGGAGGAGATGGAGGGGCTACGCAAGGAGCTGGCAGACCTCCGAACACAAGTGGAGGAAGATAGGAGAAGGCAAAAGTTGGTGGTAGATCCGCCACCTCGAGCCGCCTCTCCGCCTAGGATTGAAACCGAAGAACTGATGCGCACCATCATGTGTCAGGTGGGTACCATGATCAGCGCCCGGTTCGACGGTATAGAGGCCAGACTGCTCCCGGAGGTGCGCTTGCGACCCTTGCTGGCGGCAGATAGAAGGTTATCGGGATGCGTGGACGATTTCTCTGCTGCCGACACGTCGTACCATCCAGAGCCTTGCACTGGTGAGAACTCTATACCTCCCATGCACCCTAAGGCGAAAAACGTGAAGACGATACGGAGCACGCCCACACAGTCATCACCCAAGGCATTGCACCAAGCCTATTCGACTGTTGTCAAGGAAGGCTCTAAGAGGAAAAAGAGTAAAGGAAAGAAGGATGGCCAGGGCCCGTCTACTTCCTCCGCCCCAGCTCCGAAGGCTGCGCCTCCAGCCCAAAAGAAGCAGAAGGGCAAGAAAAAGAAGAGGAAGAGGAAGCGTAAACCGCGTATAGTCACTCCTCAAACAACAGCGGTGGTAATTACCCTTAAGCCGGAGGCGTCACAGAAAGGGTTGACCTATAGAGACGTAATGGTGAAGGCAATAAAGTCATTCAAACTAAGTGAGGTAGGCTTAGAACACATCAAGGCTCGTAACACTGTTAGCGGAGCCCGATTGATAGAGGTGTCGGGTGCTGACAGTGGCTCGAAAGCGGATAAGTTGGCGGCTAAATTACGCAGTGTCCTCAGTGATATGGCGGAGGTAGCCCGACCACTGAAGATTGTTGCTCTGCGCGCGTCTGGCTTGGACGAATCCGTCAGGCCTCATGACATAGCCGCTGCAGTCTCAAAGACGACTGGGTGCCAGCCTGAACACGTAAAGGTAGGCATCATCCGCGCGGGGCCATTTGGTGCTGGCACCGCAGTGATTAAATGCCCGCCGGAACCTGCAAAGGTTCTGGCTGCGGCAGCAAGACTCTTGGTGGGCTGGTCATCAGCTCGGATCAAACTACTTGATCCCTTACCCATGCGCTGTTTTAAGTGCATGGGCCTAGGCCACGTAAGAGCTACATGCCCATCCCAAGTCGACCGTGGTACGATTTGCTACCGATGTGGCGAAGAGGGACACATGTCTGCCGGCTGCAAGGCCAAACCGCACTGCGTGGCTTGCGCTCAAGCAAAAAGGCGGGCAGGACACATCATGGGCGGAAAACGCTGCAGGCCTCCTCGAAAGAGGAACAAGTCGGTGCCCCCACAAGGGGCTGCACCACAGGAGACCTGCAGAAGTTCTCCACAGGAGATGGAGTCATAACGTCTCCTCCGTGTAAAACGAGTGGAAAGGAGTAGAGCCTATACTCAATGTGAGACGCGGGCAAGGATGGGCGTCTTTAGCCCGCATTGCACGATCTCACGTGCCGTCGGGGATGTCATTCGAGCTTGACACCCCCAGCCTCTGGCGAGACGAGTCCCGGTCTCTATGACCAGGGCAGCTTTGGCCGTCGTCTTGGAAGAATTCACTTTGACTCCCACGGCGGCCAACACTTAAAGCGGTTGAGGACCAGCAGAGGGGTATTAGTGGGTAGGCTTCCTGCCCTTTTCCCATTAGCGGGGAGGGGCGGGGGGAGAGTCCCACATAACCACCGCGTTCGCCCAAGCGCGGTGGTATGCGGAAAGCATTTCCCCTTTAAAAAAAAAAAAAAAAAAAAAAAAAAAAAAAAAAAAAAAAAAAAAAAAAGGTTAGGTTAGGTTAGGTTAGGTTAGGTTAGGTTAGGTTAGGTTAGGTTGGGGTGCGGGCCGGATTCCTCCACGTTGGCCTGGGTGTTGCAGTCTCTTTTGATCTCGATCGGGAGAGAACGCAGCATCTGGGCTGGTGCACCCTGGGCATCGGCTGAGACTTTCCCTTTATGGGGGATTCTTTCAGCCCATGGCTAATATCCGGCAGGGGGTGGGGGGGTAGGTTAGGGGGCGGGCTCGGCGTGCACTTACACTGCCGTCGAGCACTTACCGCCCAAAACTAAAGGAGGCACGTCGACTCCTCTAGTACCCCGTACTCAGGTGTCTCTCCTCAACAATCCCCATCCAGCGGCGTTATGGGGTAGTCGAAAGACACTTGAACGGAGGGCTTGCCTTAATTGGCCGGCCCGCGAGATGGAAAACTCTATAAAACCCGACAGCCAAGTCGTAAAAACCTACAGAAACAAGGCGAAATCTGTTAGTATATAGCCTTACCCCTGGGATGGGCGTCACCCGGGGGTGGACCTTTTAGATCGACCCGTACTCGTGGGATTCAAAATGGAATACAAAAAAACAAAAACCAAAACCAAAAAGTCGAAGGACAGCAGTGAGGAGGGTGATAGTGACTCGATGCTTAGCGTTGAGTCACTGCCGGATACCAGTCTTAGGACTAAAGAACGGCGGTATAGAAACAATGGAGGCTCGGACCCGGAAACAAGTCTGGATGGGGTTGCGAGCCCAATGAGGAAAAGGCGAGGTCGGCCGCCAACTACAGGTCATTATGTTGGCCTGGCCAAGGCGAAGTTGGCGCTTGTGGAAGCGCAAAGGGAGGAGGAGCAGATGAGGGCAGAGGTGGAAATTACTGCAGCTTCTCGAGAGGCCCGGGCCCGTGCCAGGGCTCTCACTCTATCGGAGTCGTCTTCTAACGGAGACGACTTCCAGACGGCAACTTCACTGAGCCGTACGATTGAGGATAATATCAATATTATCAGAAAGGTGGCCACTTCCTCCAAAAATCTAAAAGGAGGCTTCGTGAAGTCATTGAAGGATGCGGCGGACGAGATCGGCAAAGTGGCTTTTATCCTACAGAGCCGCTGCACCTCAGAAGAGACGAAAGGGCTGCAGGCTGACAACGCCCGCCTGCAAACGGAGGTCGCGCAGCTTCGCAAGGAGGTGGCGGAAATGCGCGAGCGCCTTGATCGGCCACAACAACAGGCTGCTGTAGTTCTGCCTAGTCAGCCTGTAGAGAAACCACCGGATACTGAAAACCTGGTGCGCACCATCCTCTGCCAGATGGGCACGATAGTAAATGCCAGGTTCGAGGCATTTGAAGATAGGCTACTGCCCGAGAAGAGACTCCGCCCTCCGTTGGCAGCGGACAGGCGGGCTAATGATCTCCCCGAGATCTCTCCGGGGCCATCAAATACCCCAACTAAGGCTACAGTGAAGGCAAAAAAGACCACGGTTGCTTCGATAAAAGCTGTTTCTGGAGGACTGGAGGCTCCAAAGCCGCAAAAGGCCAAAAAGCAAAAGAAGAGGAAGGCGGAAAGGAAGGGGCGGCGCTCCGAGCCCCAACCCTTACCATCAGCGTCGGATCCAAGCCCCGCCCAGCCAGAGGAGTTGCCCTGGACCGAGGTGCTCAAGAAGGGGCTCAGGAAGAGGGAGGGAAAAGGGCAGGCAAAGAGGGGACCGCGAGGGGCTGCCACTGCCACTGCCACGGGACTGGCACGACTCAGGCCTCCAAAATCAGCTGCGGTAGTTGTTACTCTTACACCAGAGGCCATCGAAAAAGGCTTAACTTACGACACAGTAATCGCGGAGGCTAAGGCCAAAATTAAGCTGACGGATCTGGGTATCACTACTGGGGTTCGTTTCCGCGTGTGTGCCACAGGAGCGCGGATGTTTGAGGTAATTGGCACAGACAACAGCCCACAAGCAGACGCGCTGGCCGAAAAGTTGAGACAAGTCCTTAGCCAGGACATAGTCCGTGTCTCTAGGCCGGTCAAGACGACGGAAATCAAAATCTCTGGCCTGGATGACTCCACTTCTGCTGATGAGGTATTAAATGCGGTTGCTGAGGCCGGGAGCTGTCCCAAAGATAGCCTCAAAAGCGGCGGGGTCGTAAAGGATCCATTTGGCGTGGGACACATTTGGGTCGAATGCCCGGTGGCAACTGCAAAACGCATTGCTGCAGCAGGTCGTCTTACATTGTCTTGGGTGTCAGCCTCCGTGAAACTTCTCGAGCCTAGGTCTCGACGCTGTTTCAGATGTCTGCAGAAGGGGCACATCAGAGCACAATGCAGTGCGGAGGTCGATAGAAGCCAAGAGTGCTTTCGCTGTGGAGTAGTTGGCCATAAATCCAGGGAGTGCTCGGCCAAACCGCACTGCTCTATTTGTGCTGCAGCCAAAAAACCGGCAGACCACCAAGTCGGGGGCAGAGCTTGCTCAGCACCAGCCCCCAAAATGTCACGAAGGAAGACTGCTCTGCAGTCACAACCGACACGCCAGCTATCAGTCGAGGTGGCTATGGAGACGGAACCACAAACACTAAACGATAATGGCCCTTAAAGTCCTTCAAGCCAACATTAACCACTGCGCGCGAGCTCAAGACTTGCTCCTTCAGAGCATGGCTGAGTGGATGACGCAAGTGGCTGTGGTTGCGGAACCATATTTTATCCCCGACAGGGATGATTGGGCGGGTGATGCGGACGACCTTGTTGCCCTAGTCGTGTCGAGGTCCTCAACACTCGAAAATGTGCAAAAGGGTCGTGGTTGCGTTGCGGCAACTATTGGAGGGATTTTTACGGTTGGCATATACTGTCCCCCTAGCAGAAGCCTTGCAGAGTTTGAGGGTCTCCTTAGCCAGGTCGAGACCCTCATCGGCAGAAATCACCCACATCCTGTAATGGTAGTGGGTGATTTCAATGCCAAAAGCTCAGCCTGGGGTTGCCCAGTCACTGACGCACGGGGGGCAGTATTAGAGGAGTGGGCGCTGACGTCGGGACTCTGTCTCTTAAACCGGGGCTCGCAACCGACCTGTGTTCGGTCACAGGGTAGTTCGATTGTCGATCTATCGTTTGCCAGCCCTACGGTAGCGCGCCGAGTCTGCGGGTGGGAAGTTGTGGAGAGCGTGGAGACATTATCGGACCACCGCTATATCCGATTTGAGGTCTCCGCTCCTTCAGTGACCCCAAACAGCCCAAGCCGGAGTGCGCCATCCTTGCACGGCCCTCGTTGGGCGCTGACAAGGATGGATAGAGAGCTCCTCAAAGAGGCCGCCATCGTGCAATCATGGCTACCCGTGCCTGAGGGCACTGTGGAGGTCGAGGATGAGGCGGAATGGTTCCGAAACGCGATGACGCAAATATGCGACGCAGCGATGCCCCGGACCAGGCGCCAACCTCCACGGCGTCGCTTGTACTGGTGGACTGCGGAGCTAACGCAACTACGCGAGCAATGCGTAGCGGCAAGGCGCCGGTACCAGGCACAGAGGCGAAGGCGAATCCGTGACGAGTTGGTGGAAACTGCTCTTTATGGAGTGTATAAGGAGGCTAAAAAGGAGCTCAAGGCGGTCATTCGCCAAGCCATCGAGCTGTCGAGGGAACAGCTGTTGGAGACCCTAAACAGTGACCCTTGGGGGAGGCCATACAAGATGGTAAGAAACAAACTCCGGCCTTGGGCCCCTCCGCTCACTGAGAGCCTGCAGCCGGATTTCGTCAACCAAGTGGTAGCAACCCTGTTCCCTCACAGAGCGGAATTCCAATCGCCAACTATGGCGTCTATGACAGTGGAGACTTGAGATGAGGATGAGGATGTGCCAGCCGTCTCGGAAGGGGAGCTGGGAGCAGCCGTCCTGCGCCTACGGGCGAAAAACACGGCTCCTGGACCAGACGGCATTCCGGGTTGAGCGTGGGTCCTAGCGATGGGAGAAATCGAGCCCAGACTCCGGCGCATGTTTAGCGCATGCATGGAGCAGGCCCGTTTTCCCAAACAGTGGAAAACGGGTCGGCTGGTGCTCCTGAAGAAGGAAGGTCGTCCAGCGGACTCCCCATCAGCCTACAGGCCGATCGTTCTGCTTGACGAGGTGAGCAAGCTCTTCGAACGCGTTGTAGCGGCTCGTCTCGTCAAGCACCTCACCAACGATGGACCAGACTTGGCAGACTGCCAGTATGGCTTCCGCACCGGCAGATCAACGGTGAGTGCGATCCTAGCAGTAAAGAGCCTGGCGCAAAATGCTGTCTCCCGGGGTGATGTTGTTTTGGCGGTGTCCTTAGACATCGCCAACGCTTTTAACTCCATCCCCTGGGAGTGCATACAGGAGGCGTTACGGTACCACCGGGTCCCGCGGTATCTGAGCCGAGTTATTGGCTCTTACCTGTCAGAAAGGTTTGTAACCTACCCTGGACCACGGGAGTGGTGTCAGAAAGAGATGGTGTGCGGCGTTCCACAGGGGTCGGTTCTTGGGCCGCTCCTGTGGAACATCGGATACGATTGGGTACTCCGGGGCGCTCGCCTGCGTGGAGTGAGCGTAACCTGTTACGCTGATGACACGTTGGTGACCGCTCAGGGGGCCACCTTCAGGGAGGCGGCCATACTAGCGACGGCGGGTGTAGCACAGGTGGTTGACAGGATCAGGCGGCTGGGGCTGGAGGTGGCATTAAGCAAGTCTGAGGCCATCTGTTTCCATGGCCCTCGAAGAGCACCTCCGGCGGGTGCGCACATTGTGGTGGGAGGAGTCACCATCGAAGTCGAGTCGACGATGCGGTACCTAGGCATTGTCCTTGACAGCCGGTGGAGCTTCCTGCCACACTTCCAGCGTCTAATGCCGAAGTTGTTAGGTGCAGCTGCTGCTCTTGGGCGTATATTCCCAAACCTGGGGGGGCCCAAGACTTCGTGCAGGCGGCTGTACATGGGCGTGGTTCGATCGATGGCCTTGTATGGAGCACCAGTGTGGGTGGATGCCTTGAATAGCCGGATCTCTGCCTTGCTGCTTAAACAACAGCGGGCAATGGCTATCAGGGCCATACGAGGCTATCGTACAATATCTACAGAGGCGGCCTGTGTCCTGGCTGGCTCAATGCCCTGGGACTTGGAGGCAAAAACCCTTGCCGAAGTGCATGCCTGGCAGGAGGATGCAAGAGACCGTGGTCATTGGCCAGCACCACGTGAGATCCAGGCGCGACGCGACGAACTACGCCTTGAGGCAGTTGCGGATTGGGGAATGAGGTTGCAGGCTCCAACTGCGGGCCTCCTTACGGTGGCCGCAATACGACCGATCCTATCAGAATGGCTCGACCGCGATCACGGGCAGCTGACCTTCCGGCTGACACAGGTGCTTTCCGGGCACGGGTGCTTCGGAAAGTACCTTTGCCGCATAGCCGGAAGAGAGCCGACGGCGGAGTGCCATGACTGTGGCGAAACCGAAGACACTGCTCAGCACACCTTAGAGCAGTGTCCAGCTTGGGGAGAACCGCGCGCAGACCTGGTCGCGGTTGTCGGTGACGACTTGACGTTGCCGACGGTGGTAAGGGCCATGGTCAGGAGTGATGATGCGTGGCGGGCAGCGTGCTCTTTCTGCGAGGACGTAATGACGCAGAAGGAGTGCGCAGAGCGTGCGAGAGAGGACGCTGAGGGAGCGTCCCAACAACGGCGCAAGAGAGTGGGCCGCAGGCGACTGGCTCACGACCGTCGCCTGCCGCCATAGAGAGGACTTCGGGACGGTGGAAACGGGGACGTTCTATCGTCGTCCGGACTAGGGTCCTCGAGTCGGGTGGCGTGCCAAGTGTTCCCGGCACGCCACTAAAGGTGGAAGGGACTAACGGGAAAAGCTGCAGGGTCTGCAGTGCAGGCAACCGCCTGGCAGGGAATCGAAAGCAGGCGAAAGCGCTACTCGTACCCTGCCACATGGTGGAGAGAGGAACACCCGGGGGTTTTTAGTGAGTAGGAGTCTCACATAACCACCACGCCCCCCCGTGAAGTGGTGGTATCCATGAGGATTTTCCCCCGGACAAAAAAAAAAAAAAAAAAAAAAAAAAAAAAAAAGTTAGGTTAGGTTAGGTTAGGTTAGGTTAGGTTAGGTTAGGTTAGGTTGGGGGCACCCAGTGGTGAATAGTCATCAGCCCACGGTGCCCCCGCTAACAGCCCTTGGAGGTTAACACCGGAGAGGTTTTAGACGGTATGCTTCCACCTCAGCTCTCGCAGGAGACTGGGGTGGTCGAGAGTCCGTCATACCCCCCCCATATGGCTACCCGGCCGGGGGGGACGATGCGTAAAGACATTTCCTCTCCGTCAAAAAAAAAAAAAAAAAAAAGGTTAGGTTAGGTTAGGTTAGGTTAGGTTAGGTTAGGTTGGGGTGCGGGCCGGATTCCTCCACGTTGGCCTGGGTGTTGCAGTCTCTCTTGATCTCGATCCGGAGAAAACGCAGCATCTGGGCTGGTGCACCCTGGGCATCGGCTGAGACTTTCTCCTTATGGGGGATTCTTTCAGCCCATGGCGAATATCCGGCGGGGGAGTTGGGGGGGAAGGTGACGATTGACTTTTCGTCTGAAAAGCCGCTTTGTCACCGCTACACTGAGGGGGGGAATGGGTAGGTTAGGTTAGGTTAGGTTTTTTTTTTTTTTTTTTTTCATTTATTGGTCCCACCTCCCTCCAACTGGTAATCATTTCTTTTATTTCTTTCTTACAATTTAATACAGTTTGTCTTTCTACTAATTACAGAGGAATGACAGGAAACAAACACTCCGGACGGTGTCCAGACATTTGGTTATCTTAATGATATTTTATGCTAACTTAAATTATAGGATAAGAAAAATCACTTATACATATTTACGTGGTAAGAATGGTGGTTAATATTAGTCATACATTGAATTTTGTTCCTAAGTCTACTCTATTATTTATCAACTTTGTTTTGACGTATGATTTTCACTTATATTCTTACATATATTGATATCATACTATTTCTATTCTATCTTATTTCTATTTATTACAATTTTAACTAATTTAATACAGTACTTTAATAGCTTAAGTCTATCGTTGCTGTTGATTAAAGACGGTACATTTTCGGGAGTCATGTCGACACCCAGCAGTTGCTCTATCTCAAATCGGTCTTTCTCGAAAATTGGGCATTTAAATAGCACGTGAGGCACGGTTTCATCTACTCCTCGCTCACAGGGGCACGACGGATCCTCCTTACACTTGAAACGATTCAAGTATGCGGAGAATCCACCATGACCCGTCATGAGCTGTGTTGTGAACCTACATACGTTGAGTTTTCGAACGATCCTGTAAGCCGCAGTCGCACTGGGGAAAAACAATTTTGTGATAAGGGCCGTTTCGCCAGATTTGTATCTGCTATCCCATTCGTTAATCGTCCCTAAACGGATCATACGCTTGACGAACGAGACAGGGCACTGGTCATAGTCTGGCTTCTTCTTCGACCTCAGGGCGGCCTCCTTTGCGAGCTGGTCAGCTCTTTCATTCCCCTCAAACCCTGCATGGGCTTTTATCCAGAACAAGGAGACACTCTTGTCCTGGATTCTACAGCGGCGGAAGATGTCTCTGGTTTCCACTGCAAGAGGATGGGGGGAATCGGAGGTAATGGTCTGGAGGGCCGCCATGGAGTCGCTGAAGATACCAAACGTGGTTTTCTTGCTTTTGAAGACCTCATCCGCCGCTCGGCGAAGAGCCAAGAGCTCTGCCTGGTAGACGGTGCAATAAGACGATAAAGTAAGCTTGAGGGCTTTGGTTTCGGCGTCGTTATTCCACAAGGATAACGCAGCACCGACCTTACCCTCAATCTTACTGCCGTCCGTGAAAATACGCACATCGAAATTGTTGCTGTTTAAGTATTGTTCCTCGTCAAACAGGTTTTTGAACTCCAGGCTCATCTGCTCTGCTGGATGCGGGGCCTCAATCGCTGGGGCCATCCGCTCAATCTCCCTATCTCCCAGCGCCGGGTGGAATACTCCCTTCTTGGCTTCATATAATGATGCCACCTCACGTATTCGGAGGTCAAAAGGGAGTATTCCAGCCAGTATCAGTGCTGAGTTCAGAGAAACTGTACGGTAGGCCCTACACAGCTTTTGAGCAAAGCCTCGTTGGACCACGTTCAGTTGCTTTCGTATGCCCAGTTTGCTAGCGGCCGGTGCCCATGCGCTTGCGGCATACAGGATGGTCGGTTCAACTGCAGCTGTATAGATTAGCCTTATTACTTCGGGGTGCAACCCCCAGCTAACTCGGGCTACTCTGGCAAGGTGTTTGTACATAGCCATTGCTTTTTTACAAGCATTGGCTATGTGTGTGTTAAAAGTGAGTGCCGCGTCTATTGTGAGTCCGAGTAGCTTGATTTCCCGAAACATGTCAATATCGATCCCCCCCATGTTTAGGCGTGGTGCATCAAATTTTAGCTTTCGCGTAATAACCATTGCCTTTGTCTTGTGCGGTGCGAATTTTAACTTATTTTTGAAGCCCCACGCCCGAACATGTTCGAGAGCGGCATTGGCACGTCTCTCTATATCCAGTGCTGTCTCACCATCAAAAACCAGCACAACGTCGTCTGCAAAGGCTTGGCAGTACACTTTCTTCTCTGCTAGTTTTTGGAGGAGTGGGTCCAGTAATAGGTTCCAGAGAATTGGTCCGCCTATAGAACCTTGTACACATCCTTTGCTAGTTCCACGTTTGACTTCTTCTCCGGCGTACCTTACACCCACTACCCTATCTGTGAGATAGCTGCTCATCACCCGCCTCAAATTCAAAGGGCATTTTTCCTCCGCCAATCGTACTTTAATGGCAGGCCACCATGCGCTATCGAAGGCTCCCTCTATATCCAGTGATACAAGTGTAAGAATCTTCTTTTTATTTAGTTGTACACGGATGTGTTGCATAAGAGTATAGAGGGAGTCTTCGGTGCCCTTTTGGGGCATAAAACCATATTGATGAGGACTCATTTTCGGCAACAAGTAGAACTTTAGGCGGGCGACTAGCATCTTTTCAAATATTTTTCCCAGTACAGGCAAGAGCCCAATCGGCCTGTAGGATTTGGGCACTCTGTAGGAATCTTTGCCCGGCTTTCTTAGGACAACCACCGTTGCTTCCTTCCAGGCCTTCGGGAAATGGTTAAGCAACAGGCATTTATTTAACAGCGCCAGAAAATAATTGGGATCGCCAGCTATTGCTTGGGCACAGATATCGGCCGTAAAGCCGTCAGCTCCCGGGGCTTTTTTCGGGTTGAAGGATTTGATTGCCTTTTGGAGTTCGTGGAGGGTAAAAGGTGGGTCATGCATGTCAACATGATTCAGCTCATTTACCGTTTCCGCTCGCTGTCGTGTTTGGCGGTGTTCCTCATCGTCATCCTCTACTCGATCTTCGGGGTAAAATGTTTCTGCTAACAGCTCCACTGAAGCCTTGGCATTCAGCACTTCACCTTCTTTTTCCATGGGGAGGTCTTCCTCTCTTTTTGTTGTTCTTCCCATCACTCTATATATACCCTCCCAGACGCCCTCTCTATCCTGCTTCTCACAAAAGTCTCTCCAGCTTTCAATTTGAGCTTTCTTCACGGCGCATTCATATTTATCTTTTTCTTCCAGGTAAAGTTTTACAACCATTTCTCTCCGGACCGGCGCTGCGTTCCTGATCCTGCGTCTTCTGGTGGCGACTTTTCCTTTCATCTCGGCGAGATTCTCGGACCACCACGGCATGGTGAGTGTATCTGTTTGTTTTTTGTTTGATATGGTGTGTCTGCATGTGTCTGTAATGGCTTCGGTATATTTGTCTATTGTTTTGTCTATTTTTGTAGTGCTGTGTGCATTTTCTAATTCTTGTGTGGTGAGTTTTGTGTCTTGCATAATCTGGATAAGTTTCTCACGAAACTTAACCCAGTTTGCTTTTTTTGTGTTGTAAATTCGTGTCGTTCGTTGTACGTTTAAGCCAGTGGATTTGTGCAGTAAAATTTTAAAAAGAATTCCGTTGTGGTCCGAGCTCGTGAGGCTCTCTTCTACCCGCCAGTTTTCTACCAAGTTCAGCATGTCGGCCGAACAGGCCGTAACGTCCACGTGACTACTATACCTTTGCCCTCCCCTGATAGTATCGAAGGTCGGAGTATCCCCGGCGTTTAGGATCTGCAGGCCCATTTCCTCCACTGCACCACACATCTGCTCCCCTCTCAGATCTTCATTTGGGCTGCCCCACCAGGTGCTCTTTGCGTTCGCATCACCTCCTATGACCACCCTGGTTGATCCAATTTTGGTTTCTATTTGCTTTAGATGCTCCAGGTATGGTTCTATGGGCTGATCCGGTTCAAAGTAGTAGGAAACCATAGTGATCGTCCAGGCTCTAGTTCGGACTCCTATCACTACGACGTTATTAGTAGTAAGTTGTGGGTACTGTATAATGTCAAAGGTTCGATCAAAGACAGCTATTGTCGCCTTTACAGTTCCATCTACTGATTCGGAGTTTTGAAAGATCCTTACGCCTCTGTAACTCCTCATACATTTTAACCCACCCACGTAAGGCTCCTGGAGCAAAGCTATAGCGATCTTGCGATTTTTAGCTTCTAGTAGGAGTTCATTAGTTGCTAGCTGGCTCCGCTGTAGGTTGGCTTGCACGATATTGTAATGGTGGGTGTTCTCCGGGACCACTTTAGCAATATGCCACCGATGCTCGGGCCAGTGCGTCCCATCTTCTTCTTACTGGGCACTCACTGCTAAAAGCATTATGTGCGCTGTTTGCAATTTTTGCACGACTGCAGTTTTTGCATATAGGGGTCTCGCCTGTTAGCCTTTCAGGGCACTCAGCCCTAAGATGCGGGCCCCCGCAGTGACCGCACAGGTCGGCTGGCTCTTTACAGAAACGTCGACCGTGGCCGAACCCCAGGCATCGAGTGCACTGCATCAGCGGCGTTTGGTCCTCTACATAGACCTTTTGGAGGTCTATTCTTAATTTTCCTTCCTCAATGGCTCTTTTCCAGATAATAGGTGAGACGCTCAGGACAATATGGCCGTTATGGGGATTTCTCGCCTTTCTTCGGTATTTGATGGTCACTCGGTCTTCCTCGGCATCGAGGCCACAAAAGACGTCCCGGTTCTGATTTCTAAGGGCTTTTAAGATCTCCTCGTCGCTATGTACCAAAAGAACATCCTTCAAAATCAGTAACGGGTCTTTGTTTTTTACTATCTCGACGACGAGGTGCTCTCCTGCCGCTTCCAGTTTCTCTTTAACTTTTCTCCTTTCATTTTCAGAGTTACAACCCATGATGACCTTCCTGTCCCTACCTTTTCTCACCTTCTCAACTGTGATCCAGCCTTCCTTTGCATCCACTGCTTTCCTTACTTTCTCCAAGACCTCTTCTCCCGTTTCCTCTTCCCTCATCGAGGAGACAATCACGGAGTGAAGCACGGCCCGCTCCAGGTCCTTTTTCCCGGTCTGACCGGCCGCTGCTACGCCCGCGTAGGAAGTCCTTTCGATTTTATCTTTAAAACCATCAATAGCTTCCTTCAATTCCTCCATCTTTTTTGTGCTCTCCAGTAGTAGCCTCGTGTTGTTTTCTATTTTGCTAATTATCTGTCCATCATCTCTGTTGTGCTTCACTAGATCCTCCCGTGTTCCAGTCATGAGCATTTCTTCCTCTCTCTGTCTTTTCTCTTTCACTCTATCTGATCCCTTCCCTTTTTCCGACTCTGCTTCCTTCACTAGTTGGTAGAGACGCTCGACAGCCTGGGTTACATCGGTTTTTATGTCAGTCCTGAGGTTTCGTGCGGTACCTAGCTGAGTTTTGGCCCTGGTTAGGCAGGCCTTTGCCTCCGTCGTCCTGTTTATGTACTTTTCGACCTTTGGCGGGCTTCTCATTGCGTCTACTGACTTTCTCCTGTAGCCTGTCGAGGTTCCGGCAACGTCAACCGAGGGCCTTCGTGTCGTGGTTTCCTGAGAAAGCGCTTTGTTTGGCATCTGTCCAATGGAGGGCCCCAGAGACTTTGTCGCGGTCAATGGAAAGGGTTTTTGGGGATGGGTTTCCGGTTTTCCGGACTCCCACTCACCGATGCTGCGCCTCACTTTTGAGGACTGCGGCGATCCTGCGCACTCGGCGTTTGCAGTGGTCGGGGACTGGAAGTCCATGTTACTGGTTCTCTTGGTTGGTGTCCGGTGTGTATACATTTTTAATGGGGGAGGTGGTGGTGAGTCGTTTTCTTAAGTAGGGGCTTTCTGACCCTGTCAATGTATTTCCGTACCAATACGGTTTGTCGATGTTTACGCTTAGAATAATAAAGAAGAATAGGTAAGAACGAAAAAGAATAAGTTTGTATAAGTTGTAAACACGATGTATAAAATATAAAAAATAATAAAGAAAAGATTGTAAGTAATGTAAATGAGTTATTTTGTTTCAGGTCCAGCTGCAGTGATGGTCGGCTTGCGGTGGACACGGCTACTCGGCTCAGGTAAGTTTGCGAGTGTTTGTGTGTGAGTGATTGCGTGTGCGTGTGTGTGTTACAAAATTAATTCTCACAAAAGAGGGAGAAATTAAAGATATATATATATATATATGTTTTTTGCTCAAGGTAGAGCCGTTTTAGCTGTATTTTACAGCGTCGGTCAGCAGTTAATTATACTACAATTATAAGTAAAAGAAAGAATATAAGATTTCGGCGTAGCGCGGTATAGCAGTGGAGCGCACTTGCGGAGCCGTGAAGCTGTTTTTGGCTGTATAATACAACGTCAGTAGTTAGTTATACTACAGTTACAAGTAAGGGAAAGAATATAAAAAAAAAAAATTTTTGTAGAGTCGCTGACTCTACTATGTTCCGCTTTTTAGGCACTCTTACTTATCAACTAGATGTACATACTTAATTCTATAGATTTTGGTACAAAATTATTTTTCGCTCTACAATAGAGCTTTAATTTCACATCAAAAATATAGCGCCACTTATTTGCAGGTCTTAATCGAAAACCGCTCTCCGATCGGAGCAGTACTTCCGGAGTTACAGATTTTTAAAGATTTCCCTAGATTTTAGCTGGGGGTCAGGCAAGGCTGGACGTTACACTATTTTAAGGGTTGGGGGTTGGTACTTTGGGGCTAGGTCCGCAGTCGGTCCTTCGGTGCGTAGCGAGGGGGGTGTGTTTGAGAGGGGGGGGACGAAATTTTGTTACTTTTGAGCTAGGATGCACCGTTTCGGAGATAATAGGGGTTTTTTGAAAATTGCTTATCTTTACAATCTTAAATTTTGCGGTGGGGTTGAAATCTTAAGAAATTCGTATTTACTAAAATAGTGGGCCAAAAATTTAGGGGATTTTTGTGTTTTGGAGTAAAAAGACCAGTCCTGCCTGTCGCGCAAAGACGGGACTCTTAACTGGCGCGTTCCTATTCTATTCCTCCGGGAATACCGCTGGGATAAGTTTGCCAACTTGAAATAGTTTGTTTCGACCTTAGGAGCGGGATATTAAAGTGGGAAAAGCCGGCATCAGGTAGGGGAGGTACCGTAGTTACTAACAAATCGGTTTTCCAACCCTTAGAAATTCGGGATGACCAAAAAATTTCCAACTTTTTCCAAAAATCTTCCCGGGGGTGGTTTTTGGGATGGTATTCTGGGAGATTGACCTTATGATAGCTTCTCGTGAGAGAACGCTGTCAGATGTTAGTTTCAGTCTATCTCTTCCCGTTTTGGTGCTAGGGGGTTGACAAACTTATCCGGTAATGGTGACTTGGGGAAGGGTTTTCGAGAAAAATTATAAAAAATACAAAAAATTAATTTACCGTAAGTTTTAGGGTGCCCCTTTAGAGGGGATAAAATTTTCCTTCTTCCTATGCTGGTTTTAGCTCCACTTGATGCTCCGGGCGTCTTCAAAAAATTTTGGAGTTCTGGAGTAGCGGTACAAATACCGCATATAGGTCCTGGAGCGTAGAGGAGGTGCGGAAAAATTTTTTCACCCAATAATTTGTTGCTCGGGGTAGTCCCTGGAGTAGTCCGAGTCAGCTTCCAGCTTGATAGGTGTTAGTTCAGGAATTTTCTCAGTAGCATAAACTGGTAACTCGGTTTTGTTGCGGTCAGTTTGTACTCCACGTCATTGGATGAGATTTTGTGGGGCTCGAACCACTAAGGTGATCTCAGTGATTCTGGTGTTATTTGGAGCGGGCAGAACTAACCTTCTTCCTGTATTTTTTCCAGGTGGTGTTACAGCTGAAAATCGACCTGGGGTTCGGTCTGAAGTTTCTTGATATTTTTCCTCGACTGACTTGCCACTATATTGTCCAGAGCTTTTAACTTTTTGAAGGTCTGAAAATTGTTCGGGGCTACTGGAGGTTCTCTCAGACCGTTTCCGTTCTCAGTTTTTGTCGCACGCCTCCCAGTGAAAAACCACGGTACACGTGGTTTTGGTTTTTCAGTCCTCAATCGGCGAGTTCGACCGGTAAAATTCCGGGACTCAGCCGGATTGTAGCACTCACTAGGACCAAGCGATGTGCACTTGAAGGATGTGAGATTGTCGATCACTTTCGAGTGCCGCACGCGTCTTGAGGTTTTTTAACCTTCAAAAATCCACTAAAAACGTCACTGTGCTTTACAATTTGATCCGATTTAAATAATAATTTCACTTTTAGGCAGAGGGCGACAGCGCGCATCCAATGGTGTCACTTTTGCTGCGAAAACACTGTTTTTACTATTTAAAGACGATTTTTGAGCGCGGAGCAGCTTAAAAACGTGACGCTCAGAGCGGCGGGAGGAGCGTGACTGGGTTAGGTTAGGTTAGGTTAGGTTAGGTTAGGTTAGGTTAGGTTAGGTTAGGTTAGGTTAGGTTAGGTTAGGTTAGGTTAGGTTAGGTTAGGTTAGGTTAGGTTAGGTTAGGTTAGGTTAGGTTAGGTTAGGTTAGGTTAGGTTAGGTTAGGTTAGGTTAGGTTAGGTTAGGTTAGGTTAGGTTAGGTTGAGGTTGTTTCTCAGGTGTCTGTGAGTGGTTTCGTTTGGTTTTCGGGTTCTGAATATTACATTTTTTTGGCTATCCATTACTGACTTCGATTCTCCTCTTACACTTGACTTGGCTTTGTTTTCCTGACTTTTCGTTTTGCGGTTGGTAATTTTTTGTTGGATTTTGTACGTTTTTGTATATTCTGTGGTTTGTTTATTTGTCTATTTTCCGAGCCCTTTTCAGGGCTAGGAGGTAGCAGAGACTTTGTTTGTGTTGTCGGTATAGGTTCGGTAATTTTCGGAACGAAAGTTTCGAAATTATTGGCCTTGCCAATTTGTAAATATTAACTTTAATTTTTCTTTAATTTTAGGGTTTGTTTACATTTTTCTAAATTAGTTTTGTCGGTGTTGCCAATACCCCACCTTGCCCAGTTTTTGGGCGGGAGTAGCGGCAACGGTTCCGCAAACTATAGCGTTTGATTTTTGTTTATTTTGTATTGGTAGTTGTAAAATTTTATTTTTTGAAAACTTCGAGTTTTTACTCAAAGTTTTCAAAAAGGGTTTCCAACTTTTTTGTGTTTGGTGTCGCTTTTAAATTATTTACAGTCCTTGTAAAAATTTAAAACCCCAAGGGGCGGGTGGAGAATTTAGTTTTTTAAATTTTTTGTTTGTATTTTTTACCTTTTTGACCTCTAGGTCAAAAGTTATTCACATTTAACCTTTGTAAGGTGTTCAGAGATTTTTGATTTACCAACTTAAGGTTTTCACTTGAGTTGGTAAAATCAATATCTTTGAACCTATTAACCTTTTATAGGTTTTTAGGTTTTAAGTAGCGAGGCGCAAGCTAGCACTACCTTTTGGTTTTTAAACCAACCTCCTGCGACGTCGGCAAGTGGGTCAAAAGTGGGGACAAACTTTTCCTCACTTTGCTATTTTTTCTATTTCAGGCGCTCAACCCAAGTTTGTATGGGAAAATAGCAAACCGACTCCCACTTGACCACTTTTAAGTTAGGTTTGGTCTAAACTCCGATCTTAGAGGTCGGATTTGGACCAGATTTTGTATTCAGGTAGGAGGGGCCGGCATGGCCTCGCCTACAAAAAAAGGGTTGGGTCCACCGGAGGGGGGAGGAACTACTTCAGGTTCCGACTCCGGGGATGACGGCGTCATTGAGGTCGAAGAGATTCTCATCCCTTCGACCTGCAAAAGGGCGCATACCAATAGGTCGGATGACCCCAAGCCTCCTCAGGGGCCTAAGGTCAACTCGGCGGCGAGGGGGAAGCCCAAGGGGGCTTACGCGGGCTTGGCGGCGGCAAGGTTAAGAGCAAAGCTCTATCAGCTCGAGCCTCATTTCGAGGAGGGAGCTGATCCTGATCCTGCCGCCAAGTACAGGAGGGACTTTCCCGAACTCCGCCCCAAGGGTGGAAAGGGGGGAAGGAAGGGGGAAGGTGCCAAGGGTGGCAATCGCTCTCGCTCGGTCTCGCGCTCGCGCTCGGTGTCGCTTTCCCGATCGGCCTCGCGTTCCCCCGAGCCCATGGATGGCCTAGAGGGTCGGCAGGAGGCTGACCCAATAGACGCCACCCGTATGGCGGCGAGGGATATCCTCGAGGCCGCTAGGGTATCCGGAAACTTGAAGGGGGAGGTATGGGGGCGGATGAACCGGGCCTGCCACACCATTCTGGGGTCGATGGACGAGGTCGAGGCGGCCAGGTCCGAGAGCGAGGAGATCCGCATCCTGAAAGCGGATAACAAAAGGATGCGGGAGCAACTCGCTCTCAACTCGGCGGAATTGAAGGCGCTCCGCACCGCCTTCAGTGAGCGGGAGATCCCGGCTGCTCCGGCGCCCGTTGCTGCCGCCCTGCAGTTCGGCACCGCCGAACTGACCGAGGCCATCGAGGAGATGAAGCGAGACCTGTTCCTCAGCCTCGGGAGGATGGTTAATGATAGGATAGAGGAGGTGAGCAGGCGCCTCCCGGCGGAGCCCATCCTCCGCCCCCCGTTGGCGCACGACAAGCGGGCCGTAAAGCCCGCTGTGGCGGCCCCCGCCCCCCCCCAGCGGAAGGTTGCAGGGCCTGCCCCGCCGCCTCCAGCCCTGGTTAAAGCTCTCGAGCCAGTAGCCAGGGCCAGACTAGGCGATGGGCAGCCGAAAACAAAGGTGGCCAAGAAGGCGGCGGCTCCACCCCCTGCCCCTGTTCAGGCCCCCAGGAAGCCCGCTAAGGCCGCCAAGGCTGCCCCGGCCCCGAGAGCCCTTCGGCCCTCGGAGGGAGGACCCGGCCCCTCGGGCCAAACGCCACCTCCGCCCACGCAGATGTCGTGGTCGCAGGTGGTGAAGAAGAAGGGGAAGGGGAAAGCCAAGGCCCCCCCCCCTCCCCCTAGCAAGAAGGCCGGGAAGGCGGCGACCGGGCCCAGACCCGTGAAGCTGTCCGTCCCCAAGACGGCGGCAGTGGTGGTCTCCCTCAAGCCGGGGGCCACCACCACTCTGCAGGCCACCATGGCTAAGGCCATCAACGGCCTTAGCCTCAAGGAGGTGGGCCTGCAGAGCGTGAGGGTCAGGACCTCGATGACGGGGTCCCGAGTCATCGAGGTCCCAGGGGAGAGAGGCCACGAAATCGCCGACACCCTGGCAGCCAAGCTGCAAGGGATAGTCGGCGATGACGCTGACGTGAGCCGCCCCGTCAAGATGGCCGGCATTCAAATTGCCGGCCTGGACGAGTCGGCCACGAAGGAGTCGGTGGCGCAGGCCGTCGCCGCGGCGGGAGCGTGCCTGCCCGCGCAGGTGAAGGTGGGGGCTGTCCGCGCCCTATACGATGGCACTGGGTCAGTCTTGGTCCAGTGCCCCGTGCTGGCTGCGGTGGCCCTACAGAAGGCAGGCAGGATCCTGGTGGGCTGGGCCTCCGCCAGGGTCACAACAGTGGGGCCGACACCGATGAGGTGTTTCATGTGCTACGGTGTCGGCCACTCGAGGGAGCTGTGCCCCTCCAAAATAGACCGGAGCAATTACTGCTTCCGGTGCAGCAAGGAGGGGCACAAAATGGGGGAGTGCTGGGAGAAGGCGTGGTGTGCCGTGTGCCACCAGGCCAAACTCCCGGCCAAGCACATGCTGGGGGGAAAGAACTGTTTCCCCCCAGTAACGAAGGGAAGGGAGACGAGACCGCAGCGGCCCCGCCCCCCCGTTCCGAGTACAGACGCCCCCGCGGAAGCAGCCGCCGGCCGGGCCATCGAAGTGACCCGCATGGAGCTCTAAATGCCAGCACACCATTTAGAGCTCCTGCAGGTCAACGTCAATCACTCCGCCAGAGCACAAGACTTGCTCATGCAAGCTATGGCGGAGTGGTCGATTGACGTTGCGGTGGTGGCGGAGCCCTACTTCGTCCCTCCCCTACCCAATTGGGTAGGGTCGACGGACGAGTGGGTTGCCGTGGTTGTGCCGGCGGTCGGCAACGGTCCCCCCCTTATCAGGTTAGAGGGCGGCCCAGGGTTTGTGGCGGCCAAATGGGGGAGTGACACCGTACTTGTTGCGGTGTACTTCTCCCCCAATAGGCCGCTGGCCGCCTTCGAGGTCTTCCTGGGGGTCCTGGGGGGGGTCGTGCGGAGGGCGGCCCCGCGCCAAATAATAGTCCTGGGGGACCTCAACGCCAAAAGCGCGGCGTGGGGTTCCCCCATAACGGACGCGCGCGGGGGTGTGCTGAGGGATTGGGTGGCGGCAACGGGCCTAGTGGTCCTAAACCAGGGCAGCGCCAACACTTGCGTGCGGCGGCAGGGGGGGTCCATCGTGGACGTAACGTTCGCGACCCCTGCCATTGCCGCACGCCTAACGGATTGGCGTGTCCTGGAGAACGTGGAGACCCTCTCTGACCATCTGTACATCAGATTGAGGGTCTCCACAAGAGGGGGCCAGCCGCCACCCATCCCAGGGGGGGGGCGTAGAGAGGGGGCGGAAGAGTTCCCCAAGTGGTCCCTGTCCCTTCTGGACAGGGCCAAGGCGGACGAGGCGGCGATGGTGGAGGCATGGTGTGCTGCCCCACCCGCCGCCTTAGGTGTGGAGGAGAGGGCCAGCCGGTTCCGCTCGGCGTTACAGGCCGTCTGCGGAGCCGCCATGCCCCGGGCGAGGCGCCTTTTTGCCCGGAGGAAGGTATACTGGTGGTCCGCAGATATTGCGGCCCTGCGGACCACCAGTAACAGTGCCCGCCGCGCCTACCAACACTGTAGGCGCAGGCGGCACACCGCCGAGGAGGAGGAGGGGCTCTACGAGGCCCTCAAAGAAGCTAAGGGGGCCCTCGTCCTGTCCATAGCGAAGGCCAAGGATGACGCACACGAGTCATTCTTGGCCACGCTGGACGGGGATCCGTGGGGGAGGCCGTACAGGGTGGTGCGCAACAAAATGCGCACCGCCCCCCCCATGGACTCCTTGGAGCCCCCCCTCCTGAGGAGGGTCATCGAGGGACTGTTTCCGGCAGCTCCCTCGATAACTCCCCCGGTGATGACCGAGCCACCGGGGGACTTGGAGGACCCACTCGAACTCGCCATCGCGCCGGTAAGCGATGACGAGTTCGACAGGGCGGTGGACCGGCTCCGGGGCTGCAAGAAAGCCCCGGGGCCCGACGGAGTACCGGGTAAGGTGCTCCCCATCGCCCTTAAACACCTCGGGGACCGACTCAGGCAGTTGATGGACGACTGCCTGAGGGAGGGACGGTTCCCGAGGGTGTGGAAGGAGGGGAGGCTCTGCCTCCTCCGAAAAGAGGGTCGACCCCCCGACAGTCCTTCTGCCTATCGCCCCATAGTGCTGCTGGATGAGGCCGGGAAGATGATGGAGAGGATCCTGGCCTACAGGATCCAGCAGCACTTGGAGACCGCCGGCCCGAACGTCTCAGACAGACAGTTCGGGTTTAGGGAAGGGCGGTCTACGCTCGACGCGCTGAAGTCCCTTAGGGACTTCTGTGAGTACGCGTCGAGCAGAGGGGAGGGTGTAGTGGCGGTGTCGTTGGACATCGCCAACGCGTTTGGCACCCTCCCCTATGGGGTGATAAGGGAGGCACTAATTTACCATCAAGTGCCTCCCTACCTGCGGCGGATCATAGAGCACTACCTCACCGAGCGGGTAGTGCTCTATGAGCAGAGGGACGGTCGACGGGGGTCGACGGAGATGGCCTGTGGCGTACCCCAAGGTTCCGTGCTCGGTCCGCTTTTATGGAACCTGGGGTACGATTGGGCCATCAGGGGGGAGTTGCTCCCACGGACGGCCACCATCTGCTATGCAGATGACACCATGGTGGCCGTGCGTGGGACCGACATGAGGGAGGCGCTGTGCCGGGCGGAAGCGGCGGCCGAGCTGACCATTTACCGGATTGGTCGGCTCGGCCTGAGGGTGGCCCTCCCGAAGACTGAGGCGATAGTCTTCGGGGGGCGGGGGTGGAGGCTGCCAGCGGGCGCGGCGCTCACCTTGGGGGGGGAGTCGGTCCCGATCAAGCCCCATATAAAATATCTGGGGCTTGTCCTGGACCGACGCTGGAATTTCGGGGAGCACTTTTCACAGTTGGCTCCCCGAATTGTGGGCGCCGCGTCGGCGCTGGGTCGGCTTCTGCCGAACGTGGGTGGGCCGGGCTCCTTGTGCCGCCGGCTATATGCCGGCGTTACAAGGAGCATGGCTCTGTACGGGGCCCCCATCTGGGCGGACAAGCTGTCCGCCCGGAACAAGGCCCTGCTACAGAGGCCACAGCGGGTGGTGGCCCTCCGAATTGTGAGGGCCTACATGACGGTGGCCCACGCCGCGGCCTGCCTCCTCGCCTGCACCCCGCCCTGGGAGTTGGACGCAGAGGTGCAGGCAGAGACCTATGCAGTTAGGTCCAGGGCCCGGGCGAGGGGAGAACGCCCGGACCCTGAGGAGGTTGAGGAGACGCGCCGGATGATGGAGCGCCGACTGCGGGACAGGTGGAAGGTGAACCTGGAGGACGCCCCCTATGGAACCCGGACCATAGGGGCGATCCTCCCGTCGCTTGACACCTGGTTGGGGAGGGCAGTCGGTGCTACATCATACCGGCTTGTGCAGGTATTGACCGGACACGGATGCTTCGGTCATTACCTGCACAACATTGGGAGGGAGCCCGGTCCGCAGTGCCATGAGTGCGGCGATCCGGACGACACGGCTCAGCACACCCTCGAGGTGTGCAGCCGGTGGAGTGCGGAGCGCCGCACTATGGCACTAGCCATAGGGCGACAGGACCTCTCCCTGCACAGCGTTGTGTCTGCAATGCTGTGCAGCGACGGGTCCTGGAGGGCTGTGGCCTCCTTCTGCGAGTGTGTCATCTCGCAGAAGGAGGCCTCGGAGCGTGAGCGCGAGGAGTCTCCTCACGCGCATCCGCTCCGGCGTAGACGGCGGGGGGTGAGGCGGCGGCGTTTTGCCGCTCGCCTCAACCCTTAGTGGCTGCGGGTGGGGGATGGGAGTCCCTAGCCCGCCGTAGGCTAGCCACTGGGCGGTCTGGGAGAGGGGCCACGCGTACTCGGCCTCTCTCTCCCTCGACGCGGGAAGCCCCGGCAAATGGCTGGGGCGGCCGGTAGACGTCGTGGAGAAAGCTTTGGCGGGTTCCACGGCGTCTTGCCAATCCGGCAGGGGGGTACGCCAGGGTGGTTTTTAGTGGGTTGCGCTCCGATGCCCCCTCTCATTCGGAGGGGGGGTGACGGGGTGAGTCCCACAGATCCCCTCGCCACTCCCATGGTGAGGGGAATGCATAAAGCATTTTCCACCCTGTCAAAAAAAAAAAAAAAAAAAAAAAGGTTAGGTTAGGTTAGGTTAGGTTAGGTTCCCCCCCGACTGTGCTGCCACCTTGCTGTGGTGGGGGGGCTTGCGTGTCTCAATGATCCCCGAGGCTATACCGGACAGGGCTACCCATACCGGAAAGGCTTGGGGTGAGGGACCAGACTAAGAGCGGCACTGGGGAGGTGACAGGGGTTTCTTGATGGGTTGCGGTTGCGTGTGCCCTGAGGCCGCTTCTGCCCCGGAAAGTTTCCTTCTGTCACCTGGGGAGGGATGGTGATGAGCGGCTTTTCTTCGGAAAAGCTGCTTCGTCACCAGTTGAGGGCGGCGACAGAGGTCGTTGGAAGGGGCGGTTGCCCTAGACAGCTTCATTCTGTTGCCTATTGAGGATTGGTGACTGGGGTAGTTTGAAGGGTCAGTTGCGTGTGCCTTCGAGGCCGTTTCTGTTCCCGGAAAGCTTAACCAGCCACCTGGAGGGGGCAGTGACAGAGGTTGTTGAAAGGGGCGGTTGCGTGTGCCTTCGAGGCCGTTTCTGCCCTGGACAGCTTCTTTCTGTCACTTTTGCGGTTGGTGACTGGGTTTACTGGAAGGGACGGCGCGCCAGGGGGGCGTGACTCTTCGCCCTGAAAGTACTCCCATGTCACCCGAGGGTCCTTCTACGTGTCTCTTGGAATCCCGGGGGGCACTGTAGTTATTGAGGGGACAGCTGTGGTGGGGCGTGTTTGAAGGGTATGGGACCAACCCATTGGGGTTGGGTATCCGGAAAGCACCATCCACCACAGGCTGACCGTTGAAGGGAAGGCGAACTCAGTGGACTTCGGTTCGCTGCTCGCCCGAACTTCTTGTAGAGCCAGTGGGTTGGGGGCCCAACTTGCACGGCATTACCGGTCTGGGGAGACGGTCGCGGGCTGTTCACAGTCGTCTCCTCCTTAGGCGGAGAGAAGGGGGGGCTCTTCGGAGCAGGCCGGGAGGCGTGTCAGTGGCGTATGCTTAGGCAGGTACCGCGGCGCCTCACAACCGGCAAGGGAGTTAAACGCCGGAGTGGTTTTAGACGGTAGTTCTTTTGAGAGTCCGTCATACCTCCCATTGCACAGCCGTCCCCAGGCTGGGAGGATGCGTAAATGCATTTCCACTCCGTCAACAAAAAAAAAAAAAAAAAAAAAAAAAAAAAAAAAAAAAAAAAAAAAAAAAAAAAAAGGTTAGGTTAGGTTAGGTTAGGTTAGGTTAGGTTAGGTTAGGTTAGGTTAGGTTAGGTTAGGTTAGGTTAGGTTCAGCTGCTGCTCTTGGGCGTATACTCCCAAACCTGGGGGGGCCCAAGACTTCGTGCAGGCGGCTGTACATGGGCGTGGTTCGATCGATGGCCTTGTATGGAGCACCAGTGTGGGTGGATGCCTTGAATAGCCGGATCTCTGCCTTGCTGCTTAAACCGCAGCGGGCAATGGCTATCAGGGCCATACGAGGCTATCGTACAATATCTACAGAGGCGGCCTGTGTCCTGGCTGGCTCAATGCCCTGGGACTTGGAGGCAAAAACCCTTGCCGAAGTGCATGCCTGGCAGGAGGATGCTAGAGACCGTGGTCATTGGCCAGCACCACGTGAGATCCAGGCGCGACGCGACGAACTGCGCCTTGAGGCAGTTGCGGATTGGGGAATGAGGTTGCAGGCTCCAACTGCGGGCCTCCTTACGGTGGCCGCCATACGACCGATCCTATCAGAATGGCTCGACCGCGATCACGGGCAGCTGACCTTCCGGCTGACACAGGTGCTTTCCGGGCACGGGTGCTTCGGAAAGTACCTTTGCCGCATAGCCGGAAGAGAGCCGACGGCGGAGTGCCATGACTGTGGCGAAACCGAAGACACTGCTCAGCACACCTTAGAGCAGTGTCCAGCTTGGGGAGAACCGCGCGCAGACCTGGTCGCGGTTGTCGGTGACGACTTGACGTTGCCGACGGTGGTAAGGGCCATGGTCAGGAGTGATGATGCGTGGCGGGCAGCGTGCTCTTTCTGCGAGGACGTAATGACGCAGAAGGAGTGCGCAGAGCGTGCGAGAGAGGACGCTGAGGGAGCGTCCCAACAACGGCGCAAGAGAGTGGGCCGCAGGCGACTGGCTCACGACCGTCGCCTGCCGCCATAGAGAGGACTTCCGGACGGTAGAAACGGGGACGTTCTATCGTCGTCCGGACTAGGGTCCTCGATGGTGGGTGGCGTGCCAAGTGTTTCCGGCACGCTACTAACGGTGGAAGGGACTAACGGGAAAAGCTGCAGGGTCTGCAGTGCAGGCAACCGCCCGGCAGGGAATCGAAAGCAGGCGAAAGCGCTACTCGTACCCTGCCACATGGCGGAGAGAGGAACACCCGGGGGTTTTTAGTGAGTAGGAGTCTCACATAACCACCACGCCCCCCCGTGACGTGGTGGTATCCATGAGGATTTTCCCCCGGACAAAAAAAAAAAAAAAAAAAAAAAAAAAAAAAAGGTTAGGTTAGGTTAGGTTAGGTTAGGTTAGGTTAGGTTAGGTTAGGTTAGGTTAGGTTAGGTTAGGTTAGGTTAGGTTAGGTTAGGTTGGGGTGCGGGCCGGATTCCTCCACGTTGGCCTGGGTGTTGCAGTCTCTCTTGATCTCGATCCGGAGAGAACGCAGCACCTGGGCTGGTGCACCCTGGGCATTGGTTGAAACTATCTCCTTATGGGGGATTCTTTCAGCCCATGGCTAATATCCGGCAGGGGGGGGGAGGGTAGGTTAGGGGGCGGGCTCGGCGTGCACTTACACTGCCGTCGAGCACTTACCGCCCAAAACTAGAGGAGGACGTCGACTCCTCTAGTACCCGTACTCTGGCGTCTTGCTTCAACAACCCCATCCAGCGACGTAATGGGGTAGTTGCAAGTTGCTAGAACGGAGGGCTTGCCTTCATTGGCCGGCCCGCGGGATGGAAAACTCTATAAAACCCGACAGCAAAGTCGTAAAAACCTGCAGACACCAGGCGACCTCTGCTAGTATATAGCCTTACTCCTGGGATGGGCGTCACCCGGGAGTGGACTAGTAACGACCCGACTCGTGGGACTAAAATGGATAAATATAAAAACAAAAACTTTACATACACAGATGAAGAGGTAGACGACAGTACGTACAGTACTAGTGAAGAGGAGGGGAACTCGGAAACGAGTGTCCGAAATTTCGAAGGACGTTCAGAACAACGGCGAAAACGTCGAATTGTGGATACCGGAGACGGTGAGGAGGAAACGCGTGCTGGCGCTGGGCCAAATAAGCCGCTTTTAAAAAGAGGGCGAGGCCGCCCCCCCACAACTGGGGAGTATGTTGGCTTAGCGAAAGCGAAGATGGCGTTGGTAGAGGCCGAACGAGAAAGAATGATGCTCGAAGCAGAGTCGGAGCTCATTGCCTCAACCCGCCAATTGAGGAACAAATCTGCTCCCTCGTCTCAGCTTCCTGAGACGAGCGTCGATGCTGATAGCGCCAACTCGTTGATTAAGTTGGTACAGGAGAGTGTGGTCGCCATCCATAAGGTGGCAACTTCCTCGAAAAACTTGAAAGGGACATACGTACGTGTCCTCAAAGACGCAGCGGACAATATTAAGGACGCGTGTGAGGTCCTGATGGTCCGCTGCGTCTCAGACGAGACGGTGCGAATGAACGCTGAAAATAAAAGGCTGCGGGAGGAGATGGAGGGGCTACGCAAGGAGCTGGCAGACCTCCGAACACAAGTGGAGGAAGATAGGAGAAGGCAAAAGTTGGTGGTAGATCCGCCACCTCGAGCCGCCTCTCCGCCTAGGATTGAAACCGAAGAACTGGTGCGCACCATCATGTGTCAGGTGGGTACCATGATCAGCGCCCGGTTCGACGGTATAGAGGCCAGACTGCTCCCGGAGGTGCGCTTGCGACCCTTGCTGGCGGCAGATAGAAGGTTATCGGGATGCGTGGACGATTTCTCTGCTGCCGACACGTCGTACCATCCAGAGCCTTGCACTGGTGAGAACTCTATACCTCCCATGCACCCTAAGGCGAAAAACGCGAAGACGATACGGAGCACGCCCACACAGTCATCACCCAAGGCATTGCACCAAGCCTATTCGACTGTTGTCAAGGAAGGCTCTAAGAGGAAAAAGAGTAAAGGAAAGAAGGATGGCCAGGGCCCGTCTACTTCCTCCGCCCCAGCTCCGAAGGCTGCGCCTCCAGCCCAAAAGAAGCAGAAGGGCAAGAAAAAGAAGAGGAAGAGGAAGCGTAAACCGCGTATAGTCACTCCTCAAACAACAGCGGTGGTAATTACCCTTAAGCCGGAGGCGTCACAGAAAGGGTTGACCTATAGAGACGTAATGGTGAAGGCAATAAAGTCATTCAAACTAAGTGAGGTAGGCTTAGAACACATCAAGGCTCGTAACACTGTTAGCGGAGCCCGATTGATAGAGGTGTCGGGTGCTGACAGTGGCTCGAAAGCGGATAAGTTGGCGGCTAAATTACGCAGTGTCCTCAGTGATATGGCGGAGGTAGCCCGACCACTGAAGATTGTTGCTCTGCGCGCGTCTGGCTTGGACGAATCCGTCGGGCCTGATGACATAGCCGCTGCAGTCTCAAAGACGACTGGGTGCCAGCCTGAACACGTAAAGGTAGGCATCATCCGCGCGGGGCCATTTGGTGCTGGCACCGCAGTGATAAAATGCCCGCCGGAACCTGCAAAGGTTCTGGCTGCGGCAGCAAGACTCTTGGTGGGCTGGTCATCAGCTCGGATCAAACTACTTGATCCCTTACCCATGCGCTGTTTTAAGTGCATGGGCCTAGGCCACGTAAGAGCTACATGCCCATCCCAAGTCGACCGTGGTACGATTTGCTACCGATGTGGCGAAGAGGGACACATGTCTGCCGGCTGCAAGGCCAACCCGCACTGCGTGGCTTGCGCTCAAGCAAAAAGGCGGGCAGGACACATCATGGGCGGAAAACGCTGCAGGCCTCCTCGAAAGAGGAACAAGTCGGTGCCCCCACAAGGGGCTGCACCACAGGAGACCTGCAGAAGTTCTCCACAGGAGATGGAGTCATAACGTCTCCCCCGTGTAAAACGAGTGGAAAGGAGTAGAGCCTATACTTAATGTGAGACGCGGGCAGAGATGGGCGTCTTTAGCCCGCATTGCACGATCTCACGTGCCGTCGGGGATGTCATTCGAGCTTGACACCCCCAGCCTCTGGCGAGACGAGTCCCGGTCTCTATGACCAGGGCAGCTTTGGCCGTCGTCTTGGAAGAATTCACTTTGACTCCCACGGCGGCCAACACTTAAAGCGGTTGAGGACCAGCAGAGGGGTTTTAGTGGGTAGGCTTCCTGCCCTTTTCCCATTAGGGGGGAGGGGCGGGGGGAGAGTCCCACATAACCACCGCGTTCGCCCAAGCGCGGTGGTATGCGGAAAGCATTTCCCCTCTTAAAAAAAAAAAAAAAAAAAAAAAAAAAAAAAAAAAGGTTAGGTTAGGTTAGGTTAGGTTAGGTTGAGGTTGTTTCTCGGGTGCTATTGGAAGGATTTATGCGATATTCGGTTACCAAAGACTACATTTTTTTGCTTACTGGATACTGCTTTCGATTCTTCTTTCACACACGACTTGGCGTTATTTTTGACTGATTTGCATTTGCGGTTGGTAATTTTTTGTTTGGAATTGTTCGTTTTTGTATATTTTGTCGTTTGTCTTCCTGTTATCTTTTCGAGCCCTTTTCAGGGCTAGGAGATAGCGGAGATTCTGTTTGTGTTGTCGGTTTAGGTTCAGTAATTTTCGGAACGAAAGTTCCTGAATTATTGGCCTTGCCATATTGTAAATATTAGGTTTAATTTTTTGTTAAATTAAGTCTTTGTTTACCTTTTTTCGTCGTAATTTTGTCGGTGTTGCCTTAATCCCACCTTGCCCAGTTTTTGGGTGGAGGTACTGGCAACGGTCCCGCTAATTACTGCGTTGTGTTTGTTTTGTTTTTATTTCTGAGTTTCGGGATTTTCATTTTTGAAAACTTCGAGTTTTCGCTCGAAGTTTTCGGAGAAAGTCTCGGACTTTTTTGTGTTTTGGTGTAATTTTTACTTGTTTGTAGTCCTTGTAAAAATATTTTAACCTAAGGGGAGGGTAGGAAATTTATTTCCTTAAATTTTTTGTTGTGGGGTTTTAACCTTTTGACCTTCCGGTCAAAGGTTATTGATATTTCTATCTTGTAAGGTGTTCAAAGATTTTTGATTTACCAACTTAAGGTTTTCACTTGAGTTGGTAAAATCAATATCTTTGAACCTATTAACCTTTTATAGGTTTTTAGGTTTTATTAATAGAGGCGCAAACTTGCTCTACCTTTTGGTAGTTTTTTGGTTGAAATACGACCTCCGGAAGTGGGTCAAAAGTGGGGACAAAGAAATCCTCACTTTGCTATTTTTTCTATATCAGGCGCTCAACCCAAGTTTGTATGGGAAAATAGCAAACCGACTCGCACTTGACCATTTTTAGATAGGTTTGGTCCTAACTCCGGTCTTAGTGGTCGGATTTAGGCCAAATTTTGTGGCTAGGTAGGGGGGGCCAGCATGGCCTCGCCTACAGATAAACGGAGGGTTCCACCGAAGGGGGGGGGGATTATCGCTGATCCCAACTCCGATTCGGAGGTCGATGATCTGAGGTGGATCGAAATGGATGATTTCGTGCCTCAGTCATCCAAGAGGGCTCACGAGGACCGGGAGGATGACCCCAGGCCCCCTCAGGGACCGAAGGTCAATACGGCCATCAGGGGGAAGCCCAAGGGGGCGTACGCTGGTTTAGCGGCGGCCAGGTTGAGGGCCAAGCTGTACCAGCTGGAGCCTCACTTTGAGGAGGAGGCTGTCGTGGACTCTGATCCGGCGGCCAAATATCGGAGGGATTTCCCCGAACTTCGCCCCAGAGGGGGCAAGGGGGGGGCGAAAAAGGGGAAAGCCACTGAGGCCGAGGGTCTCCAGCGTTCTCGCTCGGGTTCGTGTTCCCGCTCAGTGTCGCGCTCTAGGTCGGCTTCGCGCTCCCCCGAGCCTATGGATGGCCTAGAGGGTCAGCGGGAGGCTGACCCGATAGACGCTACTCGTATGGCGGCGCGGGACATACTAGAGGCGGCCAGGTTATCGGGAAACCTTAAGGGGGAGGTGTGGGGGCGGATGAACCGGGCCTGCCGCACCATACTAGGTATGATGGATGAGGTCGAGCTGACCAGGTCCGAGAGCGAGGAGATCCGCATCCTGAAAGCGGACAACAAGAGGATGCGGGAGCAACTCGCTCTAAACTCGGCGGAACTGAAGGCGCTCCGCACCGCCTTCAGTGAGCGGGAGATCCCGGCTGCTCCGGCTCCCGTTTCTGCTGCCCTACAGTTCGGCACGGCCGAACTGACCGAGGCAATTGAGGCAATGAAGCGGGACTTATTCCTCAGCCTCGGGAGGATGATTAATGATAGGGTGGAGGAGGTGAACAGGCGCCTCCCGCCGGAGCCAATCCTCCGCCCTCCGTTGGCGCATGACAGGCGGGCTGTTAAGCCTACCGTGTCAGCCCCCCCCCCGCGGAAGGTCGCAGGGCCTGCCCCGCCGCCTCCGGCCCCGGTTGAAGCTCTCGAGCCGAGACCCAGGGCCCGAATAGGCGATGGGCAGCCGAAGGCCAAGGTGGCTAAGAAAGCGGCGGCTCCACCCCCTGCCCCTGTTCAGGCCGCTAAGAAGTCCGCCAAGGCCGCCAAGGCTGCCCCGGCCCCGAGAGCCGTTCGGCCCTCGGAGGGAGGACCCGGCCCTTCGGGCCAAACGCCACCTCCGCCCACGCAGATGTCGTGGTCGCAGGTGGTGAAGAAGAAGGGGAAGGGGAAAGCCAAGGCCCCCCCCCCTCCCCCTAGCAAGAAGGCCGGGAAGGTGGCGCACGGGCCCAGACCCGCGAAGCTGTCCGTCCCCAAGACGGCGGCAGTGGTGGTCTCCCTCAAGCCGGGGGCCACCACCACTCTGCAGGCCACCATGGCTAAGGCCATCAACGGCCTTAGCCTCAAGGAGGTGGGCCTGCAGAGCGTGAGGGTCAGGACCTCGATGACGGGGTCCCGAGTCATCGAGGTCCCAGGGGAGAAGGGCCACGAAATCGCCGACACCCTGGCAGCCAAGCTGCAGGGGATAGTCGGCGATGACGCCGACGTGAGCCGCCCCGTCAAGATGGCCGGCATTCAAATCGCCGGCCTGGACGAGTCGGCCACGAAGGAGTCGGTGGCGCAGGCCGTCGCCGCGGCGGGAGCGTGCCTGCCCGCGCAGGTGAAGGTGGGGGCTGTCCGCGCCCTATACGATGGCACTGGGTCAGTCTTGGTCCAGTGCCCCGTGCTGGCTGCGGTGGCCCTACAAAAGGCAGGCAGGATCCTGGTGGGCTGGGCCTCCGCCAGGGTCACGACAGTGGGGCCGACACCGATGAGGTGTTTCAAGTGCTACGGTGTCGGCCACTCGAGGGAGCTGTGCCCCTCCAAAATAGACCGGAGCAATTACTGCTTCCGGTGCAGCAAGGAGGGGCACAAAATGGGGGAGTGCTGGGAGAAGGCGTGGTGTGCCGTGTGCCACCAGGCCAAACTCCCGGCCAAGCACATGCTGGGGGGGAAGAATTGTTTCCCCCCAGTAACGAAGGGAAGGGAGACGAGGCCGCAGCGGCCCCGCCCCCCCGTTCCGAGTACAGACGCCCCCGCGGAAGCAGCCGCCGGCCGGGCCATCGAAGTGACCCGCATGGAGCTCTAAATGCCAGCACACCATTTAGAGCTCCTGCAGGTCAACGTCAATCACTCCGCCAGAGCACAAGACTTGCTCATGCAAGCTATGGCGGAGTGGTCGATTGACGTTGCGGTGGTGGCGGAGCCCTACTTCGTCCCTCCCCTACCCAATTGGGTAGGGTCGACGGACGAGTGGGTTGCCGTGGTTGTGCCGGCGGTCGGCAACGGTCCCCCCCTTATCAGGTTAGAGGGCGGCCCAGGGTTTGTGGCGGCCAAATGGGGGAGTGACACCGTACTTGTTGCGGTGTACTTCTCCCCCAATAGGCCGCTGGCCGCCTTCGAGGTCTTCCTGGGGGTCCTGGGGGGGGTCGTGCGGAGGGCGGCCCCGCGCCAAATAATAGTCCTGGGGGACCTCAACGCCAAAAGCGCGGCGTGGGGTTCCCCCATAACGGACGCGCGCGGGGGTGTGCTGAGGGATTGGGTGGCGGCAACGGGCCTAGTGGTCCTAAACCAGGGCAGCGCCAACACTTGCGTGCGGCGGCAGGGGGGGTCCATCGTGGACGTAACGTTCGCGACCCCTGCCATTGCTGCAC
The DNA here is from genome assembly GCA_946894065.1 of Acleris literana. Lineage (NCBI taxonomy): Eukaryota > Metazoa > Arthropoda > Insecta > Lepidoptera > Tortricidae > Acleris > Acleris literana. Next base: position 15,425,570 of record OX335691.1, read on the forward strand.
GCCTAACGGATTGGCGTGTCCTGGAGGACGTGGAGACCCTCTCTGACCATCTGTACATCAGATTGAGGGTCTCCACAAGAGGGGGCCAGCCGCCACCCATCCCAGGGGGGGGGCGTAGAGGGGGGGCGGAGGAGTTCCCCAAGTGGTCCCTGTCCCTTCTGGACAGGGCCAAGGCGGACGAGGCGGCGATGGTGGAGGCATGGTGTGCTGCCCCACCCGCCGCCTTGGGTCTGGAGGAGAGGGCCAGCCGGTTCCGCTCGGCGTTACAGGCCGTCTGCGGAGCCGCCATGCCCCGGGCGAGGCGCCTCTTTGCCCGGAGGAAGGTATACTGGTGGTCCGCAGATATTGCGGCCCTGCGGACCACCAGTAACAGTGCCCGCCGCGCCTACCAACACTGTAGGCGCAGGCGGCACACCGCCGAGGAGGAGGAGGGGCTCTACGAGGCCCTCAAAGAAGCCAAGGGGGCCCTCGTCCTGTCCATAGCGAAGGCCAAGGATGACGCACACGAGTCATTCTTGGCCACGCTGGACGGGGATCCGTGGGGGAGGCCGTACAGGGTGGTGCGCAACAAAATGCGCACCGCCCCCCCCATGGACTCCTTGGAGCCCCCCCTCCTGAGGAGGGTCATCGAGGGACTGTTTCCGGCAGCTCCCTCGATAACTCCCCCGGTGATGACCGAGCCACCGGGGGACTTGGAGGACCCACTCGAACTCGCCATCGCGCCGGTAAGCGATGACGAGTTCGACAGGGCGGTGGACCGGCTCCGGGGCTGCAAGAAAGCCCCGGGGCCCGACGGAGTACCGGGTAAGGTGCTCCCCATCGCCCTTAAACACCTCGGGGACCGACTCAGGCAGTTGATGGACGACTGCCTGAGGGAGGGACGGTTCCCGAGGGTGTGGAAGGAGGGGAGGCTCTGCCTCCTCCGAAAAGAGGGTCGACCCCCCGACAGTCCTTCTGCCTATCGCCCCATAGTGCTGCTGGATGAGGCCGGGAAGATGATGGAGAGGATCCTGGCCTACAGGATCCAGCAGCATTTGGAGACCGCCGGCCCGAACGTCTCCGACAGACAGTTCGGGTTTAGGGAAGGGCGGTCTACGCTCGACGCGCTGAAGTCCCTTAGGGACTTCTGTGAGTACGCGTCGAGCAGAGGGGAGGGTGTGGTGGCGGTGTCGTTGGACATCGCCAACGCGTTTGGCACCCTCCCCTATGGGGTGATAAGGGAGGCACTAATTTACCATCAAGTGCCTCCCTACCTGCGGCGGATCATAGAGCACTACCTCACTGAGCGGGTAGTGCTCTATGAGCAGAGGGACGGTCGACGGGGGTCGACGGAGATGGCCTGTGGCGTACCCCAAGGTTCCGTGCTCGGTCCGCTTTTATGGAACCTGGGGTACGATTGGGCCATCAGGGGGGAGTTGCTCCCACGGACGGCCACCATCTGCTATGCAGATGACACCATGGTGGCCGTGCGTGGGACCGACATGAGGGAGGCGCTGTGCCGGGCGGAAGCGGCGGCCGAGCTGACCATTTACCGGATTGGTCGGCTCGGCCTGAGGGTGGCCCTCCCGAAGACTGAGGCGATAGTCTTCGGGGGGCGGGGGTGGAGGCTGCCAGCGGGCGCGGCGCTCACCTTGGGGGGGGAGTCGGTCCCGATCAAGCCCCATATAAAATATCTGGGGCTTGTCCTGGACCGACGCTGGAATTTCGGGGAGCACTTTTCACAGTTAGCTCCCCGAATTGTGGGCGCCGCATCGGCGCTGGGTCGGCTTCTGCCGAACGTGGGTGGGCCGGGCTCCTTGTGCCGCCGGCTATATGCTGGCGTTACAAGGAGCATGGCTCTGTACGGGGCCCCCATCTGGGCGGACAAGCTGTCCGCCCGGAACAGGGCCCTGCTACAGAGGCCACAGCGGGTGGTGGCCCTCCGAATTGTGAGGGCCTATATGACGGTGGCCCACGCCGCGGCCTGCCTCCTCGCCTGCACCCCGCCCTGGGAGTTGGACGCAGAGGTGCAGGCAGAGACCTATGCAGCTAGGTCCAGGGCCCGGGCGAGGGGAGAACGCCCGGACCCTGAGGAGGTTGAGGAGACGCGCCGGATGATGGAGCGCCGACTGCGGGACAGGTGGAAAGTCAACCTGGAGGACGCCCCCTATGGAACCCGGACCATAGGGGCGATCCTCCCGTCGCTTGACACCTGGTTGGGGAGGGCAGTCGGTGCTACATCATACCGGCTTGTGCAGGTATTGACCGGACACGGATGCTTCGGTCATTACCTGCACAACATTGGGAGGGAGCCCGGTCCGCAGTGCCATGAGTGCGGCGATCCGGACGACACGGCTCAGCACACCCTCGAGGTGTGCAGCCGGTGGAGTGCGGAGCGCCGCACTATGGCACTGGCCATAGGGCGACAGGACCTCTCCCTGCACAGCGTTGTGTCTGCAATGCTGTGCAGCGACGGGTCCTGGAGGGCTGTGGCCTCTTTCTGCGAGTGTGTCATCTCGCAGAAGGAGGCCTCGGAGCGTGAGCGCGAGGAGTCTCCTCACGCGCATCCGCTCCGGCGTAGACGGCGGGGGGTGAGGCGGCGGCGTTTTGCCGCTCGCCTCAACCCTTAGTGGCTGCGGGTGGGGGATGGGAGTCCCTCGCCCGCCGTAGGCTAGCCACTGGGCGGTCTGGGAGAGGGGCCACGCGTACTCGGCCTCTCTCTCCCTCGACGCGGGAAGCCCCGGCATATGGCTGGGGCGGCCGGTAGACGTCGTGGAGAAAGCTTTGGCGGGTTCCACGGCGTCTTGCCAATCCGGCAGGGGGGTACGCCAGGGTGGTTTTTAGTGGGTTGCGCTCCGATGCCCCCTCTCATTCGGAGGGGGGGTGACGGGGTGAGTCCCACATATCCCCTCGCCACTCCCATGGTGAGGGGAATGCATAAAGCATTTTCCACCCTGTCAAAAAAAAAAAAAAAAAAAAAAAAAAAAAAAAAAAAAAAAAAAAAAAAGGTTAGGTTAGGTTAGGTTAGGTTAGGTTAGGTTAGGTTAGGTTAGGTTAGGTTAGGTTAGGTTAGGTTAGGTTGGGGTGCGGGCCGGATTCCTCCACGTTGGCCTGGGTGTTGCAGTCTCTCTTGATCTCGATCCGGAGAGAACGCAGCACCTGGGCTGGTGCACCCTGGGCATTGGTTGAAACTATCTCCTTATGGGGGATTCTTTCAGCCCATGGCTAATATCCGGCAGGGGGGGGGTAGGTTAGGGGGCGGGCTCGGCGTGCACTTACACTGCCGTCGAGCACTTACCGCCCAAAACTAGAGGAGGACGTCGACTCCTCTAGTACCCGTACTCTGGCGTCTTGCTTCAACAACCCCATCCAGCGACGTAATGGGGTAGTTGCAAGTTGCTAGAACGGAGGGCTTGCCTTCATTGGCCGGCCCGCGAGATGGAAAACTCTATAAAACCCGACAGCAAAGTCGTAAAAACCTGCAGACACCAGGCGACCTCTGCTAGTATATAGCCTTACTCCTGGGATGGGCGTCACCCGGGAGTGGACTAGTAACGACCCGACTCGTGGGACTAAAATGGATAAATATAAAAACAAAAACTTTACATACACAGATGAAGAGGTAGACGACAGTACGTACAGTACTAGTGAAGAGGAGGGGAACTCGGAAACGAGTGTCCGAAATTTCGAAGGACGTTCAGAACAACGGCGAAAACGTCGAATTGTGGATACCGGAGACGGTGAGGAGGAAACGCGTGCTGGCGCTGGGCCAAATAAGCCGCTTTTAAAAAGAGGGCGAGGCCGCCCCCCCACAACTGGGGAGTATGTTGGCTTAGCGAAAGCGAAGATGGCGTTGGTAGAGGCCGAACGAGAAAGAATGATGCTCGAAGCAGAGTCGGAGCTCATTGCCTCAACCCGCCAATTGAGGAACAAATCTGCTCCCTCGTCTCAGCTTCCTGAGACGAGCGTCGATGCTGATAGCGCCAACTCGTTGATTAAGTTGGTACAGGAGAGTGTGGTCGCCATCCATAAGGTGGCAACTTCCTCGAAAAACTTGAAAGGGACATACGTACGTGTCCTCAAAGACGCAGCGGACAATATTAAGGACGCGTGTGAGGTCCTGATGGTCCGCTGCGTCTCAGACGAGACGGTGCGAATGCACGCTGAAAATAAAAGGCTGCGGGAGGAGATGGAGGGGCAACGCAAGGAGCTGACAGACCTCCGAACACAAGTGGAGGAAGATAGGAGAAGGCAAAAGTTGGTGGTAGATCCGCCACCTCGAGCCGCCTCTCCGCCTAGGATTGAAACCGAAGAACTGGTGCGCACCATCATGTGTCAGGTGGGTACCATGATCAGCGCCCGGTTCGACGGTATAGAGGCCAGACTGCTCCCGGAGGTGCGCTTGCGACCCTTGCTGGCGGCAGATAGAAGGTTATCGGGATGCGTGGACGATTTCTCTGCTGCCGACACGTCGTACCATCCAGAGCCTTGCACTGGTGAGAACTCTATACCTCCCATGCACCCTAAGGCGAAAAACGCGAAGACGATACGGAGCACGCCCACACAGTCATCACCCAAGGCATTGCACCAAGCCTATTCGACTGTTGTCAAGGAAGGCTCTAAGAGGAAACAGAGTAAAGGAAAGAAGGATGGCCAGGGCCCGTCTACTTCCTCCGCCCCAGCTCCAAAGGCTGCGCCTCCAGCCCAAAAGAAGCAGAAGGGCAAGAAAAAGAAGAGGAAGAGGAAGCGTAAACCGCGTATAGTCACTCCTCAAACAACAGCGGTGGTAATTACCCTTAAGCCGGAGGCGTCACAGAAAGGGTTGACCTATAGAGACGTAATGGTGAAGGCAATAAAGTCATTCAAACTAAGTGAGGTAGGCTTAGAACACATCAAGGCTCGTAACACTGTTAGCGGAGCCCGATTGATAGAGGTGTCGGGTGCTGACAGTGGCTCGAAAGCGGATAAGTTGGCGGCTAAATTACGCAGTGTCCTCAGTGATATGGCGGAGGTAGCCCGACCACTGAAGACTGTTGCTCTGCGCGCGTCTGGCTTGGACGAATCTGTCGGGCCTGATGACATAGCCGCTGCAGTCTCAAAGACGACTGGGTGCCAGCCTGAACACGTAAAGGTAGGCATCATCCGCGCGGGGCCATTTGGTGCTGGCACCGCAGTGATTAAATGCCCGCCGGAACCTGCAAAGGTTCTGGCTGCGGCAGCAAGACTCTTGGTAGGCTGGTCATCAGCTCGGATCAAACTACTTGATCCCTTACCCATGCGCTGTTTTAAGTGCATGGGCCTAGGCCACGTAAGAGCTACATGCCCATCCCAAGTCGACCGTGGTACGATTTGCTACCGATGTGGCGAAGAGGGACACATGTCTGCCGGCTGCAAGGCCAAACCGCACTGCGTGGCTTGCGCTCAAGCAAAAAGGCGGGCAGGACATATCATGGGCGGAAAACGCTGCAGGCCTCCTCGAAAGAGGAACAAGTCGGTGCCCCCACAAGGGGCTGCACCACAGGAGACCTGCAGAAGTTCTCCACAGGAGATGGAGTCATAACGTCTCCCCCGTGTAAAACGAGTGGAAAGGAGTAGAGCCTATACTCAGTGTGAGACGCGGGCAAGGATGGGCGTCTTTAGCCCGCATTGCACGATCTCACGTGCCGTCGGGGATGTCATTCGAGCTTGACACCCCCAGCCTCTGGCGAGACGAGTCCCGGTCTCTATGACCAGGGCAGCTTTGGCCGTCGTCTTGGAAGAATTCACTTTGACTCCCACGGCGGCCAACACTTAAAGCGGTTGAGGACCAGCAGAGGGGTTTTAGTGGGTAGGCTTCCTGCCCTTTTCCCATTAGGGGGGAGGGGCGGGGGGAGAGTCCCACATAACCACCGCGTTCGCCCAAGCGCGGTGGTATGCGGAAAGCATTTCCCCTCTTAAAAAAAAAAAAAAAAAAAAAAAAAAAAAAAAAGGTTAGGTTAGGTTAGGTTAGGTTAGGTTAGGTTCGGGTGCTGACAGTGGCTCGAAAGCGGATAAGTTGGCGGCTAAATTACGCAGTGTCCTCAGTGATATAGCGGAGGTAGCCCGACCACTGAAGATTGTTGCTCTGCGCGCGTCTGGCTTGGACGAATCCGTCGCGCCTGATGACATAGCCGCTGCAGTCTCAACGACGACTGGATGCCAGCCCGAACACGTAAAGGTAGGCATCATCCGCGCGGGGCCATTTGGTGCTGGCACCGCAGTGATTAAATGCCCGCCGGAACCTGCAAAGGTTCTGGCTGCGGCAGCAAGACTCTTGGTGGGCTGGTCATCAGCTCGGATCAAACTACTTGATCCCTTACCCATGCGCTGTTTTAAGTGCATGGGCCTAGGCCACGTAAGAGCTACATGCCCATCCCAAGTCGACCGTGGTACGATTTGCTACCGATGTGGCGAAGAGGGACACATGTCTGCCGGCTGCAAGGCCAAACCGCACTGCGTGGCTTGCGCTCAAGCAAAAAGGCGGGCAGGACACATCATGGGCGGAAAACGCTGCAGGCCTCCTCGAAAGAGGAACAAGTCGGTGCCCCCACAAGGGGCTGCACCACAGGAGACCTGCAGAAGTTCTCCACAGGAGATGGAGTCATAACGTCTCCCCCGTGTAAAACGAGTGGAAAGGAGTAGAGCCTATACTCAATGTGAGACGCGGGCAAGGATGGGCGTCTTTAGCCCGCATTGCACGATCTCACGTGCCGTCGGGGATGTCATTCGAGCTTGACACCCCCAGCCTCTGGCGAGACGAGTCCCGGTCTCTATGACCAGGGCAGCTTTGGCCGTCGTCTTGGAAGAATTCACTTTGACTCCCACGGCGGCCAACACTTAAAGCGGTTGAGGACCAGCAGAGGGGTTTTAGTGGGTAGGCTTCCTGCCCTTTTCCCATTAGGGGGGAGGGGCGGGGGGAGAGTCCCACATAACCACCGCGTTCGCCCAAGCGCGGTGGTATGCGGAAAGCATTTCCCCTCTTAAAAAAAAAAAAAAAAAAAAAAAAAAAAGGTTAGGTTAGGTTGGGGTGCGGGCCGGATTCCTCCACGTTGGCCTGGGTGTTGCAGTCTCTCTTGATCTCGATCCGGGGAGAACGCAGCACCTGGGCTGGTGCACCCTGGGCATTGGTTGAAACTATTTCCTTATGGGGGATTCTTTCAGCCCATGGCTAATATCCGGCAGGGGGGGGGGTAGGTTAGGGGGCGGGCTCGGCGTGCACTTACACTGCCGTCGAGCACTTACCGCCCAAAACTAGAGGAGGACGTCGACTCCTCTAGTACCCGTACTCTGGCGTCTTGCTTCAACAACCCCATCCAGTGACGTAATGGGGTAGTTGCAAGTTGCTAGAACGGAGGGCTTGCCTTCATTGGCCGGCCCGCGAGATGGAAAACTCTATAAAACCCGACAGCAAAGTCGTAAAAACCTGCAGACACCAGGCGACCTCTGCTAGTATATAGCCTTACTCCTGGGATGGGCGTCACCCGGGAGTGGACTAGTAACGACCCGACTCGTGGGATTCAAAATGGAATACAAAACAACAAAAAACAAAACCAAAAAGTCGAAGGACAGCAGTGAGGAGGGTGATAGTGACTCGATGCTTAGCGTTGAGTCACTGCCGGATACCAGTCTTAGGACTAAAGAACGGCGGTATAGAAAAAATGGAGGCTCGGACCCGGAAACAAGTCTGGATGGGGTTGCGAGCCCAATGAGGAAAAGGCGAGGTCGGCCGCCAACTACAGGTCATTACGTTGGTCTGGCCAAGGCGAAGTTGGCGCTTGTGGAAGCGCAAAGGGAGGAGGAGCAGATGAGGGCAGAGGTGGAAATTACTGCAGCTTCTCGAGAGGCCCGGGCCCGGGCCAGGGCTCTCACTCTATCGGAGTCGTCTTCTAACGGAGACGACTTCCAGACGGCAACTTCACTGAGCCGTACGATTGACGATAATATCAATATTATCAGAAAGGTGGCCACTTCCTCCAAAAATCTAAAAGGAGGCTTCGTGAAGTCTTTGAAGGATGCAGCGGACGAGATCGGCAAAGTGGCTCTTATCCTACAGAGCCGCTGCACCTCAGAAGAGACGAGAGGGCTGCAGGCTGACAACGCCCGCCTGCAAACGGAGGTCGCGCAGCTTCGCAAGGAGGTGGCGGAAATGCGCGAGCGCCTTGATCGGCCACAACAACAGGCTGCTGTAGTTCTGCCTAGTCAGCCTGTAGAGAAACCACCGGATACTGAAGACCTGGTGCGCACCATCCTCTGCCAGGTGGGCACGATGGTAAATGCCAGGTTCGAGGCATTTGAAGATAGGCTACTGCCCGAGAAGAGACTCCGCCCTCCGTTGGCAGCGGACAGGCGGGCTAATGATCTCCCCGAGATCTCTCCGGAGCCATCAAATGCCCCAACTAAGGCTACAGTGAAGGTAAAAAAGACGACGGCTGCTTCGATAAAAGCTGATTCTGGAGGACTGGAGGCTCCAAAGCCGCAAAAGGCCAAAAAGCAAAAGAAGAGGAAGGCGGAAAGGAAGGGGCGGCGCTCCGAGCCCCAACCCTTACCATCAGCGTCGGATCCAAGCCCCGCCCAGCCAGAGGAGTTGCCCTGGACCGAGGTGCTCAAGAAGGGGCTCAAGAAGAGGGAGGGAAAAGGGCAGGCAAAGCGGGGACCGCGAGGGGCTGCCACTGCCACTGCCACGGGACTGGCGCGACTCAGGCCTCCAAAATCAGCTGCGGTAGTTGTTACTCTTACACCGGAGGCCATCGAAAAAGGCTTAACTTACGACACAGTAATCGCGGAGGCTAAGGCCAAAATTAAGCTGACGGATCTGGGTATCACTACTGGGGTTCGTTTCCGCGTGTGTGCCACAGGAGCGCGGATGTTTGAGGTAATTGGCACAGACAACGGCCCACAAGCAGACGCGCTGGCCGAAAAGTTGAGACAACTCCTTAGCCAGGACATAGTCCGTGTCTCTAGGCCGGTCAAGACGACGGAAATCAAAATCTCTGGCCTGGATGACTCCACTTCTGCTGATGAGGTATTAAATGCGGTTGCTGAGGCCGGGAGCTGTCCCAAAGATAGCCTCAAAAGCGGCGGGGTCGTAAAGGATCCATTTGGCGTGGGACACATTTGGGTCGAATGCCCGGTGGCAACTGCAAAACGCATTGCTGCAGCAGGTCGTCTTACATTGTCTTGGGTGTCAGCCTCCGTGAAACTTCTCGAGCCTAGGTCTCGACGCTGTTTCAGATGTCTGCAGAAGGGGCACATCAGAGCACAATGCAGTGCGGAGGTCGATAGAAGCCAAGAGTGCTTTCGCTGTGGAGTAGTTGGCCATAAATCCAGGGAGTGCTCGGCCAAACCGCACTGCTCTATTTGTGCTGCAGCCAAAAAACCGGCAGACCACCAACTCGGGGGCAGAGCTTGCTCAGCACCAGCCCCCAAAATTTCACGACGGAAGACTGCTCTGCAGTCACAACCGACACGCCAGCTATCAGTCGAGGTGGCTATGGAGACGGAATCACAAACACTAAACGATAATGGCCCTTAAAGTCCTTCAAGCCAACATTAACCACTGCGCGCGAGCTCAAGACTTGCTCCTTCAGAGCATGGCTGAGTGGATGACGCAAGTGGCTGTGGTAGCGGAACCATATTTTATCCCCGACAGGGATGATTGGGCGGGTGATGCGGACGACCTTGTTGCCTTAGTCGTGTCGAGGTCCTCAACACTCGAAAATGTGCAAAAGGGTCGTGGTTGCGTTGCGGCAACTATTGGAGGGATTTTTACGGTTGGCATATACTGTCCCCCTAGCAGAAGCCTTGCAGAGTTTGAGGGTCTCCTTAGCCAGGTCGAGACCCTCATCGGCAGAAATCACCCACATCCTGTAATGGTAGTGGGTGATTTCAATGCCAAAAGCTCAGCCTGGGGTTGCCCAGTCACTGACGCACGGGGGGCAGTATTAGAGGAGTGGGCGCTGACGTCGGGACTCTGTCTCTTAAACCGGGGCTCGCAACCGACCTGTGTTCGGTCACAGGGCAGTTCGATTGTCGATCTATCGTTTGCCAGCCCTACGGTAGCGCGCCGAGTCTGCGGGTGGGAAGTTGTGGAGAGCGTGGAGACATTATCGGACCACCGCTATATCCGATTTGAGGTCTCCGCTCCTTCAATGACCCCAAACAGCCCAAGCCGGAGTGCGCCATCCTTGCACGGCCCTCGCTGGGCGCTGACCAGGATGGATAGAGAGCTCCTCAAAGAGGCCGCCATCGTGCAATCATGGCTACCCGTGCCTGAGGGCACTGTGGAGGTCGAGGATGAGGCGGAATGGTTCCGAAACGCGATGACGCAAATATGCGACGCAGCGATGCCCCGGACCAGGCGCCAACCTCCACGGCGTCGCTTGTACTGGTGGACTGCGGAGCTAACGCAACTACGCGAGCAATGCGTAGCGGCAAGGCGCCGGTACCAGGCACAGAGGCGAAGGCGAATCCGTGACGAGTTGGTGGAAACTGCTCTTTATGGAGTGTATAAGGAGGCTAAAAAGGAGCTCAAGGCGGTCATTCGCCAAGCCATCGAGTTGTCGAGGGAACAGCTGTTGGAGACCCTAAACAGTGACCCTTGGGGGAGGCCATACAAGATGGTAAGAAACAAACTCCGGCCTTGGGCCCCTCCGCTCACTGAGAGCCTGCAGCCGGATTTCGTCAACCAAGTGGTAGCAACCCTGTTCCCTCACAGAGCGGAATTCCAATCGCCAACTATGGCGTCTATGACAGTGGAGACTCGAGATGAGGATGAGGATGTGCCAGCCGTCTCGGAAGGGGAGCTGGGAGCAGCCGTCCTGCGCCTACGGGCGAAAAACACGGCTCCTGGACCAGACGGCATTCCGGGTCGAGCGTGGGTCCTAGCGATGGGAGAAATCGAGCCCAGACTCCGGCGCATGTTTAGCGCATGCATGGAGCAGGCCCGTTTTCCCAAACAGTGGAAAACGGGTCGGCTGGTGCTCCTGAAGAAGGAAGGTCGTCCAGCGGACTCCCCATCAGCCTACAGGCCGATCGTTCTGCTTGACGAGGTGAGCAAGCTCTTCGAACGCGTGGTAGCGGCTCGTCTCGTCAAGCACCTCACCAACGATGGACCAGACTTGGCAGACTGCCAGTATGGCTTCCGCACCGGCAGATCAACGGTGAGTGCGATCCTGGCAGTAAAGAGCCTGGCGCAAAATGCTGTCTCCCGGGGTGATGTTGTTTTGGCGGTGTCCTAAGACATCGCCAACGCTTTTAACTCCATCCCCTGGGAGTGCATACAGGAGGCGTTACGGTACCACCGGGTCCCGCGGTATCTGAGCCGACTTATTGGCTCTTACCTGTCAGAAAGGTTTGTAACCTACCCTGGACCACGGGAGTGGTGTCAGAAAGAGATGGTGTGCGGCGTTCCACAGGGGTCGGTTCTTGGGCCGCTCCTGTGGAACATCGGATACGATTGGGTACTCCGGGGCGCTCGCCTGCGTGGAGTGAGCGTAACCTGTTACGCTGATGACACGTTGGTGACCGCTCAGGGGGCCACCTTCAGGGAGGCGGCCATACTAGCGACGGCGGGTGTAGCACAGGTGGTTGACAGGATCAGGCGGCTGGGGCTGGAGGTGGCATTAAGCAAGTCTGAGGCCATCTGTTTCCATGGCCCTCGAAGAGCACCTCCGGCGGGTGCGCACATTGTGGTGGGAGGAGTCACCATCGAAGTCGAGTCGACGATGCGGTACCTAGGCATTGTCCTTGACAGCCGGTGGAGCTTCCTGCCACACTTCCAGCGTCTAATGCCGAAGTTGTTAGGTGCAGCTGCTGCTCTTGGGCGTATACTCCCAAACCTGGGGGGGCCCAAGACTTCGTGCAGGCGGCTGTACATGGGCGTGGTTCGATCGATGGCCTTGTATGGAGCACCAGTGTGGGTGGATGCCTTGAATAGCCGGATCTCTGCCTTGCTGCTTAAACCGCAGCGGGCAATGGCTATCAGGGCCATACGAGGCTATCGTACAATATCTACAGAGGCGGCCTGTGTCCTGGCTGGCTCAATGCCCTGGGACTTGGAGGCAAAAACCCTTGCCGAAGTGCATGCCTGGCAGGAGGATGCTAGAGACCGTGGTCATTGGCCAGCACCACGTGAGATCCAGGCGCGACGCGACGAACTGCGCCTTGAGGCAGTTGCGGATTGGGGAATGAGGTTGCAGGCTCCAACTGCGGGCCTCCTTACGGTGGCCGCCATACGACCGATCCTATCAGAATGGCTCGACCGCGATCACGGGCAGCTGACCTTCCGGCTGACACAGGTGCTTTCCGGGCACGGGTGCTTCGGAAAGTACCTTTGCCGTATAGCCGGAAGAGAGCCGACGGCGGAGTGCCATGACTGTGGCGAAACCGAAGACACTGCTCAGCACACCTTAGAGCAGTGTCCAGCTTGGGGAGAACCGCGCGCAGACCTGGTCGCGGTTGTCGGTGACGACTTGACGTTGCCGACGGTGGTAAGGGCCATGGTCAGGAGTGATGATGCGTGGCGGGCAGCGTGCTCTTTCTGCGAGGACGTAATGACGCAGAAGGAGTGCGCAGAGCGTGCGAGAGAGGACGCTGAGGGAGCGTCCCAACAACGGCGCAAGAGAGTGGGCCGCAGGCGACTGGCTCACGACCGTCGCCTGCCGCCATAGAGAGGACTTCCGGACGGTAGAAACGGGGACGTTCTATCGTCGTCCGGACTAGGGTCCTCGAGTCGGGTGGCGTGCCAAGTGTTCCTGGCACGCTACTAAAGGAGGGACTAACGGGAAAAGCTGCAGGGTCTGCAGTGCAGGCAACCGCCTGGCAGGGAATCGAAAGCAGGCGAAAGCGCTACTCGTACCCTGCCACATGGTGGAGAGAGGAACACCCGGGGGTTTTTAGTGAGTAGGAGTCTCACATAACCACCACGCCCCCCCGTGACGTGGTGGTATCCATGAGGATTTTCCCCCGGACAAAAAAAAAAAAAAAAAAAAAAAAAAAGGTTAGGTTAGGTTAGGTTAGGTTAGGTTAGGTTAGGTTAGGTTAGGTTAGGTTAGGTTAGGTTAGGTTAGGTTAGGTTAGGTTGGGGTGCGGGCCGGATTCCTCCACGTTGGCCTGGGTGTTGCAGTCTGTTTTGATCTCGATCGGGAGAGAACGCAGCATCTGGGCTGGTGCACCCTGGGCATCGGCTGAGACTTTCCCTTTATGGGGGATTCTTTCAGCCCATGGCTAATATCCGGCAGGGGGTGGGGGGGTAGGTTAGGGGGCGGGCTCGGCGTGCACTTACACTGCCGTCGAGCACTTACCGCCCAAAACTAGAGGAGGCACGTCGACTCTTCTAGTACCCCGTACTCAGGTGTCTCTCCTCAACAATCCCCATCCAGCGGCGTTATGGGGTAGTCGAAAGACACTTGAACGGAGGGCTTGCCTTAATTGGCCGGCCCGCGAGATGGAAAACTCTATAAAACCCGACAGCCAAGTCGTAAAAACCTACAGAAACAAGGCGAAATCTGTTAGTATATAGCCTTACCCCTGGGATGGGCGTCACCCGGGGGTGGACCTTTTAGATCGACCCGTACTCGTGGGATTCAAAATGGAATACAAAAAAACAAAAACCAAAACCAATAAGTCGAAGGACAGCAGTGAGGAGGGTGATAGTGACTCGATGCTTAGCGTTGAGTCACTGCCGGATACCAGTCTTAGGACTAAAGAACGGCGGTATAGAAACAATGGAGGCTCGGACCCGGAAACAAGTCTGGATGGGGTTGCGAGCCCAATGAGGAAAAGGCGAGGTCGGCCGCCAACTACAGGTCATTATGTTGGCCTGGCCAAGGCGAAGTTGGCGCTTGTGGAAGCGCAAAGGGAGGAGGAGCAGATGAGGGCAGAGGTGGAAATTACTGCAGCTTCTCGAGAGGCCCGGGCCCGTGCCAGGGCTCTCACTCTATCGGAGTCGTCTTCTAACGGAGACGACTTCCAGACGGCAACTTCACTGAGCCGTACGATTGAGGATAATATCAATATTATCAGAAAGGTGGCCACTTCCTCCAAAAATCTAAAAGGAGGCTTCGTGAAGTCATTGAAGGATGCGGCGGACGAGATCGGCAAAGTGGCTCTTATCCTACAGAGCCGCTGCACCTCAGAAGAGACGAAAGGGCTGCAGGCTGACAACGCCCGCCTGCAAACGGAGGTCGCGCAGCTTCGCAAGGAGGTGGCGGAAATGCGCGAGCGCCTTGATCGGCCACAACAACAGGCTGCTGTAGTTCTGCCTAGTCAGCCTGTAGAGAAACCACCGGATACTGAAGACCTGGTGCGCACCATCCTCTGCCAGGTGGGCACGATGGTAAATGCCAGGTTTGAGGCATTTGAAGATAGGCTACTGCCCGAGAAGAGACTCCGCCCTCCGTTGGCAGCGGACAGGCGGGCTAATGATCTCCCCGAGATCTCTCCGGGGCCATCAAATACCCCAACTAAGGCTACAGTAAAGGCAAAAAAGACCACGGCTGCTTCGATAAAAGCTGTTTCTGGAGGACTGGAGGCTCCAAAGCCGCAAAAGCCCAAAAAGCAAAAGAAGAGGAAGGCGGAAAGGAAGGGGCGGCGCTCCGAGCCCCAACCCTTACCATCAGCGTCGGATCCAAGCCCCGCCCAGCCAGAGGAGTTGCCCTGGACCGAGGTGCTCAAGAAGGGGCTCAAGAAGAGGGAGGGAAAAGGGCAGGCAAAGCGGGGACCGCGAGGGGCTGCCACTGCCACTGCCACGGGACTGGCGCGACTCAGGCCTCCAAAATCAGCTGCGGTAGTTGTTACTCTTACACCGGAGGCCATCGAAAAAGGCTTAACTTACGACACAGTAATCGCGGAGGCTAAGGCCAAAATTAAGCTGACGGATCTGGGTATCACTACTGGGGTTCGTTTCCGCGTGTGTGCCACAGGAGCGCGGATGTTTGAGGTAATTGGCACAGACAACGGCCCACAAGCAGACGCGCTGGCCGAAAAGTTGAGACAAGTCCTTAGCCAGGACATAGTCCGTGTCTCTAGGCCGGTCAAGACGACGGAAATCAAAATCTCTGGCCTGGATGACTCCACTTCTGCTGATGAGGTATTAAATGCGGTTGCTGAGGCCGGGAGCTGTCCCAAAGATAGCCTCAAAAGCGGCGGGGTCGTAAAGGATCCATTTGGCGTGGGACACATTTGGGTCGAATGCCCGGTGGCAACTGCAAAACGCATTGCTGCAGCAGGTCGTCTTACATTGTCTTGGGTGTCAGCCTCCGTGAAACTTCTCGAGCCTAGGTCTCGACGCTGTTTCAGATGTCTGCAGAAGGGGCACATCAGAGCACAATGCAGTGCGGAGGTCGATAGAAGCCAAGAGTGCTTTCGCTGTGGAGTAGTTGGCCATAAATCTAGGGAGTGCTCGGCCAAACCGCACTGCTCTATTTGTGCTGCAGCCAAAAAACCGGCAGACCACCAACTCGGGGGCAGAGCTTGCTCAGCACCAGCCCCCAAAATTTCACGAAGGAAGACTGCTCTGCAGTCACAACCGACACGCCAGCTATCAGTCGAGGTGGCTATGGAGACGGAATCACAAACACTAAACGATAATGGCCCTTAAAGTCCTTCAAGCCAACATTAACCACTGCGCGCGAGCTCAAGACTTGCTCCTTCAGAGCATGGCTGAGTGGATGACGCAAGTGGCTGTGGTTGCGGAACCATATTTTATCCCCGACAGGGATGATTGGGCGGGTGATGCGGACGACCTTGTTGCCCTAGTCGTGTCGAGGTCCTCAACACTCGAAAATGTGCAAAAGGGTCGTGGTTGCGTTGCGGCAACTATTGGAGGGATTTTTACGGTTGGCATATACTGTCCCCCTAGCAGAAGCCTTGCAGAGTTTGAGGGTCTCCTTAGCCAGGTCGAGACCCTCATCGGCAGAAATCACCCACATCCTGTAATGGTAGTGGGTGATTTCAATGCCAAAAGCTCAGCCTGGGGTTGCCCAGTCACTGACGCACGAGGGGCAGTATTAGAGGAGTGGGCGCTGACGTCGGGACTCTGTCTCTTAAACCGGGGCTCGCAACCGACCTGTGTTCGGTCACAGGGCAGTTCGATTGTCGATCTATCGTTTGCCAGCCCTACGGTAGTGCGCCGAGTCTGCGGGTGGGAAGTTGTGGAGAGCGTGGAGACATTATCGGACCACCGCTATATCCGATTTGAGGTCTCCGCTCCTTCAATGACCCCAAACAGCCCAAGCCGGAGTGCGCCATCCTTGCACGGCCCTCGCTGGGCGCTGACAAGGATGGATAGAGAGCTCCTCAAAGAGGCCGCCATCGTGCAATCATGGCTACCCGTGCCTGAGGGCACTGTGGAGGTCGAGGATGAGGCGGAATGGTTCCGAAACGCGATGACGCAAATATGCGACGCAGCGATGCCCCGGACCAAGCGCCAACCTCCACGGCGTCGCTTGTACTGGTGGACTGCGGAGCTAACGCAACTACGCGAGCAATGCGTAGCGGCAAGGCGCCGGTACCAGGCACAGAGGCGAAGGCGAATCCGTGACGAGTTGGTGGAAACTGCTCTTTATGGAGTGTATAAGGAGGCTAAAAAGGAACTCAAGGCGGTCATTCGCCAAGCCATCGAGTTGTCGAGGGAACAGCTGTTGGAGACCCTAAACAGTGACCCTTGGGGGAGGCCATACAAGATGGTAAGAAACAAACTCCGGCCTTGGGCCCCTCCGCTCACTGAGAGCCTGCAGCCGGATTTCGTCAACCAAGTGGTAGCAACCCTGTTCCCTCACAGAGCGGAATTCCAATCGCCAACTATGGCGTCTATGACAGTGGAGACTCGAGATGAGGATGAGGATGTGCCAGCCGTCTCGGAAGGGGAGCTGAGAGCAGCCGTCCTGCGCCTACGGGCGAAAAACACGGCTCCTGGACCAGACGGCATTCCGGGTCGAGCGTGGGTCCTAGCGATGGGAGAAATCGAGCCCAGACTCCGGCGCATGTTTAGCGCATGCATGGAGCAGGCCCGTTTTCCCAAACAGTGGAAAACGGGTCGGCTGGTGCTCCTGAAGAAGGAAAGTCGTCCAGCGGACTCCCCATCAGCCTACAGGCCGATCGTTCTGCTTGACGAGGTGAGCAAGCTCTTCGAACGCGTGGTAGCGGCTCGTCTCGTCAAGCACCTCACCAACGATGGACCAGACTTGGCAGACTGCCAGTATGGCTTCCGCACCGGCAGATCAACGGTGAGTGCGATCCTGGCAGTAAAGAGCCTGGCGCAAAATGCTGTCTCCCGGGGTGATGTTGTTTTGGCGGTGTCCTTAGACATCGCCAACGCTTTTAACTCCATCCCCTGGGAGTGCATACAGGAGGCGTTACGGTACCACCGGGTCCCGCGGTATCTGAGCCGAGTTATTGGCTCTTACCTGTCAGAAAGGTTTGTAACCTACCCTGGATCACGGGAGTGGTGTCAGAAAGAGATGGTGTGCGGCGTTCCACAGGGGTCGGTTCTTGGGCCGCTCCTGTGGAACATCGGATACGATTGGGTACTCAGGGGCGCTCGCCTGCGTGGAGTGAGCGTAACCTGTTACGCTGATGACACGTTGGTGACCGCTCAGGGGGCCACCTTCAGGGAGGCGGCCATACTAGCGACGGCGGGTGTAGCACAGGTGGTTGACAGGATCAGGCGGCTGGGGCTGGAGGTGGCATTAAGCAAGTCTGAGGCCATCTGTTTCCATGGCCCTCGAAGAGCACCTCCGGCGGGTGCGCACATTGTGGTGGGAGGAGTCACCATCGAAGTCGAGTCGACGATGCGGTACCTAGGCATTGTCCTTGACAGCCGGTGGAGCTTCCTGCCACACTTCCAGCGTCTAATGCCGAAGTTGTTAGGTGCAGCTGCTGCTCTTGGGCGTATACTCCCAAACCTGGGGGGGCCCAAGACTTCGTGCAGGCGGCTGTACATGGGCGTGGTTCGATCGATGGCCTTGTATGGAGCACCAGTGTGGGTGGATGCCTTGAATAGCCGGATCTCTGCCTTGCTGCTTAAACCGCAGCGGGCAATGGCTATCAGGGCCATACGAGGCTATCGTACAATATCTACAGAGGCGGCCTGTGTCCTGGCTGGCTCAATGCCCTGGGACTTGGAGGCAAAAACCCTTGCCGAAGTGCATGCCTGGCAGGAGGATACAAGAGACCGTGGTCATTGGCCAGCACCACGTGAGATCCAGGCGCGACGCGACGAACTGCGCCTTGAGGCAGTTGCGGATTGGGGAATGAGGTTGCAGGCTCCAACTGCGGGCCTCCTTACGGTGGACGCCATACGACCGATCCTATCAGAATGGCTCGACCGCGATCACGGGCAGCTGACCTTCCGGCTGACACAGGTGCTTTCCGGGCACGGGTGCTTCGGAAAGTACCTTTGCCGTATAGCCGGAAGAGAGCCGACGGCGGAGTGCCATGACTGTGGCGAAACCGAAGACACTGCTCAGCACACCTTAGAGCAGTGTCCAGCTTGGGGAGAACCGCGCGCAGACCTGGTCGCGGTTGTCGGTGACGACTTGACGTTGCCGACGGTGGTAAGGGCCATGGTCAGGAGTGATGATGCGTGGCGGGCAGCGTGCTCTTTCTGCGAGGACGTAATGACGCAGAAGGAGTGCGCAGAGCGTGCGAGAGAGGACGCTGAGGGAGCGTCCCAACAACGGCGCAAGAGAGTGGGCCGCAGGCGACTGGCTCACGACCGTCGCCTGCCGCCATAGAGAGGACTTCCGGACGGTAGAAACGGGGACGTTCTATCGTCGTCCGGACTAGGGTCCTCGAGTCGGGTGGCGTGCCAAGTGTTCCTGGCACGCTACTAAAGGAGGGACTAACGGGAAAAGCTGCAGGGTCTGCAGTGCAGGCAACCGCCTGGCAGGGAATCGAAAGCAGGCGAAAGCGCTACTCGTACCCTGCCACATGGTGGAGAGAGGAACACCCGGGGGTTTTTAGTGAGTAGGAGTCTCACATAACCACCACGCCCCCCCGTGACGTGGTGGTATCCATGAGGATTTTCCCCCGGACAAAAAAAAAAAAAAAAAAAAAAAAAAAAAAAAAAAAAAGGTTAGGTTAGGTTAGGTTAGGTTAGGTTAGGTTAGGTTAGGTTAGGTTAGGTTAGGTTAGGTTAGGTTAGGTTAGGTTAGGTTAGGTTTGGGTGGGGTGCGGGCCGGATTCCTCCACGTTGGCCTGGGTGTTGCAGTCTCTCTTGATCTCGATCCGGAGAGAACGCAGCACCTGGGCTGGTGCACCCTGGGCATTGGTTGAAACTATCTCCTTATGGGGGATTCTTTCAGCCCATGGCTAATATCCGGCAGGGGGGGGGTAGGTTAGGGGGCGGGCTTGGCGTGCACTTACACTGCCGTCGAGCACTTACCGTCCAAAACTAGAGGAGGACGTCGACTCCTCTAGTACCCGTACTCTGGCGTCTTGCTTCAACAACCCCATCCAGCGACGTAATGGGGTAGTTGCAAGTTGCTAGAACGGAGGGCTTGCCTTCATTGGCCGGCCCGCGAGATGGAAAACTCTATAAAACCCGACAGCAAAGTCGTAAAAACCTGCAGACACCAGGCGACCTCTGCTAGTATATAGCCTTACTCCTGGGATGGGCGTCACCCGGGAGTGGACTAGTAACGACCCGACTCGTGGGACTAAAATGGATAAATATAAAAACAAAAACTTTACATACACAGATGAAGAGATAGACGACAGTACGTACAGTACTAGTGAAGAGGAGGGGAACTCGGAAACGAGTGTCCGAAATTTCGAAGGACGTTCAGAACAACGGCGAAAACGTCGAATTGTGGATACCGGAGACGGTGAGGAGGAAAGGCGTGCTGGCGCTGGGCCAAATAAGCCGCTTTTAAAAAGAGGGCGAGGCCGCCCCCCCACAACTGGGGAGTATGTTGGCTTAGCGAAAGCGAAGATGGCGTTGGTAGAGGCCGAACGAGAAAGAATGATGCTCGAAGCAGAGTCGGAGCTCATTGCCTCAACCCGCCAATTGAGGAACAAATCTGCTCCCTCGTCTCAGCTTCCTGAGACGAGCGTCGATGCTGATAGCGCCAACTCGTTGATTAAGTTGGTACAGGAGAGTGTGGTCGCCATCCATAAGGTGGCAACTTCCTCGAAAAACTTGAAAGGGACATACGTACGTGTCCTCAAAGACGCAGCGGACAATATCAAGGACGCGTGTGAGGTCCTGATGGTCCGCTGCGTCTCAGACGAGACGGTGCAAATGCACGCTGAAAATAAAAGGCTGCGGGAGGAGATGGAGGGGCTACACAAGGAGCTGGCAGACCTCCGAACACAAGTGGAGGAAGATAGGAGAAGGCAAAAGGTGGTGGTAGATCCGCCACCTCGAGCCACCTCTCCGCCTAGGATTGAAACCGAAGAACTGGTGCGCACCATCATGTGTCAGGTGGGTACCATGATCAGCGCCCGGTTCGACGGTATAGAGGCCAGACTGCTCCCGGAGGTGCGCTTGCGACCCTTGCTGGCGGCAGATAGAAGGTTATCGGGATGCGTGGACGATTTCTCTGCTGCCGACACGTCGTACCATCCGGAGCCTTGCACTGGTGAGAACTCTATACCTCCCATGCACCCTAAGGCGAAAAACGCGAAGACGATACGGAGCACGCCCACACAGTCATCACCCAAGGCATTGCACCAGGCCTATTCGACTGTTGTCAAGGAAGGCTCTAAGAGGAAAAAGAGTAAAGGAAAGAAGGATGGCCAGGGCCCGTCTACTTCCTCCGCCCCAGCTCCGAAGGCTGCGCCTCCAGCCCAAAAGAAGCAGAAGGGCAAGAAAAAGAAGAGGAAGAGGAAGCGTAAACCGCGTATAGTCACTCCTCAAACAACAGCGGTGGTAATTACCCTTAAGCCGGAGGCGTCACAGAAAGGGTTGACCTATAGAGACGTAATGGTGAAGGCAATAAAGTCATTCAAACTAAGTGAGGTAGGCTTAGAACACATCAAGGCTCGTAACACTGTTAGCGGAGCCCGATTGATAGAGGTGTCGGGTGCTGACAGTGGTTCGAAAGCGGATAAGTTGGCGGCTAAATTACGCAGTGTCCTCAGTGATATAGCGGAGGTAGCCCGACCACTGAAGACTGTTGCTCTGCGCGCGTCTGGCTTGGACGAATCCGTCGGGCCTGATGACATAGCCACTGCAGTCTCAACGACGACTGGGTGCCAGCCCGAACACGTAAAGGTAGGCATCATCCGCGCGGGGCCATTTGGTGCTGGCACCGCAGTGATTAAATGCCCGCCGGAACCTGCAAAGGTTCTGGCTGCGGCAGCAAGACTCTTGGTGGGCTGGTCATCAGCTCGGATCAAACTACTTGATCCCTTACCCATGCGCTGTTTTAAGTGCATGGGCCTAGGCCACGTAAGAGCTACATGCCCATCCCAAGTCGACCGTAGTACGATTTGCTACCGATGTGGCGAAGAGGGACACATGTCTGCCGGCTGCAAGGCCAAACCGCACTGCGTGGCTTGCGCTCAAGCAAAGAGGCGGGCAGGACACATCATGGGCGGAAAACGCTGCAGGCCTCCTCGAAAGAGGAACAAGTCGGTGCCCCCACAAGGAGCTGCACCACAGGAGACCTGCAGAAGTTCTCCACAGGAGATGGAGTCATAACGTCTCCCCCGTGTAAAACGAGTGGAAAGGAGTAGAGCCTATACTCAGTGTGAGACGCGGGCAGAGATGGGCGTCTTTAGCCCGCATTGCACGATCTCACGTGCCGTCGAGGATGTCATTCGAGCTTGACACCCCCAGCCTCTGGCGAGACGAGTCCCGGTCTCTATGACCAGGGCAGCTTTGGCCGTCGTCTTGGAAGAATTCACTTTGACTCCCACGGCGGCCAACACTTAAAGCGGTTGAGGACCAGCAGAGGGGTTTTAGTGGGTAGGCTTCCTGCCCTTTTCCCATTAGGGGGGAGGGGCGGGGGGAGAGTCCCACATAACCACCGCGTTCGCCCAAGCGCGGTGGTATGCGGAAAGCATTTCCCCTCTTAAAAAAAAAAAAAAAAAAAAAAAAAGGTTAGGTTTGGGTCAGTTTTGGTCCAGTGCCCGGTGCTGGCTGCGGTGGCCCTTCAAAAGGCTGGCAGGATCCTGGTGGGCTGGGCCTCCGCCAGGGTCACGACAGTGGGGCCGACACCGATGAGGTGCTTCAAGTGCTACGGTGTCGGCCACTCGAGGGAGCTGTGCCCCTCCAAAATAGACCGGAGCAATTATTGCTTCCGGTGCAGCAAGGAGGGGCACAAAATGGGGGAGTGCTGGGAGAAGGCGTGGTGTGCCGTGTGCCACCAGGCCAAACTCCCGGCCAAGCACATGCTGGGGGGGAAGAATTGTTTCCCCCCAGTAACGAAGGGAAGGGAGACGAGGCCGCAGCGGCCCCGCCCCCCCGTTTCGAGTACAGACGCCCCCGCGGAAGCAGCCGCCGGCCGGGCCATCGAAGTGACCCGCATGGAGCTCTAAATGCCAGCACACCATTTAGAGCTCCTGCAGGTCAACGTCAATCACTCCGCCAGAGCACAAGACTTGCTCATGCAAGCTATGGCGGAGTGGTCGATTGACGTTGCGGTGGTGGCGGAGCCCTACTTCGTCCCTCCCCTACCCAATTGGGTAGGGTCGACGGACGAGTGGGTTGCCGTGGTTGTGCCGGCGGTCGGCAACGGTCCCCCCCTTATCAGGTTAGAGGGCGGCCCAGGGTTTGTGGCGGCCAAATGGGGGAGTGACACCGTACTTGTTGCGGTGTACTTCTCCCCCAATAGGCCGCTGGCCGCCTTCGAGGTCTTCCTGGGGGTCCTGGGGGGGGTCGTGCGGAGGGCGGCCCCGCGCCAAATAATAGTCCTGGGGGACCTCAACGCCAAAAGCGCGGCGTGGGGTTCCCCCATAACGGACGCGCGCGGGGGTGTGCTGAGGGATTGGGTGGCGGCAACGGGCCTAGTGGTCCTAAACCAGGGCAGCGCCAACACTTGCGTGCGGCGGCAGGGGGGGTCCATCGTGGACGTAACGTTCGCGACCCCTGCCATTGCCGCACGCCTAACGGATTGGCGTGTCCTGGAGGACGTGGAGACCCTCTCTGACCATCTGTATATCAGATTGAGGGTCTCCACAAGAGGGGGCCAGCCGCCACCCATCCCAGGGGGGGGGCGTAGAGGGGGGGCGGAGGAGTTCCCCAAGTGGTCCCTGTCCCTTCTGGACAGGGCCAAGGCGGACGAGGCGGCGATGGTGGAGGCATGGTGTGCTGCCCCACCCGCCGCCTTGGGTCTGGAGGAGAGGGCCAGCCGGTTCCGCTCGGCGTTACAGGCCGTCTGCGGAGCCGCCATGCCCCGGGCGAGGCGCCTTTTTGCCCGGAGGAAGGTATACTGGTGGTCCGCAGATATTGCGGCCCTGCGGACCACCAGTAACAGTGCCCGCCGCGCCTACCAACACTGTAGGCGCAGGCGGCACACCGCCGAGGAGGAGGAGGGGCTCTACGAGGCCCTCAAAGAAGCTAAGGGGGCCCTCGTCCTGTCCATAGCGAAGGCCAAGGATGACGCACACGAGTCATTCTTGGCCACGCTGGACGGGGATCCGTGGGGGAGGCCGTACAGGGTGGTGCGCAACAAAATGCGCACCGCCCCCCCCATGGACTCCTTGGAGCCCCCCCTCCTGAGGAGGGTCATCGAGGGACTGTTTCCGGCAGCTCCCTCGATAACTCCCCCGGTGATGACCGAGCCACCGGGGGACTTGGAGGACCCACTCGAACTCGCCATCGCGCCGGTAAGCGATGACGAGTTCGACAGGGCGGTGGACCGGCTCCGGGGCTGCAAGAAAGCCCCGGGGCCCGACGGAGTACCGGGTAAGGTGCTCCCCATCGCCCTTAAACACCTCGGGGACCGACTCAGGCAGTTGATGGACGACTGCCTGAGGGAGGGACGGTTCCCGAGGGTGTGGAAGGAGGGGAGGCTCTGCCTCCTCCGAAAAGAGGGTCGACCCCCCGACAGTCCTTCTGCCTATCGCCCCATAGTGCTGCTGGATGAGGCCGGGAAGATGATGGAGAGGATCCTGGCCTACAGGATCCAGCAGCACTTGGAGACCGCCGGCCCGAACGTCTCAGACAGACAGTTCGGGTTTAGGGAAGGGCGGTCTACGCTCGACGCGCTGAAGTCCCTTAGGGACTTCTGTGAGTACGCGTCGAGCAGAGGGGAGGGTGTAGTGGCGGTGTCGTTGGACATCGCCAACGCGTTTGGCACCCTCCCCTATGGGGTGATAAGGGAGGCACTAATTTACCATCAAGTGCCTCCCTACCTGCGGCGGATCATAGAGCACTACCTCACCGAGCGGGTAGTGCTCTATGAGCAGAGGGACGGTCGACGGGGGTCGACGGAGATGGCCTGTGGCGTACCCCAAGGTTCCGTGCTCGGTCCGCTTTTATGGAACCTGGGGTACGATTGGGCCATCAGGGGGGAGTTGCTCCCACGGACGGCCACCATCTGCTATGCAGATGACACCATGGTGGCCGTGCGTGGGACCGACATGAGGGAGGCGCTGTGCCGGGCGGAAGCGGCGGCCGAGCTGACCATTTACCGGATTGGTCGGCTCGGCCTGAGGGTGGCCCTCCCGAAGACTGAGGCGATAGTCTTCGGGGGGCGGGGGTGGAGGCTGCCAGCTGGCGCGGCGCTCACCTTGGGGGGGGAGTCGGTCCCGATCAAGCCCCATATAAAATATCTGGGGCTTGTCCTGGACCGACGCTGGAATTTCGGGGAGCACTTTTCACAGTTAGCTCCCCGAATTGTGGGCGCCGCGTCGGCGCTGGGTCGGCTTCTGCCGAACGTGGGTGGGCCGGGCTCCTTGTGCCGCCGGCTATATGCCGGCGTTACAAGGAGCATGGCTCTGTACGGGGCCCCCATCTGGGCGGACAAGCTGTCCGCCCGGAACAGGGCCCTGCTACAGAGGCCACAGCGGGTGGTGGCCCTCCGAATTGTGAGGGCCTACATGACGGTGGCCCACGCCGCGGCCTGCCTCCTCGCCTGCACCCCGCCCTGGGAGTTGGACGCAGAGGTGCAGGCAGAGACCTATGCAGTTAGGTCCAGGGCCCGGGCGAGGGGAGAACGCCCGGACCCTGAGGAGGTTGAGGAGACGCGCCGGATGATGGAGCGCCGACTGCGGGACAGGTGGAAGGCGAACCTGGGGGACGCCCCCTATGGAACCCGGACCATAGGGGCGATCCTCCCGTCGCTTGACACCTGGTTGGGGAGGGCAGTCGGTGCTACATCATACCGGCTTGTGCAGGTATTGACCGGACACGGATGCTTCGGTCATTACCTGCACAACATTGGGAGGGAGCCCGGTCCGCAGTGCCATGAGTGCGGCGATCCGGACGACACGGCTCAGCACACCCTCGAGGTGTGCAGCCGGTGGAGTGCGGAGCGCCGCACTATGGCACTGGCCATAGGGCGACAGGACCTCTCCCTGCACAGCGTTGTGTCTGCAATGCTGTGCAGCGACGGGTCCTGGAGGGCTGTGGCCTCCTTCTGCGAGTGTGTCATCTCGCAGAAGGAGGCCTCGGAGCGTGAGCGCGAGGAGTCTCCTCACGCGCATCCGCTCCGGCGTAGACGGCGGGGGGTGAGGCGGCGGCGTTTTGCCGCTCGCCTCAACCCTTAGTGGCTGCGGGTGGGGGATGGGAGTCCCTCGCCCGCCGTAGGCTAGCCACTGGGCGGTCTGGGAGAGGGGCCACGCGTACTCGGCCTCTCTCTCCCTCGACGCGGGAAGCCCCGGCAAATGGCTGGGGCGGCCGGTAGACGTCGTGGAGAAAGCTTTGGCGGGTTCCACGGCGTCTTGCCAATCCGGCAGGGGGGTACGCCAGGGTGGTTTTTAGTGGGTTGCGCTCCGATGCCCCCTCTCATTCGGAGGGGGGGTGACGGGGTGAGTCCCACATATCCCCTCGCCACTCCCATGGTGAGGGGAATGCATAAAGCATTTTCCACCCTGTCAAAAAAAAAAAAAAAAAAAAAAAAAAAAAAAAAAAAGGTTAGGTTAGGTTAGGTTAGGTTAGGTTAGGTTAGGTTAGGTTAGGTTAGGTTAGGTTAGGTTAGGTTAGGTTGAGGTTGTATCTCGGGTGCTAGTGGAAGGATTTATGTGATATTCGGTTTTCAAAGACTACATTTTTTTGCTTACGGACTATTGCTTTTGATTCTTCTCTCACACACGACTTGGCGTTAATTTTGATTGATTTGGTTTTGCGGTTGGTAATTTTTTGTTTGGAATTGTACGTTTTTGTATATTTTGTCGTTTGTCTTCCTGTTATCTTTCCGAGCCCTTTTCAGGGCTAGGAGGTAGCGGAGATTCTGTTTGTTTTGTCGGTTTAGGTTCAGTAATTTTCGGAACGAAAGTTCCTGAATTATTGGCCTTGCCATATTGTAAATATTAGGTTTAATTTTTTGTTAAATTAAGTCTTTGTTTACCTTTTTTCGTCGTAATTTTGTCGGTGTTGCCTTTATCCCACCTTGCCCAGTTTTTGGGTGAAGGTACCGGCAACGGTCCCGCTAATTACTGCGATGTGTTTGTTTTGTTTTTATTTCTAAATTTCGGGATTTTCACTTTTGAAAACTTCAAGTTTTCGCTCGAAGTTTTCGGGGAAAGTCTCGGACTTTTTTGTGTTTTCGTGTAATTTTTACTTGTTTGTAGTCCCTGTAAAAATATTTTAACCTAAGGGGAGGGTAGGAAATTTATTTCTTTAAATTTTTTGTCGTGGGTTTTAACCTTTTTGACCTCCCGGTCAAAGGTTATAATTTTTTTTTATCTCGTAAGGTGTGCAGAGATTTTTGATTTACCAACTTAAGGTTTTCACTTGAGTTGGTAAAATCAATATCTTTGAACCTATTAACCTTTTATAGGTTTTTACGTTTTATTAATAGAGGCGCAAACGCGCTCTACCTTTCGGTAGTTTTTTGGTTGCGATACGACCTACGGAAGTGGGTCAAAAGTGGGGACAAAGAAATCCTCACATTGCTATTTTTTCCATTTCAGGCGCTCAACCCAAGTTTGTATGGGAAAATAGTAAACAGACTCGCACTTGACCGTTTTTGGTTAGGTTTGGTCTAAACTCCGATCTTAGAGGTCGGATTTGGACCAGATTTTGTATTCAGGTAGGAGGGGCCGGCATGGCCTCGCCTACAAAAAAAGGGATGGGTCCACCGGAGGGGGGAGGAACTACTTCAGGTTCCGACTCCGGGGATGACGGCGTCATTGAGGTCGAAGAGATTCTCATCCCTTCGACCTGCAAAAGGGCGCATACAAATAGGTCGGATGACCCCAAGCCTCCTCAGGGGCCTAAGGTCAACTCGGCGGCGAGGGGGAAGCCCAAGGGGGCTTACGCGGGCTTGGCGGCGGCTAGGTTAAGAGCAAAGCTCTATCAGCTCGAGCCTCATTTCGAGGAGGGAGCTGATCCTGATCCTGCCGCCAAGTACAGGAGGGACTTTCCCGAACTCCGCCCCAAGGGTGGAAAGGGGGGAAGGAAGGGGGAAGGTGCCGAAGCCAAGGGTGGTAATCGCTCTCGCTCGGTCTCGCGCTCTCGCTCGGTGTCGCGTTCCCGATCGGCCTCGCGTTCCCCCGAGCCCATGGATGGCCTAGAGGGTCGGCAGGAGGCTGACCCAATAGACGCCACCCGTATGGCGGCGAGGGATATCCTAGAGGCAGCTAGGGTATCCGGTAATCTGAAGGGGGAGGTATGGGGGCGGATGAACCGGGCCTGCCACACCATTCTGGGGTCGATGGACGAGGTCGAGGCGGCCAGGTCCGAGAGCGAGGAGATCCGCATCCTGAAAGCGGATAACAAGAGGATGCGGGAGCAACTCGCTCTCAACTCTGCGGAACTGAAGGCGCTCCGCACCGCCTTCAGTGAGCGGGAGATCCCGGCTGCTCCGGCGCCCGTTGCTGCCGCCCTGCAGTTCGGCACCGCCGAACTGACCGAGGCCATCGAGGAGATGAAGCGAGACCTGTTCCTCAGCCTCGGGAGGATGGTCAACGACAGGATAGAGGAGGTGAGCAGGCGCCTCCCGGCGGAGCCCATCCTCCGCCCCCCGTTGGCGCACGACAAGCGGGCCGTAAAGCCCACTGGGGCGGCCCCCGCCCCCTCCCAGCGGAAGGTTGCAGGGCCTGCCCCGCCGCCTCCGGCCCCGGTAAAAGCTCTCGAGCCAGTAGCCAGGGCCAGACTAGGCGATGGGCAGCCGAAAATTAAGGTGGCCAAGAAGGCGGCGGCTCCACCCCCTGCCCCTGTTCAGGCCCCCAGGAAGCCCGCTAAGGCCGCCAAGGCTGCCCCGGCCCCGAGAGCCGTTCGGCCCTCGGAGGGAGGACCCGGCCCCTCGGGCCAAACGCCACCTCCGCCCACGCAGATGTCGTGGTCGCAGGTGGTGAAGAAGAAGGGGAAGGGGAAAGCCAAGGCCCCCCCCCCTCCCCCTAGCAAGAAGGCCGGGAAGGCGGCGACCGGGCCCAGACCCGTGAAGCTGTCCGTCCCCAAGACGGCGGCAGTGGTGGTCTCCCTCAAGCCGGGGGCCACCACCACTCTGCAGGCCACCATGGCTAAGGCCATCAACGGCCTTAGCCTCATGGAGGTAGGCCTGCAGAGCGTGAGGGTCAGGACCTCGATGACGGGGTCCCGAGTCATCGAGGTCCCAGGGGAGAAGGGCCACGAAATCGCCGACACCCTGGCAGCCAAGCTACAGGGGATAGTCGGCGATGACGCTGACGTGAGCCGCCCCGTCAAAATGGCCGGCATCCAAATCGCCGGCCTGGACGAGTCGGCCACGAAGGAGTCGGTGGCCCAGGCCGTCGCCGCGGCGGGAGCGTGCCTGCCGGCGCAGGTGAAGGTGGGGGCCGTCCGCGCCCTTTACGATGGCACTGGGTCAGTTTTGGTCCAGTGCCCAGTGCTGGCTGCGGTGGCCCTTCAAAAGGCTGGCAGGATCCTGGTGGGCTGGGCCTCCGCCAGGGTCACGACAGTGGGGCCGACACCGATGAGGTGCTTCAAGTGCTACGGTGTCGGCCACTCGAGGGAGCTGTGCCCCTCCAAAATAGACCGGAGCAATTACTGCTTCCGGTGCAGCAAGGAGGGGCACAAAATGGGGGAGTGCTGGGAGAAGGCGTGGTGTGCCGTGTGCCACCAGGCCAAACTCCCGGCCAAGCACATGCTGGGGGGGAAGAATTGTTTCCCCCCAGTAACGAAGGGAAGGGAGACGAGGCCGCAGCGGCCCCGCCCCCCCGTTCCGAGTACAGACGCCCCCGCGGAAGCAGCCGCCGGCCGGGCCATCGAAGTGACCCGCATGGAGCTCTAAATGCCAGCACACCATTTAGAGCTCCTGCAGGTCAACGTCAATCACTCCGCCAGAGCACAAGACTTGCTCATGCAAGCTATGGCGGAGTGGTCGATTGACGTTGCGGTGGTGGCGGAGCCCTACTTCGTCCCTCCCCTACCCAATTGGGTAGGGTCGACGGACGAGTGGGTTGCCGTGGTTGTGCCGGCGGTCGGCAACGGTCCCCCCCTGGTGAGGATCGAGGGCGGCCCAGGTTTTGTGGCGGCCAAGTGGGGGAGCGACACCGTACTGGTTGCGGTGTACTTCTCCCCCAATAGGCCGCTGGCCGCCTTCGAAGTCTTCCTGGGGGTCCTGGGGGGGGTCGTGCGGAGGGCGGCCCCGCGCCAAGTAATGGTCCTGGGGGACCTTAACGCCAAAAGCGCGGCGTGGGGTTCCCCAATAACGGACGCGCGCGGGGGTGTGCTGAGGGATTGGGTGGCGGCAACGGGCCTGGTGGTCATGAACCAGGGCACCGCCAACACTTGCGTGCGGCGGCAGGGGGGGTCCATCGTGGACGTAACGTTCGCGACCCCTGCCATTGCCGCACGCCTAACAGATTGGCGTGTCCTGGAGGACGTGGAGACCCTCTCTGATCATTTGTACATCAGATTGAGGGTCTCCAGAGGGGGCCAGCCGCCACCCATCCCAGGGGGGGGGCGTAGAGGGGGGGCGGAGGAGTTCCCCAAGTGGTCCCTGTCCCTTCTGGACAGGGCCAAGGCGGACGAGGCGGCGATGGTGGAGGCATGGTGTGCTGCCCCACCCGCCGCCTTGGGTGTGGAGGAGAGGGCCAGCCGGTTCCGCTCGGCGTTACAGGCCGTCTGCGGAGCCGCCATGCCCCGGGCGAGGCGCCTCTTTGCCCGGAGGAAGGTATACTGGTGGTCCGCAGATATTGCGGCCCTGCGGACCACCAGTAACAGTGCCCGCCGCGCCTACCAACACTGTAGGCGCAGGCGGCACACCGCCGAGGAGGAGGAGGGGCTTCATGAGGCCCTCAAAGAAGCCAAGGGGGCCCTCGTCCTGTCCATAGCGAAGGCCAAGGATGACGCACACGAGTCATTCTTGGCCACGCTGGACGGGGATCCGTGGGGGAGGCCGTACAGGGTGGTGCGCAACAAAATGCGCACCGCCCCCCCCATGGACTCCTTGGAGCCCCCCCTCCTGAGGAGGGTCATCGAGGGACTGTTTCCGGCAGCTCCCTCGATAACTCCCCCGGTGATGACCGAGCCACCGGGGGACTTGGAGGACCCACTCGAACTCGACATCGCGCCGGTAAGCGATGACGAGTTCGACAGGGCGGTGGACCGGCTCCGGGGCTGCAAGAAAGCCCCGGGGCCCGACGGAGTACCGGGTAAGGTGCTCCCCATCGCCCTTAAACACCTCGGGGACCGACTCAGGCAGTTGATGGACGACTGCCTGAGGGAGGGACGGTTCCCGAGGGTGTGGAAGGAGGGGAGGCTCTGCCTCCTCCGAAAAGAGGGTCGACCCCCCGACAGTCCTTCTGCCTATCGCCCCATAGTGCTGCTGGATGAGGCCGGGAAGATGATGGAGAGGATCCTGGCCTACAGGATCCAGCAGCACTTGGAGACCGCCGGCCCGAACGTCTCAGACAGACAGTTCGGGTTTAGGGAAGGGCGGTCTACGCTCGACGCGCTGAAGTCCCTTAGGGACTTCTGTGAGTACGCGTCGAGCAGAGGGGAGGGTGTGGTGGCGGTGTCGTTGGACATCGCCAACGCGTTTGGCACCCTCCCCTATGGGGTGATAAGGGAGGCACTAATTTACCATCAAGTGCCTCCCTACCTGCGGCGGATCATAGAGCACTACCTCACCGAGCGGGTAGTGCTCTATGAGCAGAGGGACGGTCGACGGGGGTCGACGGAGATGGCCTGTGGCGTACCCCAAGGTTCCGTGCTCGGTCCGCTTTTATGGAACCTGGGGTACGATTGGGCCATCAGGGGGGAGTTGCTCCCACGGACGGCCACCATCTGCTATGCAGATGACACCATGGTGGCCGTGCGTGGGACCGACATGAGGGAGGCGCTGTGCCGGGCGGAAGCGGCGGCCGAGCTGACCATTTACCGGATTGGTCGGCTCGGCCTGAGGGTGGCCCTCCCGAAGACTGAGGCGATAGTCTTCGGGGGGCGGGGAAGGAGGCTGCCAGCTGGCGCGGCGCTCACCTTGGGGGGGGAGTCGGTCCCGATCAAGCCCCATATAAAATATCTGGGGCTTGTCCTGGACCGACGCTGGAATTTCGGGGAGCACTTTTCACAGTTGGCTCCCCGAATTGTGGGCGCCGCGTCGGCGCTGGGTCGGCTTCTGCCGAACGTGGGTGGGCCGGGCTCCTTGTGCCGCCGGCTATATGCCGGCGTTACAAGGAGCATGGCTCTGTACGGGGCCCCCATCTGGGCGGACAAGCTGTCCGCCCGGAACAGGGCCCTGCTACAGAGGCCACAGCGGGTGGTGGCCCTCCGAATTGTGAGGGCCTACATGACGGTGGCCCACGCCGCGGCCTGCCTCCTCGCCTGCACCCCGCCCTGGGAGTTGGACGCAGAGGTGCAGGCAGAGACCTATGCAGTTAGGTCCAGGGCCCGGGCGAGGGGAGAACGCCCGGACCCTGAGGAGGTTGAGGAGACGCGCCGGATGATGGAGCGCCGACTGCGGGACAGGTGGAAAGCGAACCTGGAGGACGCCCCCTATGGAACCCGGACCATAGGGGCGATCCTCCCGTCGTTTGACACCTGGTTGGGGAGGGCAGTCGGTGCTACATCATACCGGCTTGTGCAGGTATTGACCGGACACGGATGCTTCGGTCATTACCTGCACAACATTGGGAGGGAGCCCGGTCCGCAGTGCCATGAGTGCGGCGATCCGGACGACACGGCTCAGCACACCCTCGAGGTGTGCAGCCGGTGGAGTGCGGAGCGCCGCACTATGGCACTGGCCATAGGGCGACAGGACCTCTCCCTGCACAGCGTTGTGTCTGCAATGCTGTGCAGCGAAGGGTCCTGGAGGGCTGTGGCCTCCTTCTGCGAGTGTGTCATCTCGCAGAAGGAGGCCTCGGAGCGTGAGCGCGAGGAGTCTCCTCACGCGCATCCGCTCCGGCGTAGACGGCGGGGGGTGAGGCGGCGGCGTTTTGCCGCTCGCCTCAACCCTTAGTGGCTGCGGGTGGGGGATGGGAGTCCCTCGCCCGCCGTAGGCTAGCCACTGGGCGGTCTGGGAGAGGGGCCACGCGTACTCGGCCTCTCTCTCCCTCGACGCGGGAAGCCCCGGCATATGGCTGGGGCGGCCGGTAGACGTCGTGGAGAAAGCTTTGGCGGGTTCCACGGCGTCTTGCCAATCCGGCAGGGGGGTACGCCAGGGTGGTTTTTAGTGGGTTGCGCTCCGATGCCCCCTCTCATTCGGAGGGGGGGTGACGGGGTGAGTCCCACATATCCCCTCGCCACTCCCATGGTGAGGGGAATGCATAAAGCATTTTCCACCCTGTCAAAAAAAAAAAAAAAAAAAAAAAAAAAAAAAAAAAAAAAAAAAAAAAAAAAAAAAAAAAAAAAAAAAGGTTAGGTTAGGTTAGGTTAGGTTAGGTTAGGTTAGGTTAGGTTAGGTTAGGTTAGGTTAGGTTAGGTTAGGTTAGGTTAGGTTAGGTTAGGTTAGGTTGGGGTGCGGGCCGGATTCCTCCACGTTGGCCTGGGTGTTGCAGTCTCTCTTGATCTCGATCCGGAGAGAACGCAGCACCTGGGCTGGTGCACCCTGGGCATTGGTTGAAACTATCTCCTTATGGGGGATTCTTTCAGGCCATGGCTAATATCCGGCAGGGGGGGGTATGTTAGGTGGCGGGCTCGGCGTGCACTTACACTGCCGTCGAGCACTTACCGCCCAAAACTAGAGGAGGACGTCGACTCCTCTAGTACCCGTACTCTGGCGTCTTGCTTCAACAACCCCATCCAGCGACGTAATGGGGTAGTTGCAAGTTGCTAGAACGGAGGGCTTGCCTTCATTGGCCGGCCCGCGAGATGGAAAACTCTATAAAACCCGACAGCAAAGTCGTAAAAACCTGCAGACACCAGGCGACCTCTGCTAGTATATAGCCTTACTCCTGGGATGGGCGTCACCCGGGAGTGGACTAGTAACGACCCGACTCGTGGGACTAAAATGGATAAATATAAAAACAAAAACTTTACATACACAGATGAAGAGATAGACGACAGTACGTACAGTACTAGTGAAGAGGAGGGGAACTCGGAAACGAGTGTCCGAAATTTCGAAGGACGTTCAGAACAACGGCGAAAACGTCGAATTGTGGATACCGGAGACGGTGAGGAGGAAACGCGTGCTGGCGCTGGGCCAAATAAGCCGCTTTTAAAAAGAGGGCGAGGCCGCCCCCCCACAACTGGGGAGTATGTTGGCTTAGCGAAAGCGAAGATGGCGTTGGTAGAGGCCGAACGAGAAAGAATGATGCTCGAAGCAGAGTCGGAGCTCATTGCCTCAACCCGCCAATTGAGGAACAAATCTGCTCCCTCGTCTCAGCTTCCTGAGACGAGCGTCGATGCTGATAGCGCCAACTCGTTGATTAAGTTGGTACAGGAGAGTGTGGTCGCCATCCATAAGGTGGCAACTTCCTCGAAAAACTTGAAAGGGACATACGTACGTGTCCTCAAAGACGCAGCGGACAATATTAAGGACGCGTGTGAGGTCCTGATGGTCCGCTGCGTCTCAGACGAGACGGTGCAAATGCACGCTGAAAATAAAAGGCTGCGGGAGGAGATGGAGGGGCTACACAAGGAGCTGGCAGACCTCCGAACACAAGTGGAGGAAGATAGGAGAAGGCAAAAGGTGGTGGTAGATCCGCCACCTCGAGCCGCCTCTCCGCCAAGGATTGAAACCGAAGAACTGGTGCGCACCATCATGTGTCAGGTGGGTACCATGATCAGCGCCCGGTTCGACGGTATAGAGGCCAGACTGCTCCCGGAGATGCGCTTGCGACCCTTGCTGGCGGCAGATAGAAGGTTATCGGGATGCGTGGACGATTTCTCTGCTGCCGACACGTCGTACCATCCGGAGCCTTGCACTGGTGAGAACTCTATACCTCCCATGCACCCTAAGGCGAAAAACGCGAAGACGATACGGAGCACGCCCACACAGTCATCACCCAAGGCATTGCACCAAGCCTATTCGACTGTTGTCAAGGAAGGCTCTAAGAGGAAAAAGAGTAAAGGAAAGAAGGATGGCCAGGGCCCGTCTACTTCCTCCGCCCCAGCTCCGAAGGCTGCGCCTCCAGCCCAAAAGAAGCAGAAGGGCAAGAAAAAGAAGAGGAAGAGGAAGCGTAAACCGCGTATAGTCACTCCTCAAACAACAGCGGTGGTAATTACCCTTAAGCCGGAGGCGTCACAGAAAGGGTTGACCTATAGAGACGTAATGTATAGAGACGTAATGGTGAAGGCAATAAAGTCATTCAAACTAAGTGAGGTAGGCTTAGAACACATCAAGGCTCGTAACACTGTTAGCGGAGCCCGATTGATAGAGGTGTCGGGTGCTGACAGTGGCTCGAAAGCGGATAAGTTGGCGGCTAAATTACGCAGTGTCCTCAGTGATATGGCGGAGGTAGCCCGACCACTGAAGATTGTTGCTCTGCGCGCGTCTGGCTTGGACGAATCCGTCGGGCCTGATGACATAGCCGCTGCAGTCTCAAAGACGACTGGGTGCCAGCCTGAACACGTAAAGGTAGGCATCATCCGCGCGGGGCCATTTGGTGCTGGCACCGCAGTGATTAAATGCCCGCCGGAACCTGCAAAGGTTCTGGCTGCGGCAGCAAGACTCTTGGTGGGCTGGTCATCAGCTCGGATCAAACTACTTGATCCCTTACCCATGCGCTGTTTTAAGTGCATGGGCCTAGGCCACGTAAGAGCTACATGCCCATCCCAAGTCGACCGTGGTACGATTTGCTACCGATGTGGCGAAGAGGGACACATGTCTGCCGGCTGCAAGGCCAAACCGCACTGCGTGGCTTGCGCTCAAGCAAAGAGGCGGGCAGGACACATCATGGGCGGAAAACGCTGCAGGCCTCCTCGAAAGAGGAACAAGTCGGTGCCCCCACAAGGGGCTGCACCACAGGAGACCTGCAGAAGTTCTCCACAGGAGATGGAGTCATAACGTCTCCCCCGTGTAAAACGAGTGGAAAGGAGTAGAGCCTATACTCAGTGTGAGACGCGGGCAGAGATGGGCGTCTTTAGCCCGCATTGCACGATCTCACGTGCCGTCGGGGATGTCATTCGAGCTTGACACCCCCAGCCTCTGGCGAGACGAGTCCCGGTCTCTATGACCAGGGCAGCTTTGGCCGTCGTCTTGGAAGAATTCACTTTGACTCCCACGGCGGCCAACACTTAAAGCGGTTGAGGACCAGCAGAGGGGTTTTAGTGGGTAGGCTTCCTGCCCTTTTCCCATTAGGGGGGAGGGGCGGGGGGAGAGTCCCACATAACCACCGCGTTCGCCCAAGCGCGGTGGTATGCGGAAAGCATTTCCCCTCTTAAAAAAAAAAAAAAAAAAAAAAAAAAAAAAAAAAAAAAAAAAAGGTTAGGTTAGGTTAGGTTAGGTTAGGTTAGGTTAGGTTAGGTTAGGTTAGGTTAGGTTAGGTTAGGTTAGGTTAGGTTAGGTTAGGTTAGGTTAGGTTAGGTTAGGTTAGGTTAGGTTAGGTTAGGTTAGGTTAGGTTAGGTTAGGTTAGGTTAGGTTAGGTTAGGTTAGGTTAGGTTAGGTTAGGTTAGGTTAGGTTAGGTTAGGTTAGGTTAGGTTAGGTTAGGTTAGGTTAGGTTAGGTTAGGTTAGGTTAGGTTAGGTTAGGTTAGGTTAGGTTAGGTTAGGTTAGGTTAGGTTAGGTTAGGTTAGGTTAGGTTAGGTTAGGTTAGGTTAGGTTAGGTTAGGTTAGGTTAGGTTAGGTTAGGTTAGGTTAGGTTAGGTTAGGTTAGGTTAGGTTAGGTTAGGTTAGGTTAGGTTAGGTTAGGTTAGGTTAGGTTAGGTTAGGTTAGGTTAGGTTAGGTTAGGTTAGGTTAGGTTAGGTTAGGTTAGGTTAGGTTAGGTTAGGTTAGGTTAGGTTAGGTTAGGTTAGGTTAGGTTAGGTTAGGTTAGGTTAGGTTAGGTTAGGTTAGGTTAGGTTAGGTTAGGTTAGGTTAGGTTAGGTTAGGTTAGGTTAGGTTAGGTTAGGTTAGGTTAGGTTAGGTTAGGTTAGGTTAGGTTAGGTTAGGTTAGGTTAGGTTAGGTTAGGTTAGGTTAGGTTAGGTTAGGTTAGGTTAGGTTAGGTTAGGTTAGGTTAGGTTAGGTTAGGTTAGGTTAGGTTAGGTTAGGTTAGGTTAGGTTAGGTTAGGTTAGGTTAGGTTAGGTTAGGTTAGGTTAGGTTAGGTTAGGTTAGGTTAGGTTAGGTTAGGTTAGGTTAGGTTAGGTTAGGTTAGGTTAGGTTAGGTTAGGTTAGGTTAGGTTAGGTTAGGTTAGGTTAGGTTAGGTTAGGTTGAGGTTGTATCTCGGGTGCTAGTGGAAGGATTTATGTGATTTTCGGTTTTCAAAGACTACATTTTTTTGCTTACGGACTATTGCTTTTGATTCTTCTCTCACACACGACTTGGCGTTAATTTTGATTGATTTGGTTTTGCGGTTGGTAATTTTTTGTTTGGAATTGTACGTTTTTGTATATTTTGTCGTTTGTCTTCCTGTTATCTTTCCGAGCCCTTTTCAGGGCTAGGAGGTAGCGGAGATTCTGTTTGTTTTGTCGGTTTAGGTTCAGTAATTTTCGGAACGAAAGTTCCTGAATTATTGGCCTTGCCATATTGTAAATATTAGGTTTAATTTTTTGTTAAATTAAGTCTTTGTTTACCTTTTTTCGTCGTAATTTTGTCGGTGTTGCCTTTATCCCACCTTGCCCAGTTTTTGGGTGAAGGTACCGGCAACGGTCCCGCTAATTACTGCGTTGTGTTTGTTTTGTTTTTATTTCTAAATTTCGGGATTTTCACTTTTGAAAACTTCAAGTTTTCGCTCGAAGTTTTCGGGGAAAGTCTCGGACTTTTTTGTGTTTTCGTGTAATTTTTACTTGTTTGTAGTCCCTGTAAAAATATTTTAACCTAAGGGGAGGGTAGGAAATTTATTTCTTTAAATTTTTTGTCGTGGGTTTTAACCTTTTTGACCTCCCGGTCAAAGGTTATAATTTTTTTTTTATCTCGTAAGGTGTGCAGAGATTTTTGATTTACCAACTTAAGGTTTTCACTTGAGTTGGTAAAATCAATATCTTTGAACTTATTAACCTTTTATAGGTTTTTACGTTTTATTAATAGAGGCGCAAACGCGCTCTACCTTTCGGTAGTTTTTTGGTTGCGATACGACCTACGGAAGTGGGTCAAAAGTGGGGACAAAGAAATCCTCACATTGCTATTTTTTCCATTTCAGGCGCTCAACCCAAGTTTGTATGGGAAAATAGTAAACAGACTCGCACTTGACCGTTTTTGGTTAGGTTTGGTCTAAACTCCGATCTTAGAGGTCGGATTTGGACCAGATTTTGTATTCAGGTAGGAGGGGCCGGCATGGCCTCGCCTACAAAAAAAGGGATGGGTTCACCGGAGGGGGGAGGAACTACTTCAGGTTCCGACTCCGGGGATGACGGCGTCATTGAGGTCGAAGAGATTCTCATCCCTTCGACCTGCAAAAGGGCGCATACCAATAGGTCGGATGACCCCAAGCCTCCTCAGGGGCCTAAGGTCAACTCGGCGGCGAGGGGGAAGCCCAAGGGGGCTTACGCGGGCTTGGCGGCGGCTAGGTTAAGAGCAAAGCTCTATCAGCTCGAGCCTCATTTCGAGGAGGGAGCTGATCCTGATCCTGCCGCCAAGTACAGGAGGGACTTTCCCGAACTCCGCCCCAAGGGTGGAAAGGGGGGAAGGAAGGGGGAAGGTGCCGAAGCCAAGGGTGGTAATCGCTCTCGCTCGGTCTCGCGCTCTCGCTCGGTGTCGCGTTCCCGATCGGCCTCGCGTTCCCCCGAGCCCATGGATGGCCTAGAGGGTCGGCAGGAGGCTGACCCAATAGACGCCACCCGTATGGCGGCGAGGGATATCCTAGAGGCAGCTAGGGTATCCGGTAATCTGAAGGGGGAGGTATGGGGGCGGATGAACCGGGCCTGCCACACCATTCTGGGGTCGATGGACGAGGTCGAGGCGGCCAGGTCCGAGAGCGAGGAGATCCGCATCCTGAAAGCGGATAACAAGAGGATGCGGGAGCAACTCGCTCTCAACTCTGCGGAACTGAAGGCGCTCCGCACCGCCTTCAGTGAGCGGGAGATCCCGGCTGCTCCGGCGCCCGTTGCTGCCGCCCTGCAGTTCGGCACCGCCGAACTGACCGAGGCCATCGAGGAGATGAAGCGAGACCTGTTCCTCAGCCTCGGGAGGATGGTCAACGACAGGATAGAGGAGGTGAGCAGGCGCCTCCCGGCGGAGCCCATCCTCCGCCCCCCGTTGGCGCACGACAAGCGGGCCGTAAAGCCCACTGGGGCGGCCCCCGCCCCCTCCCAGCGGAAGGTTGCAGGGCCTGCCCCGCCGCCTCCGGCCCCGGTAAAAGCTCTCGAGCCAGTAGCCAGGGCCAGACTAGGCGATGGGCAGCCGAAAATTAAGGTGGCCAAGAAGGCGGCGGCTCCACCCCCTGCCCCTGTTCAGGCCCCCAGGAAGCCCGCTAAGGCCGCCAAGGCTGCCCCGGCCCCGAGAGCCGTTCGGCCCTCGGAGGGAGGACCCGGCCCCTCGGGCCAAACGCCACCTCCGCCCACGCAGATGTCGTGGTCGCAGGTGGTGAAGAAGAAGGGGAAGGGGAAAGCCAAGGCCCCCCCCCCTCCCCCTAGCAAGAAGGCCGGGAAGGCGGCGACCGGGCCCAGACCCGTGAAGCTGTCCGTCCCCAAGACGGCGGCAGTGGTGGTCTCCCTCAAGCCGGGGGCCACCACCACTCTGCAGGCCACCATGGCTAAGGCCATCAACGGCCTTAGCCTCATGGAGGTAGGCCTGCAGAGCGTGAGGGTCAGGACCTCGATGACGGGGTCCCGAGTCATCGAGGTCCCAGGGGAGAAGGGCCACGAAATCGCCGACACCCTGGCAGCCAAGCTACAGGGGATAGTCGGCGATGACGCTGACGTGAGCCGCCCCGTCAAAATGGCCGGCATCCAAATCGCCGGCCTGGACGAGTCGGCCACGAAGGAGTCGGTGGCCCAGGCCGTCGCCGCGGCGGGAGCGTGCCTGCCGGCGCAGGTGAAGGTGGGGGCCGTCCGCGCCCTTTACGATGGCACTGGGTCAGTTTTGGTCCAGTGCCCAGTGCTGGCTGCGGTGGCCCTTCAAAAGGCTGGCAGGATCCTGGTGGGCTGGGCCTCCGCCAGGGTCACGACAGTGGGGCCGACACCGATGAGGTGCTTCAAGTGCTACGGTGTCGGCCACTCGAGGGAGCTGTGCCCCTCCAAAATAGACCGGAGCAATTACTGCTTCCGGTGCAGCAAGGAGGGGCACAAAATGGGGGAGTGCTGGGAGAAGGCGTGGTGTGCCGTGTGCCACCAGGCCAAACTCCCGGCCAAGCACATGCTGGGGGGGAAGAATTGTTTCCCCCCAGTAACGAAGGGAAGGGAGACGAGGCCGCAGCGGCCCCGCCCCCCCGTTCCGAGTACAGACGCCCCCGCGGAAGCAGCCGCCGGCCGGGCCATCGAAGTGACCCGCATGGAGCTCTAAATGCCAGCACACCATTTAGAGCTCCTGCAGGTCAACGTCAATCACTCCGCCAGAGCACAAGACTTGCTCATGCAAGCTATGGCGGAGTGGTCGATTGACGTTGCGGTGGTGGCGGAGCCCTACTTCGTCCCTCCCCTACCCAATTGGGTAGGGTCGACGGACGAGTGGGTTGCCGTGGTTGTGCCGGCGGTCGGCAACGGTCCCCCCCTGGTGAGGATCGAGGGCGGCCCAGGTTTTGTGGCGGCCAAGTGGGGGAGCGACACCGTACTGGTTGCGGTGTACTTCTCCCCCAATAGGCCGCTGGCCGCCTTCGAAGTCTTCCTGGGGGTCCTGGGGGGGGTCGTGCGGAGGGCGGCCCCGCGCCAAGTAATGGTCCTGGGGGACCTTAACGCCAAAAGCGCGGCGTGGGGTTCCCCAATAACGGACGCGCGCGGGGGTGTGCTGAGGGATTGGGTGGCGGCAACGGGCCTGGTGGTCATGAACCAGGGCACCGCCAACACTTGCGTGCGGCGGCAGGGGGGGTCCATCGTGGACGTAACGTTCGCGACCCCTGCCATTGCCGCACGCCTAACAGATTGGCGTGTCCTGGAGGACGTGGAGACCCTCTCTGATCATTTGTACATCAGATTGAGGGTCTCCAGAGGGGGCCAGCCGCCACCCATCCCAGGGGGGGGGCGTAGAGGGGGGGCGGAGGAGTTCCCCAAGTGGTCCCTGTCCCTTCTGGACAGGGCCAAGGCGGACGAGGCGGCGATGGTGGAGGCATGGTGTGCTGCCCCACCCGCCGCCTTGGGTGTGGAGGAGAGGGCCAGCCGGTTCCGCTCGGCGTTACAGGCCGTCTGCGGAGCCGCCATGCCCCGGGCGAGGCGCCTCTTTGCCCGGAGGAAGGTATACTGGTGGTCCGCAGATATTGCGGCCCTGCGGACCACCAGTAACAGTGCCCGCCGCGCCTACCAACACTGTAGGCGCAGGCGGCACACCGCCGAGGAGGAGGAGGGGCTTCATGAGGCCCTCAAAGAAGCCAAGGGGGCCCTCGTCCTGTCCATAGCGAAGGCCAAGGATGACGCACACGAGTCATTCTTGGCCACGCTGGACGGGGATCCGTGGGGGAGGCCGTACAGGGTGGTGCGCAACAAAATGCGCACCGCCCCCCCCATGGACTCCTTGGAGCCCCCCCTCCTGAGGAGGGTCATCGAGGGACTGTTTCCGGCAGCTCCCTCGATAACTCCCCCGGTGATGACCGAGCCACCGGGGGACTTGGAGGACCCACTCGAACTCGACATCGCGCCGGTAAGCGATGACGAGTTCGACAGGGCGGTGGACCGGCTCCGGGGCTGCAAGAAAGCCCCGGGGCCCGACGGAGTACCGGGTAAGGTGCTCCCCATCGCCCTTAAACACCTCGGGGACCGACTCAGGCAGTTGATGGACGACTGCCTGAGGGAGGGACGGTTCCCGAGGGTGTGGAAGGAGGGGAGGCTCTGCCTCCTCCGAAAAGAGGGTCGACCCCCCGACAGTCCTTCTGCCTATCGCCCCATAGTGCTGCTGGATGAGGCCGGGAAGATGATGGAGAGGATCCTGGCCTACAGGATCCAGCAGCACTTGGAGACCGCCGGCCCGAACGTCTCAGACAGACAGTTCGGGTTCAGGGAAGGGCGGTCTACGCTCGACGCGCTGAAGTCCCTTAGGGACTTCTGTGAGTACGCGTCGAGCAGAGGGGAGGGTGTGGTGGCGGTGTCGTTGGACATCGCCAACGCGTTTGGCTCCCTCCCCTATGGGGTGATAAGGGAGGCACTAATTTACCATCAAGTGCCTCCCTACCTGCGGCGGATCATAGAGCACTACCTCACCGAGCGGGTAGTGCTCTATGAGCAGAGGGACGGTCGACGGGGGTCGACGGAGATGGCCTGTGGCGTACCCCAAGGTTCCGTGCTCGGTCCGCTTTTATGGAACCTGGGGTACGATTGGGCCATCAGGGGGGAGTTGCTCCCACGGACGGCCACCATCTGCTATGCAGATGACACCATGGTGGCCGTGCGTGGGACCGACATGAGGGAGGCGCTGTGCCGGGCGGAAGCGGCGGCCGAGCTGACCATTTACCGGATTGGTCGGCTCGGCCTGAGGGTGGCCCTCCCGAAGACTGAGGCGATAGTCTTCGGGGGGCGGGGGTGGAGGCTGCCAGCTGGCGCGGCGCTCACCTTGGGGGGGGAGTCGGTCCCGATCAAGCCCCATATAAAATATCTGGGGCTTGTCCTGGACCGACGCTGGAATTTCGGGGAGCACTTTTCACAGTTGGCTCCCCGAATTGTGGGCGCCGCGTCGGCGCTGGGTCGGCTTCTGCCGAACGTGGGTGGGCCGGGCTCCTTGTGCCGCCGGCTATATGCCGGCGTTACAAGGAGCATGGCTCTGTACGGGGCCCCCATCTGGGCGGACAAGCTGTCCGCCCGGAACAGGGCCCTGCTACAGAGGCCACAGCGGGTGGTGGCCCTCCGAATTGTGAGGGCCTACAT
This sequence comes from Acleris literana, assembly GCA_946894065.1. NCBI lineage: Eukaryota > Metazoa > Arthropoda > Insecta > Lepidoptera > Tortricidae > Acleris > Acleris literana. Next base: position 15,468,128 of record OX335691.1, read on the forward strand.
GACGGTGGCCCACGCCGCGGCCTGCCTCCTCGCCTGCACCCCGCCCTGGGAGTTGGACGCAGAGGTGCAGGCAGAGACCTATGCAGTTAGGTCCAGGGCCCGGGCGAGGGGAGAACGCCCGGACCCTGAGGAGGTTGAGGAGACGCGCCGGATGATGGAGCGCCGACTGCGGGACAGGTGGAAAGCGAACCTGGAGGACGCCCCCTATGGAACCCGGACCATAGGGGCGATCCTCCCGTCGTTTGACACCTGGTTGGGGAGGGCAGTCGGTGCTACATCATACCGGCTTGTGCAGGTATTGACCGGACACGGATGCTTCGGTCATTACCTGCACAACATTGGGAGGGAGCCCGGTCCGCAGTGCCATGAGTGCGGCGATCCGGACGACACGGCTCAGCACACCCTCGAGGTGTGCAGCCGGTGGAGTGCGGAGCGCCGCACTATGGCACTGGCCATAGGGCGACAGGACCTCTCCCTGCACAGCGTTGTGTCTGCAATGCTGTGCAGCGAAGGGTCCTGGAGGGCTGTGGCCTCCTTCTGCGAGTGTGTCATCTCGCAGAAGGAGGCCTCGGAGCGTGAGCGCGAGGAGTCTCCTCACGCGCATCCGCTCCGGCGTAGACGGCGGGGGGTGAGGCGGCGGCGTTTTGCCGCTCGCCTCAACCCTTAGTGGCTGCGGGTGGGGGATGGGAGTCCCTCGCCCGCCGTAGGCTAGCCACTGGGCGGTCTGGGAGAGGGGCCACGCGTACTCGGCCTCTCTCTCCCTCGACGCGGGAAGCCCCGGCATATGGCTGGGGCGGCCGGTAGACGTCGTGGAGAAAGCTTTGGCGGGTTCCACGGCGTCTTGCCAATCCGGCAGGGGGGTACGCCAGGGTGGTTTTTAGTGGGTTGCGCTCCGATGCCCCCTCTCATTCGGAGGGGGGGTGACGGGGTGAGTCCCACATATCCCCTCGCCACTCCCATGGTGAGGGGAATGCATAAAGCATTTTCCACCCTGTCAAAAAAAAAAAAAAAAAAAAAAAAAAAAAAGGTTAGGTTAGGTTAGGTTAGGTTAGGTTAGGTTAGGTTAGGTTAGGTTAGGTTAGGTTAGGTTAGGTTAGGTTAGGTTAGGTTAGGTTAGGTTAGGTTAGGTTAGGTTAGGTTAGGTTAGGTTAGGTTAGGTTAGGTTAGGTTAGGTTAGGTTAGGTTAGGTTAGGTTAGGTTAGGTTAGGTTAGGTTAGGTTAGGTTAGGTTAGGTTAGGTTAGGTTAGGTTAGGTTAGGTTAGGTTAGGTTAGGTTAGGTTAGGTTAGGTTAGGTTAGGTTAGGTTAGGTTAGGTTAGGTTAGGTTAGGTTAGGTTAGGTTAGGTTAGGTTAGGTTAGGTTAGGTTAGGTTAGGTTAGGTTAGGTTAGGTTAGGTTAGGTTAGGTTAGGTTAGGTTAGGTTAGGTTAGGTTAGGTTAGGTTAGGTTAGGTTAGGTTAGGTTAGGTTAGGTTAGGTTAGGTTAGGTTAGGTTAGGTTAGGTTAGGTTAGGTTAGGTTAGGTTAGGTTAGGTTAGGTTAGGTTAGGTTAGGTTAGGTTAGGTTAGGTTAGGTTAGGTTAGGTTAGGTTAGGTTGAGGTTGTATCTCGGGTGCTAGTGGAAGGATTTATGTGATATTCGGTTTTCAAAGACTACATTTTTTTGCTTACGGACTATTGCTTTTGATTCTTCTCTCACACACGACTTGGCGTTATTTTTGATTGATTTTGTTTTGCGGTTGGTAATTTTTTGTTTGGAATTGTACGTTTTTGTATATTTTGTCGTTTGTCTTCCTGTTATCTTTCCGAGCCCTTTTCAGGGCTAGGAGGTAGCGGAGATTCTGTTTGTTTTGTCGGTTTAGGTTCAGTAATTTTCGGAACGAAAGTTCCTGAATTATTGGCCTTGCCATATTGTAAATATTAGGTTTAATTTTTTGTTAAATTAAGTCTTTGTTTACCTTTTTTCGTCGTAATTTTGTCGGTGTTGCCTTTATCCCACCTTGCCCAGTTTTTGGGTGAAGGTACTGGCAACGGTCCCGCTAATTACTGCGTTGTGTTTGTTTTGTTTTTATTTCTAAATTTCGGGATTTTCACTTTTGAGAACTTCAAGTTTTCGCTCGAAGTTTTCGGAGAAAGTCTCGGACTTTTTTGTGTTTTCGTGTAATTTTTACTTGTTTGTAGTCCCTGTAAAAATATTTTAACCTAAGGGGAGGGTTGGAAATTTATTTCTTTAAATTTTTTGTTGTGGGTTTTAACCTTTTTGACCTCCCGGTCAAAGGTTATAAATTTTTTTATCTCGTAAGGTGTGCAGAGATTTTTGATTTACCAACTTAAGGTTTTCACTTGAGTTGGTAAAATCAATATCTTTGAACCTATTAACCTTTTATAGGTTTTTACGTTTTAGTAATAGAGGCGCAAACGCGCTCTACCTTTCGGTAGTTTTTTGGTTGCGATACGACCTACGGAAGTGGGTCAAAAGTGGGGACAAAGAAATCCTCACATTGCTATTTTTTCCATTTCAGGCGCTCAACCCAAGTTTGTATGGGAAAATAGTAAACAGACTCGCACTTGACCGTTTTTAACATAGGTTTGGTCTAAACTCCGATCTTAGAGGTCGGATTTGGACCAGATTTTGTATTCAGGTAGGAGGGGCCGGCATGGCCTCGCCTACAAAAAAAGGGATGGGTCCACCGGAGGGGGGAGGAACTACCTCAGGTTCCGACTCCGGGGATGACAGCGTCATTGAGGTCGAAGAGATTCTCATCCCTTCGACCTGCAAAAGGGCGCATACTAATAGGTCGGATGACCCCAAGCCTCCTCAGGGGCCTAAGGTCAACTCGGCGGCGAGGGGGAAGCCCAAGGGGGCTTACGCGGGCTTGGCGGCGGCAAGGTTAAGAGCAAAGCTCTATCAGCTCGAGCCTCATTTCGAGGAGGGAGCTGATCCTGATCCTGCCGCCAAGTACAGGAGGGACTTTCCCGAACTCCGCCCCAAGGGTGGAAAGGGGGGAAGGAAGGGGGAAGGTGCCGAAGCCAAGGGTGGTAATCGCTCTCGCTCGGTCTCGCGCTCTCGCTCGGTGTCGCGTTCCCGATCGGCCTCGCGTTCCCCCGAGCCCATGGATGGCCTAGAGGGTCGGCAGGAGGCTGACCCAATAGACGCCACCCGTATGGCGGCGAGGGATATCCTAGAGGCAGCTAGGGTATCCGGTAATCTGAAGGGGGAGGTATGGGGGCGGATGAACCGGGCCTGCCACACCATTCTGGGGTCGATGGACGAGGTCGAGGCGGCCAGGTCCGAGAGCGAGGAGATCCGCATCCTGAAAGCGGATAACAAGAGGATGCGGGAGCAACTCGCTCTCAACTCTGCGGAACTGAAGGCGCTCCGCACCGCCTTCAGTGAGCGGGAGATCCCGGCTGCTCCGGCGCCCGTTGCTGCCGCCCTGCAATTCGGCACCGCCGAACTGACCGAGGCCATCGAGGAGATGAAGCGAGACCTGTTCCTCAGCCTCGGGAGGATGGTCAACGACAGGATAGAGGAGGTGAGCAGGCGCCTCCCGGCGGAGCCCATCCTCCGCCCCCCGTTGGCGCACGACAAGCGGGCCGTAAAGCCCACTGGGGCTGCCCCCGCCCCCCCCCAGCGGAAGGTTGCAGGGCCTGCCCCGTCGCCTCCGGCCCCGGTAAAAGCTCTCGAGCCAGTAGCCAGGGCCAGACTAGGCGATGGGCAGCCGAAAATTAAGGTGGCCAAGAAGGCGGCGGCTCCACCCCCTGCCCCTGTTCAGGCCCCCAGGAAGCCCGCTAAGGCCGCCAAGGCTGCCCCGGCCCCGAGAGCCGTTCGGCCCTCGGAGGGAGGACCCGGCCCCTCGGGCCAAACGCCACCTCCGCCCACGCAGATGTCGTGGTCGCAGGTGGTGAAGAAGAAGGGGAAGGGGAAAGCCAAGGCCCCCCCCCCTCCCCCTAGCAAGAAGGCCGGGAAGGCGGCGACCGGGCCCAGACCCGTGAAGCTGTCCGTCCCCAAGACGGCGGCAGTGGTGGTCTCCCTCAAGCCGGGGGCCACCACCACTCTGCAGGCCACCATGGCTAAGGCCATCAACGGCCTTAGCCTCATGGAGGTAGGCCTGCAGAGCGTGAGGGTCAGGACCTCGATGACGGGGTCCCGAGTCATCGAGGTCCCAGGGGAGAGAGGCCACGAAATCGCCGACACCCTGGCAGCCAAGCTGCAAGGGATAGTCGGCGATGACGCCGACGTGAGCCGCCCCGTCAAGATGGCCGGCATTCAAATCGCCGGCCTGGACGAGTCGGCCACGAAGGAGTCGGTGGCGCAGGCCGTCGCCGCGGCGGGAGCGTGCCTGCCCGCGCAGGTGAAGGTGGGGGCTGTCCGCGCCCTATACGATGGCACTGGGTCAGTCTTGGTCCAGTGCCCCGTGCTGGCTGCGGTGGCCCTACAGAAGGCAGGCAGGATCCTGGTGGGCTGGGCCTCCGCCAGGGTCACAACAGTGGGGCCGACACCGATGAGGTGTTTCAGGTGCTACGGTGTCGGCCACTCGAGGGAGCTGTGCCCCTCCAAAATAGACCGGAGCAATTACTGCTTCCGGTGCAGCAAGGAGGGGCACAAAATGGGGGAGTGCTGGGAGAAGGCGTGGTGTGCCGTGTGCCACCAGGCCAAACTCCCGGCCAAGCACATGCTGGGGGGAAAGAACTGTTTCCCCCCAGTAACGAAGGGAAGGGAGACGAGACCGCAGCGGCCCCGCCCCCCCGTTCCGAGTACAGACGCCCCCGCGGAAGCAGCCGCCGGCCGGGCCATCGAAGTGACCCGCATGGAGCTCTAAATGCCAGCACACCATTTAGAGCTCCTGCAGGTCAACGTCAATCACTCCGCCAGAGCACAAGACTTGCTCATGCAAGCTATGGCGGAGTGGTCGATTGACGTTGCGGTGGTGGCGGAGCCCTACTTCGTCCCTCCCCTACCCAATTGGGTAGGGTCGACGGACGAGTGGGTTGCCGTGGTGGTGCCGGCGGTCGGCAACGGTCCCCCCCTGGTGAGGATCGAGGGCGGCCCAGGTTTTGTGGCGGCCAAGTGGGGGAGCGACACCGTACTGGTTGCGGTGTACTTCTCCCCCAATAGGCCGCTGGCCGCCTTCGAAGTCTTCCTGGGGGTCCTGGGGGGGGTCGTGCGGAGGGCGGCCCCGCGCCAAGTAATGGTCCTGGGGGACCTTAACGCCAAAAGCGCGGCGTGGGGTTCCCCAATAACGGACGCGCGCGGGGGCGTGCTGAGGGATTGGGTGGCGGCAACGGGCCTGGTGGTCATGAACCAGGGCACCGCCAACACTTGCGTGCGGCGGCAGGGGGGGTCCATCGTGGACGTAACGTTCGCGACCCCTGCCATTGCCGCACGCCTAACAGATTGGCGTGTCCTGGAGGACGTGGAGACCCTCTCTGATCATTTGTACATCAGATTGAGGGTCTCCAGAGGGGGCCAGCCGCCACCCATCCCAGGGGGGGGGCGTAGAGGGGGGGCGGAGGAGTTCCCCAAGTGGTCCCTGTCCCTTCTGGACAGGGCCAAGGCGGACGAGGCGGCGATGGTGGAGGCATGGTGTGCTGCCCCACCCGCCGCCTTGGGTGTGGAGGAGAGGGCCAGCCGGTTCCGCTCGGCGTTACAGGCCGTCTGCGGAGCCGCCATGCCCCGGGCGAGGCGCCTCTTTGCCCGGAGGAAGGTATACTGGTGGTCCGCAGATATTGCGGCCCTGCGGACCACCAGTAACAGTGCCCGCCGCGCCTACCAACACTGTAGGCGCAGGCGGCACACCGCCGAGGAGGAGGAGGGGCTCTACGAGGCCCTCAAAGAAGCCAAGGGGGCCCTCGTCTTGTCCATAGCGAAGGCCAAGGATGACGCACACGAGTCATTCTTGGCCACGCTGGACGGGGATCCGTGGGGGAGGCCGTACAGGGTGGTGCGCAACAAAATGCGCACCGCCCCCCCCATGGACTCCTTGGAGCCCCCCCTCCTGAGGAGGGTCATCGAGGGACTGTTTCCGGCAGCTCCCTCGATAACTCCCCCGGTGATGACCGAGCCACCGGGGGACTTGGAGGACCCACTCGAACTCGCCATCGCGCCGGTAAGCGATGACGAGTTCGACAGGGCGGTGGACCGGCTCCGGGGCTGCAAGAAAGCCCCGGGGCCCGACGGAGTACCGGGTAAGGTGCTCCCCATCGCCCTTAAACACCTCGGGGACCGACTCAGGCAGTTGATGGACGACTGCCTGAGGGAGGGACGGTTCCCGAGGGTGTGGAAGGAGGGGAGGCTCTGCCTCCTCCGAAAAGAGGGTCGACCCCCCGACAGTCCTTCTGCCTATCGCCCCATAGTGCTGCTGGATGAGGCCGGGAAGATGATGGAGAGGATCCTGGCCTACAGGATCCAGCAGCATTTGGAGACCGCCGGCCCGAACGTCTCCGACAGACAGTTCGGGTTTAGGGAAGGGCGGTCTACGCTCGACGCGCTGAAGTCCCTTAGGGACTTCTGTGAGTACGCGTCGAGCAGAGGGGAGGGTGTGGTGGCGGTGTCGTTGGACATCGCCAACGCGTTTGGCACCCTCCCCTATGGGGTGATAAGGGAGGCACTAATTTACCATCAAGTGCCTCCCTACCTGCGGCGGATCATAGAGCACTACCTCACCGAGCGGGTAGTGCTCTATGAGCAGAGGGACGGTCGACGGGGGTCGACGGAGATGGCCTGTGGCGTACCCCAAGGTTCCGTGCTCGGTCCGCTTTTATGGAACCTGGGGTACGATTGGGCCATCAGAGGGGAGTTGCTCCCACGGACGGCCACCATCTGCTATGCAGATGACACCATGGTGGCCGTGCGTGGGACCGACATGAGGGAGGCGCTGTGCCGGGCGGAAGCGGCGGCCGAGCTGACCATTTACCGGATTGGTCGGCTCGGCCTGAGGGTGGCCCTCCCGAAGACTGAGGCGATAGTCTTCGGGGGGCGGGGGTGGAGGCTGCCAGCGGGCGCGGCGCTCACCTTGGGGGGGGAGTCGGTCCCGATCAAGCCCCATATAAAATATCTGGGGCTTGTCCTGGACCGACGCTGGAATTTCGGGGAGCACTTTTCACAGTTAGCTCCCCGAATTGTGGGCGCCGCGTCGGCGCTGGGTCGGCTTCTGCCGAACGTGGGTGGGCCGGGCTCCTTGTGCCGCCGGCTATATGCCGGCGTTACAAGGAGCATGGCTCTGTACGGGGCCCCCATCTGGGCGGACAAGCTGTCCGCCCGGAACAGGGCCCTGCTACAGAGGCCACAGCGGGTGGTGGCCCTCCGAATTGTGAGGGCCTACATGACGGTGGCCCACGCCGCGGCCTGCCTCCTCGCCTGCACCCCGCCCTGGGAGTTGGACGCAGAGGTGCAGGCAGAGACCTATGCAGTTAGGTCCAGGGCCCGGGCGAGGGGAGAACGCCCGGACCCTGAGGAGGTTGAGGAGACGCGCCGGATGATGGAGCGCCGACTGCGGGACAGGTGGAAAGCTAACCTGGAGGACGCCCCCTATGGAACCCGGACCATAGGGGCGATCCTCCCGTCGTTTGACACCTGGTTGGGGAGGGCAGTCGGTGCTACATCATACCGGCTTGTGCAGGTATTGACCGGACACGGATGCTTCGGTCATTACCTGCACAACATTGGGAGGGAGCCCGGTCCGCAGTGCCATGAGTGCGGTGATCCGGACGACACGGCTCAGCACACCCTCGAGGTGTGCAGCCGGTGGAGTGCGGAGCGCCGCACTATGGCACTGGCCATAGGGCGACAGGACCTCTCCCTGCACAGCGTTGTGTCTGCAATGCTGTGCAGCGACGGGTCCTGGAGGGCTGTGGCCTCCTTCTGCGAGTGTGTCATCTCGCAGAAGGAGGCCTCGGAGCGTGAGCGCGAGGAGTCTCCTCACGCGCATCCGCTCCGGCGTAGACGGCGGGGGGTGAGGCGGCGGCGTTTTGCCGCCCGCCTCAACCCTTAGTGGCTGCGGGTGGGGGATGGGAGTCCCTCGCCCGCCGTAGGCTAGCCACTGGGCGGTCTGGGAGAGGGGCCACGCGTACTCGGCCTCTCTCTCCCTCGACGCGGGAAGCCCCGGCAAATGGCTGGGGCGGCCGGTAGACGCCGTGGAGAAAGCTTTGGCGGGTTCCACGGCGTCTTGCCAATCCGGCAGGGGGGTACGCCAGGGTGGTTTTTAGTGGGTTGCGCTCCGATGCCCCCTCTCATTCGGAGGGGGGGTGACGGGGTGAGTCCCACATATCCCCTCGCCACTCCCATGGTGAGGGGAATGCATAAAGCATTTTCCACCCTGTCAAAAAAAAAAAAAAAAAAAAAAAAAAAAAAGGTTAGGTTAGGTTAGGTTAGGTTAGGTTAGGTTAGGTTAGGTTAGGTTAGGTTAGGTTAGGTTAGGTTAGGTTAGGTTAGGTTGGGGTGCGGGCCGGATTCCTCCACGTTGGCCTGGGTGTTGCAGTCTCTTTTGATCTCGATCGGGAGAGAACGCAGCATCTGGGCTGGTGCACCCTGGGCATCGGCTGAGACTTTCCCTTTATGGGGGATTCTTTCAGCCCATGGCTAATATCCGGCAGGGGGTGGGGGGGTAGGTTAGGGGGCGGGCTCGGCGTGCACTTACACTGCCGTCGAGCACTTACCGCCCAAAACTAGAGGAGGCACGTCGACTCTTCTAGTACCCCGTACTCAGGTGTCTCTCCTCAACAATCCCCATCCAGCGGCGTTATGGGGTAGTCGAAAGACACTTGAACGGAGGGCTTGCCTTAATTGGCCGGCCCGCGAGATGGAAAACTCTATAAAACCCGACAGCCAAGTCGTAAAAACCTACAGAAACAAGGCGAAATCTGTTAGTATATAGCCTTACCCCTGGGATGGGCGTCACCCGGGGGTGGACCTTTTAGATCGACCCGTACTCGTGGGATTCAAAATGGAATACAAAAAAACAAAAACCAAAACCAATAAGTCGAAGGACAGCAGTGAGGAGGGTGATAGTGACTCGATGCTTAGCGTTGAGTCACTGCCGGATACCAGTCTTAGGACTAAAGAACGGCGGTATAGAAACAATGGAGGCTCGGACCCGGAAACAAGTCTGGATGGGGTTGCGAGCCCAATGAGGAAAAGGCGAGGTCGGCCGCCAACTACAGGTCATTATGTTGGCCTGGCCAAGGCGAAGTTGGCGCTTGTGGAAGCGCAAAGGGAGGAGGAGCAGATGAGGGCAGAGGTGGAAATTACTGCAGCTTCTCGAGAGGCCCGGGCCCGTGCCAGGGCTCTCACTCTATCGGAGTCGTCTTCTAACGGAGACGACTTCCAGACGGCAACTTCACTGAGCCGCACGATTGAGGATAATATCAATATTATCAGAAAGGTGGCCACTTCCTCCAAAAATCTAAAAGGAGGCTTCGTGAAGTCATTGAAGGATGCGGCGGACGAGATCGGCAAAGTGGCTCTTATCCTACAGAGCCGCTGCACCTCAGAAGAGACGAAAGGGCTGCAGGCTGACAACGCCCGCCTGCAAACGGAGGTCGCGCAGCTTCGCAAGGAGGTGGTGGAAATGCGCGAGCGCCTTGATCGGCCACAACAACAGGCTGCTGTAGTTCTGCCTAGTCAGCCTGTAGAGAAACCACCGGATACTGAAGACCTGGTGCGCACCATCCTCTGCCAGGTGGGCATGATGGTAAATGCCAGGTTCGAGGCATTTGAAGATAGGCTACTGCCCGAGAAGAGACTCCGCCCTCCGTTGGCAGCGGACAGGCGGGCTACTGATCTCCCCGAGATCTCTCCGGGGCCATCAAATACCCCAACTAAGGCTACAGTGAAGGCAAAAAAGACCACGGCTGCTGCTTCGATAAAAGCTGTTTCTGGAGGACTGGAGGCTCCAAAGCCGCAAAAGGCCAAAAAGCAAAAGAAGAGGAAGGCGGAAAGGAAGGGGCGGCGCTCCAAGCCCCAACCCTTACCATCAGCGTCGGATCCAAGCCCCGCCCAGCCAGAGGAGTTGCCCTGGACCGAGGTGCTCAAGAAGGGGCTCAAGAAGAGGGAGGGAAAAGGGCAGGCAAAGCGGGGACCGCGAGGGGCTGCCACTGCCACTGCCACGGGACTGGCGCGACTCAGGCCTCCAAAATCAGCTGCGGTAGTTGTTACTCTTACACCAGAGGCCATCGAAAAAGGCTTAACTTACGACACAGTAATCGCGGAGGCTAAGGCCAAAATTAAGCTGATGGATCTGGGTATCACTACTGGGGTTCGTTTCCGCGTGTGTGCCACAGGAGCGCGGATGTTTGAGGTAATTGGCACAGACAACGGCCCACAAGCAGACGCGCTGGCCGAAAAGTTGAGACAAATCCTTAGCCAGGACATAGTCCGTGTCTCTAGGCCGGTCAAGACGACGGAAATCAAAATCTCTGGCCTGGATGACTCCACTTCTGCTGATGAGGTATTAAATGCGGTTGCTGAGGCCGGGAGCTGTCCCAAAGATAGGCTCAAAAGCGGCGGGGTCGTAAAGGATCCATTTGGCGTGGGACACATTTGGGTCGAATGCCCGGTGGCAACTGCAAAACGCATTGCTGCAGCAGGTCGTCTTACATTGTCTTGGGTGTCAGCTTCCGTGAAACTTCTCGAGCCTAGGTCTCGACGCTGTTTCAGATGTCTGCAGAAGGGGCACATCAGAGCACAATGCAGTGCGGAGGTCGATAGAAGCCAAGAGTGCTTTCGCTGTGGAGTAGTTGGCCATAAATCCAGGGAGTGCTCGGCCAAACCGCACTGCTCTATTTGTGCTGCAGCCAAAAAACCGGCAGACCACCAACTCGGGGGCAGAGCTTGCTCAGCACCAGCCCCCAAAATTTCACGACGGAAGACTGCTCTGCAGTCACAACCGACACGCCAGCTATCAGTCGAGGTGGCTATGGAGACGGAAACACAAACACTAAACGATAATGGCCCTTAAAGTCCTTCAAGCCAACATTAACCACTGCGCGCGAGCTCAAGACTTGCTCCTTCAGAGCATGGCTGAGTGGATGACGCAAGTGGCTGTGGTAGCGGAACCATATTTTATCCCCGACAGGGATGATTGGGCGGGTGATGCGGACGACCTTGTTGCCTTAGTCGTGTCGAGGTCCTCAACACTCGAAAATGTGCAAAAGGGTCGTGGTTGCGTTGCGGCAACTATTGGAGGGATTTTTACGGTTGGCATATACTGTCCCCCTAGCAGAAGCCTTGCAGAGTTTGAGGGTCTCCTTAGCCAGGTCGAGACGCTCATCGGCAGAAATCACCCACATCCTGTAATGGTAGTGGGTGATTTCAATGCCAAAAGCTCAGCCTGGGGTTGCCCAGTCACTGATGCACGAGGGGCAGTATTAGAGGAGTGGGCGCTGACGTCGGGACTCTGTCTCTTAAACTGGGGCTCGCAACCGACCTGTGTTCGGTCACAGGGCAGTTCGATTGTCGATCTATCGTTTGCCAGCCCTACGGTAGCGCGCCGAGTCTGCGGGTGGGAAGTTGTGGAGAGCGTGGAGACATTATCGGACCACCGCTATATCCGATTTGAGGTCTCCGCTCCTTCAATGACCCCAAACAGCCCAAGCCGGAGTGCGCCATCCTTGCACGGCCCTCGCTGGGCGCTGACAAGGATGGATAGAGAGCTCCTCAAAGAGGCCGCCATCGTGCAATCATGGCTACCCGTGCCTGAGGGCACTGTGGAGGTCGAGGATGAGGCGGAATGGTTCCGAAACGCGATGACGCAAATATGCGACGCAGCGATGCCCCGGACCAGGCGCCAACCTCCACGGCGTCGCTTGTACTGGTGGACTGCGGAGCTAACGCAACTACGCGAGCAATGCGTAGCGGCAAGGCGCCGGTACCAGGCACAGAGGCGAAGACGAATCCGCGACGAGTTGGTGGAAACTGCTCTTTATGGAGTGTATAAGGAGGCTAAAAAGGAACTCAAGGCGGTCATTCGCCAAGCCATCGAGTTGTCGAGGGAACAGCTGTTGGAGACCCTAAACAGTGACCCTTGGGGGAGGCCATACAAGATGGTAAGAAACAAACTCCGGCCTTGGGCCCCTCCGCTCACTGAGAGCCTGCAGCCGGATTTCGTCAACCAAGTGGTAGCAACCCTGTTTCCTCACAGAGCGGAATTCCAATCGCCAACTATGGCGTCTATGACAGTGGAGACTCGAGATGAGGATGAGGATGTGCCAGCCGTCTCGGAAGGGGAGCTGGGAGCAGCCGTCCTGCGCCTACGGGCGAAAAACACGGCTCCTGGACCAGACGGCATTCCGGGTCGAGCGTGGGTCCTAGCGATGGGAGAAATCGAGCCCAGACTCCGGCGCATGTTTAGCGCATGCATGGAGCAGGCCCGTTTTCCCAAACAGTGGAAAACGGGTCGGCTGGTGCTCCTGAAGAAGGAAGGTCGTCCAGCGGACTCCCCATCAGCCTACAGGCCGATCGTTCTGCTTGACGAGGTGAGCAAGCTCTTCGAACGCGTGGTAGCGGCTCGTCTCGTCAAGCACCTCACCAACGATGGACCAGACTTGGCAGACTGCCAGTATGGCTTCCGCACCGGCAGATCAACGGTGAGTGCGATCCTGGCAGTAAAGAGCCTGGCGCAAAATGCTGTCTCCCGGGGTGATGTTGTTTTGGCGGTGTCCTTAGACATCGCCAACGCTTTTAACTCCATCCCCTGGGAGTGCATACGGGAGGCGTTACGGTACCACCGGGTCCCGCGGTATCTGAGCCGAGTTATTGGCTCTTACCTGTCAGAAAGGTTTGTAACCTACCCTGGACCACGGGAGTGGTGTCAGAAAGAGATGGTGTGCGGCGTTCCACAGGGGTCAGTTCTTGGGCCGCTCCTGTGGAACATCGGATACGATTGGGTACTCCGGGGCGCTCGCCTGCGTGGAGTGAGCGTAACCTGTTACGCTGATGACACGTTGGTGACCGCTCAGGGGGCCACCTTCAGGGAGGCGGCCATACTAGCGACGGCGGGTGTAGCACAGATGGTTGACAGGATCAGGCGGCTGGGGCTGGAGGTGGCATTAAGCAAGTCTGAGGCCATCTGCTTCCATGGCCCTCGAAGAGCACCTCCGGCGGGTGCGCACATTGTGGTGGGAGGAGTCACCATCGAAGTCGAGTCGACGATGCGGTACCTAGGCATTGTCCTTGACAGCCGGTGGAGCTTCCTGCCACACTTCCAGCGTCTAATGCCGAAGTTGTTAGGTGCAGCTGCTGCTCTTGGGCGTATACTCCCAAACCTGGGGGGGCCCAAGACTTCGTGCAGGCGGCTGTACATGGGCGTGGTTCGATCGATGGCCTTGTATGGAGCACCAGTGTGGGTGGATGCCTTGAATAGCCGGATCTCTGCCTTGCTGCTTAAACCGCAGCGGGCAATGGCTATCAGGGCCATACGAGGCTATCGTACAATATCTACAGAGGCGGCCTGTGTCCTGGCTGGCTCAATGCCCTGGGACTTGGAGGCAAAAACCCTTGCCGAAGTGCATGCCTGGCAGGAGGATGCTAGAGCCCGTGGTCATTGGCCAGCACCACGTGAGATCCAGGCGCGACGCGACGAACTGCGCCTTGAGGCAGTTGCGGATTGGGGAATGAGGTTGCAGGCTCCAACTGCGGGCCTCCTTACGGTGGCCGCCATACGACCGATCCTATCAGAATGGCTCGACCGCGATCACGGGCAGCTGACCTTCCGGCTGACACAGGTGCTTTCCGGGCACGGGTGCTTCGGAAAGTACCTTTGCCGCATAGCCGGAAGAGAGCCGACGGCGGAGTGCCATGACTGTGGCGAAACCGAAGACACTGCTCAGCACACCTTAGAGCAGTGTCCAGCTTGGGGAGAACCGCGCGCAGACCTGGTCGCGGTTGTCGGTGACGACTTGACATTGCCGACGGTGGTAAGGGCCATGGTCAGGAGTGATGATGCGTGGCGGGCAGCGTGCTCTTTCTGCGAGGACGTAATGACGCAGAAGGAGTGCGCAGAGCGTGCGAGAGAGGACGCTGAGGGAGCGTCCCAACAACGGCGCAAGAGAGTGGGCCGCAGGCGACTGGCTCACGACCGTCGCCTGCCGCCATAGAGAGGACTTCCGGACGGTGGAAACGGGGACGTTCTATCGTCGTCCGGACTAGGGTCCTCGAGTCGGGTGGCGTGCCAAGTGTTCCCGGCACGCTACTAAAGGTGGAAGGGACTAACGGGAAAAGCTGCAGGGTCTGCAGTGCAGGCAACCACCTGGCAGGGAATCGAAAGCAGGCGAAAGCGCTACTCGTACCCTGCCACATGGTGGAGAGAGGAACACCCGGGGGTTTTTAGTGAGTAGGAGTCTCACATAACCACCACGCCCCCCCGTGACGTGGTGGTATCCATGAGGATTTTCCCCCGGACAAAAAAAAAAAAAAAAAAAAAAAAAAAGGTTAGGTTAGGTTAGGTTAGGTTAGGTTAGGTTAGGTTAGGTTAGGTTAGGTTAGGTTAGGTTAGGTTAGGTTAGGTTAGGTTAGGTTAGGTTAGGTTAGGTTAGGTTAGGTTAGGTTAGGTTAGGTTAGGTTAGGTTAGGTTAGGTTAGGTTAGGTTAGGTTAGGTTAGGTTAGGTTAGGTTAGGTTAGGTTAGGTTAGGTTAGGTTAGGTTAGGTTAGGTTAGGTTAGGTTAGGTTAGGTTAGGTTAGGTTAGGTTAGGTTAGGTTAGGTTAGGTTAGGTTAGGTTAGGTTAGGTTAGGTTAGGTTAGGTTAGGTTAGGTTAGGTTAGGTTAGGTTAGGTTAGGTTAGGTTAGGTTAGGTTAGGTTAGGTTAGGTTAGGTTAGGTTAGGTTAGGTTAGGTTAGGTTAGGTTAGGTTAGGTTAGGTTAGGTTAGGTTAGGTTAGGTTAGGTTAGGTTAGGTTAGGTTAGGTTAGGTTAGGTTAGGTTAGGTTAGGTTAGGTTAGGTTAGGTTAGGTTAGGTTAGGTTAGGTTAGGTTAGGTTAGGTTAGGTTAGGTTAGGTTAGGTTAGGTTAGGTTAGGTTAGGTTAGGTTAGGTTAGGTTAGGTTAGGTTAGGTTAGGTTAGGTTAGGTTAGGTTAGGTTAGGTTAGGTTAGGTTAGGTTAGGTTAGGTTAGGTTAGGTTAGGTTAGGTTAGGTTAGGTTAGGTTAGGTTAGGTTAGGTTAGGTTAGGTTAGGTTAGGTTAGGTTAGGTTAGGTTAGGTTAGGTTAGGTTAGGTTAGGTTAGGTTAGGTTAGGTTAGGTTAGGTTAGGTTAGGTTAGGTTAGGTTAGGTTAGGTTAGGTTAGGTTAGGTTAGGTTAGGTTAGGTTAGGTTAGGTTAGGTTAGGTTAGGTTAGGTTAGGTTAGGTTAGGTTAGGTTAGGTTAGGTTAGGTTAGGTTAGGTTAGGTTAGGTTAGGTTAGGTTAGGTTAGGTTAGGTTAGGTTAGGTTAGGTTAGGTTAGGTTAGGTTAGGTTAGGTTAGGTTAGGTTAGGTTAGGTTAGGTTAGGTTAGGTTAGGTTAGGTTAGGTTAGGTTAGGTTAGGTTAGGTTAGGTTAGGTTAGGTTAGGTTAGGTTAGGTTAGGTTAGGTTAGGTTAGGTTAGGTTAGGTTAGGTTAGGTTAGGTTAGGTTAGGTTAGGTTAGGTTAGGTTAGGTTAGGTTAGGTTAGGTTAGGTTAGGTTAGGTTAGGTTAGGTTAGGTTAGGTTAGGTTAGGTTAGGTTAGGTTAGGTTAGGTTAGGTTAGGTTAGGTTAGGTTAGGTTAGGTTAGGTTAGGTTAGGTTAGGTTAGGTTAGGTTAGGTTAGGTTAGGTTAGGTTAGGTTAGGTTAGGTTAGGTTAGGTTAGGTTAGGTTAGGTTAGGTTAGGTTAGGTTAGGTTAGGTTAGGTTAGGTTAGGTTAGGTTAGGTTAGGTTAGGTTAGGTTAGGTTAGGTTAGGTTAGGTTAGGTTAGGTTAGGTTAGGTTAGGTTAGGTTAGGTTAGGTTAGGTTAGGTTAGGTTAGGTTAGGTTAGGTTAGGTTAGGTTAGGTTAGGTTAGGTTAGGTTAGGTTAGGTTAGGTTAGGTTAGGTTAGGTTAGGTTAGGTTAGGTTAGGTTAGGTTAGGTTAGGTTAGGTTAGGTTAGGTTAGGTTAGGTTAGGTTAGGTTAGGTTAGGTTAGGTTAGGTTAGGTTAGGTTAGGTTAGGTTAGGTTAGGTTAGGTTAGGTTAGGTTAGGTTAGGTTAGGTTAGGTTAGGTTAGGTTAGGTTAGGTTAGGTTAGGTTAGGTTAGGTTAGGTTAGGTTAGGTTAGGTTAGGTTAGGTTAGGTTAGGTTAGGTTAGGTTAGGTTAGGTTAGGTTAGGTTAGGTTAGGTTAGGTTAGGTTAGGTTAGGTTAGGTTAGGTTAGGTTAGGTTAGGTTAGGTTAGGTTAGGTTAGGTTAGGTTAGGTTAGGTTAGGTTAGGTTAGGTTAGGTTAGGTTAGGTTAGGTTAGGTTAGGTTAGGTTAGGTTAGGTTAGGTTAGGTTAGGTTAGGTTAGGTTAGGTTAGGTTAGGTTAGGTTAGGTTAGGTTAGGTTAGGTTAGGTTAGGTTAGGTTAGGTTAGGTTAGGTTAGGTTAGGTTAGGTTAGGTTAGGTTAGGTTAGGTTGAGGTCTATTTTGGAGGTGCTTGCACGGATTATTGCGATTTTCGGAACCATAATACTACATTTTTTTGGCATTCGTTTTCGGTTTTTGATCCTGCATTACACGTTGATTTGGCTTTGTTATTCGGTTTTTTGGTTTTTGCACTTGGTTGGTTTTCGTCGGTTTGTTTACCTTTTTCTAACGCAGAAATAAAATTGTTGCCGTTGTCGTACCGTGCCCTTTTAAGGGCTGGGAGGTAGCGGCAATAGTCGACTTTCGCGTGGAAGGGGTGGCAAGATTGTCGAATTTTTTGTTTTGGTTTTTTAGATTTTTGAAAATTGTAAATTTTTGCCCTTAATTTTTTATAAATTTTGGGTTTGTTTACATTTTTCAAAATTAGTTTTGTCGGGGTTGCCAACATCCTTAATTGCCCATTTTTTGGGCGGGTATAGCGGCAACGGTTCCGCAAACTATAGAGTCGGTCCCGTTTATTTCGGTTTAAGGAGACTAGAATTATAAAATTTCGGAAATTGTGAGTTTTTGGTCAAAATTTTCGGAAGGATTTTTCTAGTTCCTTCAGTTTGGGGGTAGTTTAAAAAAGGTTGCGCTTCTCGTATCTTTTTGAAACTTTTTTGAGTGGTAGGAAATTTTGTTTTTTAAATCTTTGTGAAAGATCCAAGACTCTGTGATTTTTGAGTCAAGAGTTATTGACCTACTAGTGAGGAGAGGGATCAATTTCTTGGACTTCACTTTTTTCAAAATTTTACCTTTTTAGTTTTTTGTTAATTTCTTTTAACCTATTCATCTTTGGTGAATACTAGACGTATTAAAAAATAGACCAAAAAATCTTCTATTTTTTGGTCATTTTTCTAGGTCGCTACGACCTCGGGAAGTGGCCCGAAAAAAGCGGCAAACTTTTTCTCTGATTGCTCAGAGGAAAATTTCAGGCGCTAAATCGGGTTTTATATGGGAAAGTCTAAATCCGACTCGCACTTGACCATTTCAAGGTTAGGTTAGGTCTTAGTTTTGATCGTAGTAGTCGGATTTAGACCAAATTTGGGAATTAGGTGGAAGGGGTCAGTATGGCTTCTGACACTGAGAAAGGGGGGGATCCACTGGAGGAAGGGGGAGAAATCCTCACCTCTGGGTGTGAGTCGGAGGACTCGTTAGATGTTTATGAGAGGGTCCCTCATGCCTCTAAGAGGGGTCATGAGGATGATGAGGAGGGTGATCTAAGGCACGTGTACGGGCCAAAGATCAACTCCGCCCGTAGAGGAAAGCCCAAGGGGGCATATGCGGGGTTGGCTGCAGCAAGGGCCAAGCTACAAGAGCCGGACATTTATCAGTTCGAGGAAGAAGCGGACGCTGCCGCCGCATACCGAAAGGACTTTCCTGAACTCCGCCCCAAGGGGGGGAAGGAGGTTAAGGGAACGAATGGAGGGAAAAAGGGAGGAAAGGTGCGCTCGCGTTCGCGATCACCAACCTCCCCCTCGCGCCGGGAAAGCCCGATAGAATTTCTGCGGTTTTCAGATCCAATCGAGGCAACCCGACAGGCAGCGAGGGAGATTTTAGAGGGGGCCCGAAGATCCGGTAATTTGAAGGGAGATGTGTGGGGCGCGATGAATCGTGCCTGCCACACGATTTTAGACTCGATGGACGACGTCGAGGCCGCCAAGTCGGAAAGTGAGGAGATCCGCATCCTTAAAGCGGACAATAAGAGGATGCGGGAGCAACTCACTCACTGCTTGGCGGAACTGAAGGCGCTCCGGACTGCGTTCTCGGAGCGGGAGATTCCGGCGTCTCCGGCCCCGCCACCCAAACCGTCCTTGCAGTTTTCTGCTGCGGACCTGGCGGAGGCGATCGGAGAGCTAAAGAAGGAACTGTTCGTCTCCTTGGGGAGCATGATCAATGCCCGCCTTGAGGAGGTGAACAGGCGCCTGCCGCCTGAGCCGATTTTGCGCCCCCCGTTGGCGGCTGATAGGAGGGTGGTAGGATCGGCTGTGCCGGCCCTTCCCAAAGTGAGGACGGTCTCACCTGCCCCACCTAGGATGAGGACTGCTTCGCCTGCCCCACCTAAGGTGAGGACTACTCAGCCTGAGGCAGTAGCAAGACTGGGGGACGGGAGGCCGCAAAAGGCCAAGACTGCCAAAAAGGCAGTTGCCCCCGCCCGCCAAGCTCCAGTCCCGGCCCCGCGAGCCGCCCCGAGAGTTGCTCGGTCGTCGGAAGGAGGATCATGCCCCTCGACCCAAACGCCACGTCCACCTAAGGAATCCTGGGTGGATGTGGTAAAGAAGGGGAAAGGGAAGGGGAAGGGCATGGCGAAGGCCAAGCCTGCCCCCTCGACAAGAGCGCCCAAAGCGCCACCCAAGAAAAAGACGGCAGCGCCTAAAGTGAGGGCGCTGGCCGTTCCAAGGACGGCGGCGGTGGTGGTGTCATTAAAAAAGGATGCCACCAACACCACCACGCTACAGGCCACTATGGCCAGGGCGATCAACGCCCTGAGCTTGGAGGAAGTGGGCCTGCAGCATGTAAAGGTCAGGTCCTCTATGACGGGGGCCCGTGTAATCGAAGTCCCCGGAGAGGACCAGGAGAATGCGGCTGATAATCTGGCTGCTAAACTGCAGCAGATTGTAGGTGACGTGGCCGACGTGAGCCGCGTTACAAAAAAGACCGGACTCCAAATCGCCGGCCTAGATGAGTCGGCGACAAAGGAGTCCGTGGCGCTGGCCGTTGCCAATGCAGGAGCCTGTGACCAGGCCCAAATAAAGGTAGGCGGCATTCGCCCCCTGTACGACGGAACTGGATCTGTTTTGATCCAGTGCCCAGTGCGGGTGGCCAAAGCCCTCCTGGCGATAGGGCGGATCAAGGTGGGTTGGGCGTCCGCCAAGATCAATAGGATCGGACCAGCACCTATGCGGTGCTACAGATGCATGGGTGTTGGTCACACACGAGAGACATGCCCCTCCAGCGTTGACCGGTCAAAATCCTGCTACCGGTGCAGCAGGGAGGGGCACATAGCAAGAGAGTGCTGGGAAGAAAAGGCATGGTGCGTGGTGTGCGCCCATGCAAAACTTCCAGCTGACCACTCTATGGGGGGAGATAGTTGTTTCCCCCCGGAAACTAGAGGTAGGGACCTGAGGACGCGACCCCCCCGTCGTCCTCAGCCTCCCCCTTCCCACACAGAGGTAGCCGCCGGCCGGCTAGCAGAGGACAACCGCATGGACCACTAAATGCCAGCACACCGGCATTTAGAGGTCCTGCAGATAAACGCCAACCACTCCGCCAGAGCTCAAGATCTGCTCATGCAGACTATGGCGGAGTGGGCGATTGGCGTGGCGGTTGTTGCGGAGCCCTATTTCGTCCCCCCTCTACCTAATTGGGTAGGGGCGTCGGATGAAATGGTGGCTATCGTAGTGCCGGTGGTTGGGGACTTCCCCGCCTTGTCGAAGATTGAGGGCGGCCCAGGATTTGTGGCGGCCAAGTGGGGGAGTGACACCGTACTATTGGCGGTGTACTTCTCCCCCAATAGGCCGCTACGTGCTTTTGAACAATTCCTGGGAGTCCTAGGGGGGGTGGTCAGGAGGGCTGCTCCGAGACAAGTGATGGTCCTGGGGGACCTCAATGCCAAGAGCTCGGCATGGGGTTCCCCCATCACGGACCCGCGAGGGGCGGTCCTCAGCGATTGGGTGGTGGCAACAGGACTCGAGGTTCTGAATCAGGGCGGCGCAAATACATGCGTGCGGCGGCAGGGGGGTTCGGTCGTGGACGTGACGTTCGCGACCACTGCCATTGCCGCGCGCGTGGAAGACTGGCGCGTCCTGGAGGACGTGGAGACCCTCTCCGATCACCTATATATTAGGATGAGGGTCTCCACAGGAGGGGTGCAGTCACTGCCCATCCCCGGGGGGAGGGCAAACGGGAGCAGGGGAGGAGGGTTCCCAAAATGGTCCCTGTCCCTTTTGGACAGGGCCAAGGCGGACGAGGCGGCGATGGTGGAGGCTTGGTGTGCTGCCCCACCCGCCGCCCTCGGAGTCGAGGAAAGGGCCGTCCGATTCCGCATCGCACTGCAGGCGGTGTGCGATGCGGCTATGCCCCGGGCGAAACGCCTGACTTGTCGGAAGAGGGTGTACTGGTGGTCCGCAGAGATTGCGGCCCTGCGGATCACCAGCAATAGTGCCCGCCACGCCTACCAGCACTGTAGGCGTAGGCGGCACACCCCCCAAGAGGAAGAGGGTCTCCACCAGGCCCTCAAGGTGGCAAAGAAGGCCCTCCAGGTGGCGATCGCCAAGGCCAAGGATGAGGGACAAGCCTCGTTCTTGGCCACCCTGGATAAGGACCCATGGGGGCGGCCCTACAGGGTAGTGCGCAACAAGATGCGCACTGCCCCCCCCATGGACTCCCTTGAACCCGCCTTGCTGCAGAGGGTCATCGAGGGGCTGTTCCCTCCAGCCCCTGCGATCACTCCTCCATCGATGGCTGAGCCCGTGGAGGAGCCGGATACCGAACTCGTCATTGCGCCAATTAGCGATGACGAGTTCGAGAGGGTAGAGGACCGACTCCGGGGCTGTAAAAAAGCCCCGGGCCCCGATGGAGTCCCCGGTCGCGTCCTCTCCATCAGTCTGAAACATCTCGGGAACCGCCTCAGGCAGATCATGGATGACTGCCTGAGGGAGGGAAGGTTCCCGAGGATATGGAAGGAGGGGAGAGTATGCCTCCTCCGTAAAGAGGGTCGACCCCCCGACTGCCCGTCCGCCTACCGCCCCATCGTGCTGCTGGATGAGGCCGGGAAAATGTTCGAACGTATCCTGGCCTCCCGGATCCTGCAGCACCTGGAGACCGCCGGCCCGAACGTCTCGGAGAGACAGTTCGGGTTCCGGGAGGGGCGGTCTACGCTCGACGCGCTGAAGTCCTTAAGGGACTTCTGTGAAGACGCGTCGGGCAGGGGAGAGGGTGTCGTGGCGGTGTCTTTAGACATCGCCAATGCCTTCGGCACCCTCCCCTATGAGGTGATAAGTGAGGCACTTCGGTATCACGAAGTGCCTCACTACCTGCGGCGGGTCATAGAGCACTACCTTACCGAGAGGGTAGTGCTCTATGAGGGCAAGGAGGGTCGACGGGGGGAAAGGAGGATGGCCTGCGGCGTACCCCAGGGTTCCGTTCTCGGTCCACTTCTTTGGAACCTGGGGTACGACTGGGCCATCAGGGGGGAATTGCTTCCGCGCACAGTCACAATCTGTTATGCGGACGACACGATGGTGGCTGCGCGCGGAAGCAACCTGAGGGAGACCTCAAGGAGGGCGGAGGTGGCGGCCGAGCTGGCGATTCATCGCATTGAGCGGCTCGGATTAAAGGTGGCCCTCCCGAAGACTGAGGGCATAGTCTTCGGGGGGCGAGGGTGGAGGCTGCCGGCGGGCGCGGCGCTCACCCTGGGGGGGGAGGCGGTCATAATTAAGCCCCATATAAAATATCTGGGGCTAATATTGGACCGCAAATGGGATTTCGGGGAGCATTTCTCCAAACTTGCTCCCCGAATAGTGGGTGCCGCCTCGGCACTGGGGCGGCTATTGCCCAATGTGGGTGGGCCAGGCTCCTTATGCCGGCGTTTATACGCCGGCGTGACAAGGAGCATGGCCCTCTACGGGGCCCCAATCTGGGCGGACAAGCTGTCCGCCCGGAACAGGGCCCTGCTGCGGAGGCCCCAGAGGGTTGTGGCCCTCCGGATGGTGAGGGCCTACGTAACCGTGGCCCACGCAGCGGCCTGCCTCCTCGCCTGCACCCCGCCCTGGGAATTGGATGCAGAGGTGCAGGCGGAGACCTATAGGGTTAGGTCTAGGGCCCGGGCGAGGGGTGAACGCCCGGACCCTGAGGAGGTAGAGGAGACGCGCCGAATGACGGAGCGTCGACTGCGGGAACGATGGAAGGCCGACCTGGAGGACTCCCCCTATGGTACTCGTACTATAGGGGCGATCCTCCCGTCGGTTGACCTGTGGTTAGAGAGGGCAGTCGGCGCTACGTCGTTCCGGCTTGTGCAGGTAATGACCGGACATGGGTGTTTCGGTCATTACCTGCACAAAATTGGGAGGGAGCCTACCCCGCAGTGCCATGAGTGCGGCGATCCGGACGACACGGCTCGGCACACCTTTGAGGTGTGCAGCCGTTGGAGTTCGGAGCGCGGCGCCATGGCACTCGCTATACAGCGGGAGGACCTCTCGCTCTACAGCATTGTCTCGGCAATGCTCTGCAGCGAGAGGTCTTGGGAGGCTGTGGCCTCTTTTTGCGAGACGGTTATCTCGCAGAAGGAGGCCGCGGAGCGGGAGCGCGAGGAGTCTCCTCTCGCGCATCCGCTCCGGCGCAGACGGCAGGGGTTGAGGCGGCGGCGTTTTGCCGCGCGCCTCAACCCTTAGTGGCTGCAGGTGGGGGATGGGAGTCCCCTGCCTGCTGTAGGCAAGTCACTCAGCGGTCTGGGAGGGGGGCCACGCGTGCTCGGCCCTTCTCCCCTTTGGCGCGGGGAGCCCCGGCAATGGCTGGGGCAGCCGGACGACGTCGTGGGGAATGCCAATCGCGGGTTCCACGGCGTCCAACCAAACCGGTTTGAGGGTACGCCAAGGTGTTTTTTAGTGGGTAACACTCCCCTACTCCTTCTCGCTCGGAGAAGGGGAGGGGATGTGAGTCCCACATACCCCCCCGTCACTCCCATGGCGGGGGAAATGCGTAAAGCATTTTTCACCTTGCAAAAAAAAAAAAAAAAAAAAAAAAAAAAAAAAAAAGGTTAGGTTAGGTTAGGTTAGGTTAGGTTAGGTTAGGTTAGGTTAGGTTAGGTTAGGTTAGGTTAGGTTAGGTTAGGTTAGGTTAGGTTAGGTTAGGTTAGGTTAGGTTAGGTTAGGTTAGGTTAGGTTAGGTTAGGTTAGGTTAGGTTAGGTTAGGTTAGGTTAGGTTAGGTTAGGTTAGGTTAGGTTAGGTTAGGTTAGGTTGAGGTTGTTTCTCAGGTGTCTGTGAGTGGTTTCGTTTGGTTTTCGGGTTCTGAATATTACATTTTTTTGGCTATCCATTACTGACTTCGATTCTCCTCTTACACTTGACTTGGCTTTGTTTTCCTGACTTTTCGTTTTGCGGTTGGTAATTTTTTGTTGGATTTTGTACGTTTTTGTATATTCTGTGGTTTGTTTATTTGTCTATTTTCCGAGCCCTTTTCAGGGCTAGGAGGTAGCAGAGACTTTGTTTGTGTTGTCGGCATAGGTTCGGTATTTTTCGGAACGAAAGTTTCGAAATTATTGGCCTTGCCAATTTGTAAATATTAACTTTAATTTTTCTTTAATTTTAGGGTTTGTTTACATTTTTCTAAATTAGTTTTGTCGGTGTTGCCAATACCCCACCTTGCCCAGTTTTTGGGCGGGAGTAGCGGCAACGGTTCCGCAAACTATAGCGTTTGATTTTTGTTTATTTTGTATTGGTAGTTGTAAAATTTTATTTTTTGAAAACTTCGAGTTTTTACTCAAAGTTTTCAAAAAGGGTTTCCAACTTTTTTGTGTTTGGTGTCGCTTTTAAATTATTTACAGTCCTTGTAAAAATTTAAAACCCCAAGGGGCGGGTGGAAAATTTAGTTTTTTAAATTTTTTGTTTGTATTTTTTAACTTTTTGACCTCTAGGTCAAAAGTTATTCACATTTAACCTTTGTAAGGTGTTCAGAGATTTTTGATTTACCAACTTAAGGTTTTCACTTGAGTTGGTAAAATCAATATCTTTGAACCTATTAACCTTTTATAGGTTTTTAGGTTTTAAGTAGCGAGGCGCAAGCTACCACTACCTTTTGGTTTTTAAACCAACCTCCTGCGACGTCGGCAAGTGGGTCAAAAGTGGGGACAAACTTTTCCTCACTTTGCTATTTTTTCTATTTCAGGCGCTCAACCCAAGTTTGTATGGGAAAATAGCAAACCGACTCCCACTTGACCACTTTTAAGTTAGGTTTGGTCTAAACTCCGATCTTAGAGGTCGGATTTGGACCAGATTTTGTATTCAGGTAGGAGGGGCCGGCATGGCCTCGCCTACAAAAAAAGGGTTGGGTCCACCGGAGGGGGGAGGAACTACTTCAGGTTCCGACTCCGGGGATGACAGCGTCATTGAGGTCGAAGAGATTCTCATCCCTTCGACCTGCAAAAGGGCGCATACCAATAGGTCGGATGACCCCAAGCCTCCTCAGGGGCCTAAGGTCAACTCGGCGGCGAGGGGGAAGCCCAAGGGGGCTTACGCGGGCTTGGCGGCGGCAAGGTTAAGAGCAAAGCTCTATCAGCTCGAGCCTCATTTCGAGGAGGGAGCTGATCCTGATCCTGCCGCCAAGTACAGGAGGGACTTTCCCGAACTCCGCCCCAAGGGTGGAAAGGGGGGAAGGAAGGGGGAAGGTGCCAAGGGTGGCAATCGCTCTCGCTCGGTCTCGCGCTCGCGCTCGGTGTCGCTTTCCCGATCGGCCTCGCGTTCCCCCGAGCCCATGGATGGCCTAGAGGGTCGGCAGGAGGCTGACCCAATAGACGCCACCCGTATGGCGGCGAGGGATATCCTCGAGGCCGCTAGGGTATCCGGAAACTTGAAGGGGGAGGTATGGGGGCGGATGAACCGGGCCTGCCACACCATTCTGGGGTCGATGGACGAGGTCGAGGCGGCCAGGTCCGAGAGCGAGGAGATCCGCATCCTGAAAGCGGATAATAAACGGATGCGGGAGCAACTCGCTCTCAACTCGGCGGAATTGAAGGCGCTCCGCACCGCCTTCAGTGAGCGGGAGATCCCGGCTGCTCCGGCGCCCGTTGCTGCCGCCCTGCAGTTCGGCACCGCCGAACTGACCGAGGCCATCGAGGAGATGAAGCGAGACCTGTTCCTCAGCCTCGGGAGGATGGTTAATGATAGAATAGAGGAGGTGAGCAGGCGCCTCCCGGCGGAGCCCATCCTCCGCCCCCCGTTGGCGCACGACAAGCGGGCCGTAAAGCCCGCTGTGGCGGCCCCCGCCCCCCCCCAGCGGAAGGTTGCAGGGCCTGCCCCGCCGCCTCCGGCCCTGGTTAAAGCTCTCGAGCCAGTAGCCAGGGCCAGACTAGGCGATGGGCAGCCGAAAACAAAGGTGGCCAAGAAGGCGGCGGCTCCACCCCCTGCCCCTGTTCAGGCCCCCAGGAAGCCCGCTAAGGCCGCCAAGGCTGCCCCGGCCCCGAGAGCCGTTCGGCCCTCGGAGGGAGGACCCGGCCCCTCGGGCCAAACGCCACCTCCGCCCACGCAGATGTCGTGGTCGCAGGTGGTGAAGAAGAAGGGGAAGGGGAAAGCCAAGCCCCCCCCCCCTCCCCCTAGCAAGAAGGCCGGGAAGGCGGCGACCGGGCCCAGACCCGTGAAGCTGTCCGTCCCCAAGACGGCGGCAGTGGTGGTCTCCCTCAAGCCGGGGGCCACCACCACTCTGCAGGCCACCATGGCTAAGGCCATCAACGGCCTTAGCCTCAAGGAGGTGGGCCTGCAGAGCGTGAGGGTCAGGACCTCGATGACGGGGTCCCGAGTCATCGAGGTCCCAGGGGAGAGAGGCCACGAAATCGCCGACACCCTGGCAGCCAAGCTGCAAGGGATAGTCGGCGATGACGCTGACGTGAGCCGCCCCGTCAAGATGGCCGGCATTCAAATCGCCGGCCTGGACGAGTCGGCCACGAAGGAGTCGGTGGCGCAGGCCGTCGCCGCGGCGGGAGCGTGCCTGCCCGCGCAGGTGAAGGTGGGGGCTGTCCGCGCCCTATACGATGGCACTGGGTCAGTCTTGGTCCAGTGCCCCGTGCTGGCTGCGGTGGCCCTACAGAAGGCAGGCAGGATCCTGGTGGGCTGGGCCTCCGCCAGGGTCACAACAGTGGGGCCGACACCGATGAGGTGTTTCATGTGCTACGGTGTCGGCCACTCGAGGGAGCTGTGCCCCTCCAAAATAGACCGGAGCAATTACTGCTTCCGGTGCAGCAAGGAGGGGCACAAAATGGGGGAGTGCTGGGAGAAGGCGTGGTGTGCCGTGTGCCACCAGGCCAAACTCCCGGCCAAGCACATGCTGGGGGGAAAGAACTGTTTCCCCCCAGTAACGAAGGGAAGGGAGACGAGACCGCAGCGGCCCCGCCCCCCCGTTCCGAGTACAGACGCCCCCGCGGAAGCAGCCGCCGGCCGGGCCATCGAAGTGACCCGCATGGAGCTCTAAATGCCAGCACACCATTTAGAGCTCCTGCAGGTCAACGTCAATCACTCCGCCAGAGCACAAGACTTGCTCATGCAAGCTATGGCGGAGTGGTCGATTGACGTTGCGGTGGTGGCGGAGCCCTACTTCGTCCCTCCCCTACCCAATTGGGTAGGGTCGACGGACGAGTGGGTTGCCGTGGTTGTGCCGGCGGTCGGCAACGGTCCCCCCCTTATCAGGTTAGAGGGCGGCCCAGGGTTTGTGGCGGCCAAATGGGGGAGTGACACCGTACTTGTTGCGGTGTACTTCTCCCCCAATAGGCCGCTGGCCGCCTTCGAGGTCTTCCTGGGGGTCCTGGGGGGGGTCGTGCGGAGGGCGGCCCCGCGCCAAATAATAGTCCTGGGGGACCTCAACGCCAAAAGCGCGGCGTGGGGTTCCCCCATAACGGACGCGCGCGGGGGTGTGCTGAGGGATTGGGTGGCGGCAACGGGCCTAGTGGTCCTAAACCAGGGCAGCGCCAACACTTGCGTGCGGCGGCAGGGGGGGTCCATCGTGGACGTAACGTTCGCGACCCCTGCCATTTCCGCACGCCTAACGGGTTGGCGTGTCCTGGAGGACGTGGAGACCCTCTCTGACCATCTGTACATCAGATTGAGGGTCTCCACAAGAGGGGGCCAGCCGCCACCCATCCCAGGGGGGGGGCGTAGAGGGGGGGCGGAAGAGTTCCCCAAGTGGTCCCTGTCCCTTCTGGACAGGGCCAAGGCGGACGAGGCGGCGATGGTGGAGGCATGGTGTGCTGCCCCACCCGCCGCCTTAGGTGTGGAGGAGAGGGCCAGCCGGTTCCGCTCGGCGTTACAGGCCGTCTGCGGAGCCGCCATGCCCCGGGCGAGGCGCCTTTTTGCCCGGAGGAAGGTATACTGGTGGTCCGCAGATATTGCGGCCCTGCGGACCACCAGTAACAGTGCCCGCCGCGCCTACCAACACTGTAGGCGCAGGCGGCACACCGCCGAGGAGGAGGAGGGGCTCTACGAGGCCCTCAAAGAAGCTAAGGGGGCCCTCGTCCTGTCCATAGCGAAGGCCAAGGATGACGCACACGAGTCATTCTTGGCCACGCTGGACGGGGATCCGTGGGGGAGGCCGTACAGGGTGGTGCGCAACAAAATGCGCACCGCCCCCCCCATGGACTCCTTGGAGCCCCCCCTCCTGAGGAGGGTCATCGAGGGACTGTTTCCGGCAGCTCCCTCGATAACTCCCCCGGTGATGACCGAGCCACCGGGGGACTTGGAGGACCCACTCGAACTCGCCATCGCGCCGGTAAGCGATGACGAGTTCGACAGGGCGGTGGACCGGCTCCGGGGCTGCAAGAAAGCCCCGGGGCCCGACGGAGTACCGGGTAAGGTGCTCCCCATCGCCCTTAAACACCTCGGGGACCGACTCAGGCAGTTGATGGACGACTGCCTGAGGGAGGGACGGTTCCCGAGGGTGTGGAAGGAGGGGAGGCTCTGCCTCCTCCGAAAAGAGGGTCGACCCCCCGACAGTCCTTCTGCCTATCGCCCCATAGTGCTGCTGGATGAGGCCGGGAAGATGATGGAGAGGATCCTGGCCTACAGGATCCAGCAGCACTTGGAGACCGCCGGCCCGAACGTCTCAGACAGACAGTTCGGGTTTAGGGAAGGGCGGTCTACGCTCGACGCGCTGAAGTCCCTTAGGGACTTCTGTGAGTACGCGTCGAGCAGAGGGGAGGGTGTAGTGGCGGTGTCGTTGGACATCGCCAACGCGTTTGGCACCCTCCCCTATGGGGTGATAAGGGAGGCACTAATTTACCATCAAGTGCCTCCCTACCTGCGGCGGATCATAGAGCACTACCTCACCGAGCGGGTAGTGCTCTATGAGCAGAGGGACGGTCGACGGGGGTCGACGGAGATGGCCTGTGGCGTACCCCAAGGTTCCGTGCTCGGTCCGCTTTTATGGAACCTGGGGTACGATTGGGCCATCAGGGGGGAGTTGCTCCCACGGACGGCCACCATCTGCTATGCAGATGACACCATGGTGGCCGTGCGTGGGACCGACATGAGGGAGGCGCTGTGCCGGGCGGAAGCGGCGGCCGAGCTGACCATTTACCGGATTGGTCGGCTCGGCCTGAGGGTGGCCCTCCCGAAGACTGAGGCGATAGTCTTCGGGGGGCGGGGGTGGAGGCTGCAAGCGGGCGCGGCGCTCACCTTGGGGGGGGAGTCGGTCCCGATCAAGCCCCATATAAAATATCTGGGGCTTGTCCTGGACCGACGCTGGAATTTCGGGGAGCACTTTTCACAGTTAGCTCCCCGAATTGTGGGCGCCGCGTCGGCGCTGGGTCGGCTTCTGCCGAACGTGGGTGGGCCGGGCTCCTTGTGCCGCCGGCTATATGCCGGCGTTACAAGGAGCATGGCTCTGTACGGGGCCCCCATCTGGGCGGACAAGCTGTCCGCCCGGAACAGGGCCCTGCTACAGAGGCCACAGCGGGTGGTGGCCCTCCGAATTGTGAGGGCCTACATGACGGTGGCCCACGCCGCGGCCTGCCTCCTCGCCTGCACCCCGCCCTGGGAGTTGGACGCAGAGGTGCAGGCAGAGACCTATGCAGTTAGGTCCAGGGCCCGGGCGAGGGGAGAACGCCCGGACCCTGAGGAGGTTGAGGAGACGCGCCGGATGATGGAGCGCCGACTGCGGGACAGGTGGAAGGCGAACCTGGAGGACGCCCCCTATGGAACCCGGACCATAGGGGCGATCCTCCCGTCGCTTGACACCTGGTTGGGGAGGGCAGTCGGTGCTACATCATACCGGCTTGTGCAGGTATTGACCGGACACGGATGCTTCGGTCATTACCTGCACAACATTGGGAGGGAGCCCGGTCCGCAGTGCCATGAGTGCGGCGATCCGGACGACACGGCTCAGCACACCCTCGAGGTGTGCAGCCGGTGGAGTGCGGAGCGCCGCACTATGGCACTAGCCATAGGGCGACAGGACCTCTCCCTGCACAGCGTTGTGTCTGCAATGCTGTGCAGCGACGGGTCCTGGAGGGCTGTGGCCTCCTTCTGCGAGTATGTCATCTCGCAGAAGGAGGCCTCGGAGCGTGAGCGCGAGGAGTCTCCTCACGCGCATCCGCTCCGGCGTAGACGGCGGGGGGTGAGGCGGCGGCGTTTTGCCGCTCGCCTCAACCCTTAGTGGCTGCGGGTGGGGGATGGGAGTCCCTCGCCCGCCGTAGGCTAGCCACTGGGCGGTCTGGGAGAGGGGCCACGCGTACTCGGCCTCTCTCTCCCTCGACGCGGGAAGCCCCGGCAAATGGCTGGGGCGGCCGGTAGACGTCGTGGAGAAAGCTTTGGCGGGTTCCACGGCGTCTTGCCAATCCGGCAGGGGGGTACGCCAGGGTGGTTTTTAGTGGGTTGCGCTCCGATGCCCCCTCTCATTCGGAGGGGGGGTGACGGGGTGAGTCCCACATATCCCCTCGCCACTCCCATGGTGAGGGGAATGCATAAAGCATTTTCCACCCTGTCAAAAAAAAAAAAAAAAAAAAAAAAAAAAAAAAAAAAAAAAAAAGGTTAGGTTAGGTTAGGTTAGGTTAGGTTAGGTTAGGTTAGGTTAGGTTAGGTTAGGTTAGGTTAGGTTAGGTTAGGTTAGGTTAGGTTAGGTTAGGTTAGGTTAGGTTAGGTTAGGTTAGGTTAGGTTAGGTTAGGTTAGGTTAGGTTAGGTTAGGTTAGGTTAGGTTAGGTTAGGTTAGGTTAGGTTAGGTTAGGTTAGGTTAGGTTAGGTTAGGTTAGGTTAGGTTAGGTTAGGTTAGGTTAGGTTAGGTTAGGTTAGGTTAGGTTAGGTTAGGTTAGGTTAGGTTAGGTTAGGTTAGGTTAGGTTAGGTTAGGTTAGGTTAGGTTAGGTTAGGTTAGGTTAGGTTAGGTTAGGTTAGGTTAGGTTAGGTTAGGTTAGGTTAGGTTAGGTTAGGTTAGGTTAGGTTAGGTTAGGTTAGGTTAGGTTAGGTTAGGTTAGGTTAGGTTAGGTTAGGTTAGGTTAGGTTAGGTTAGGTTAGGTTAGGTTAGGTTAGGTTAGGTTAGGTTAGGTTAGGTTAGGTTAGGTTAGGTTAGGTTAGGTTAGGTTAGGTTAGGTTGGTTTTAGTGGGTATTCCGGCCACTCTGGTTGGTGAGTCCCACATAACCATCCCCCCCTGGATGGTATGCGTAAATGCATTTCCCCAGCGTAACAAAAAAAAAAAAAAAAAAAAAAAAAAAGGTTAGGTTAGGTTAGGTTAGGTTAGGTTAGGTTAGGTTAGGTTAGGTTAGGTTAGGTTAGGTTAGGTTAGGTTAGGTTAGGTTAGGTTAGGTTAGGTTAGGTTAGGTTAGGTTAGGTTAGGTTAGGTTAGGTTAGGTTAGGTTAGGTTAGGTTAGGTTAGGTTAGGTTAGGTTAGGTTAGGTTAGGTTAGGTTAGGTTAGGTTAGGTTAGGTTAGGTTAGGTTAGGTTAGGTTAGGTTAGGTTAGGTTAGGTTAGGTTAGGTTAGGTTAGGTTAGGTTAGGTTAGGTTAGGTTAGGTTAGGTTAGGTTAGGTTAGGTTAGGTTAGGTTAGGTTAGGTTAGGTTAGGTTAGGTTAGGTTAGGTTAGGTTAGGTTAGGTTAGGTTAGGTTAGGTTAGGTTAGGTTAGGTTAGGTTAGGTTAGGTTAGGTTAGGTTAGGTTAGGTTAGGTTAGGTTAGGTTAGGTTAGGTTAGGTTAGGTTAGGTTAGGTTAGGTTAGGTTAGGTTAGGTTAGGTTAGGTTAGGTTAGGTTAGGTTAGGTTAGGTTAGGTTAGGTTAGGTTAGGTTAGGTTAGGTTAGGTTAGGTTAGGTTAGGTTAGGTTAGGTTAGGTTAGGTTAGGTTAGGTTAGGTTAGGTTAGGTTAGGTTAGGTTAGGTTAGGTTAGGTTAGGTTAGGTTAGGTTAGGTTAGGTTAGGTTAGGTTAGGTTAGGTTAGGTTAGGTTAGGTTAGGTTAGGTTAGGTTAGGTTAGGTTAGGTTAGGTTAGGTTAGGTTAGGTTAGGTTAGGTTAGGTTAGGTTAGGTTAGGTTAGGTTAGGTTAGGTTAGGTTAGGTTAGGTTAGGTTAGGTTAGGTTAGGTTAGGTTAGGTTAGGTTAGGTTAGGTTAGGTTAGGTTAGGTTAGGTTAGGTTAGGTTAGGTTAGGTTAGGTTAGGTTAGGTTAGGTTAGGTTAGGTTAGGTTAGGTTAGGTTAGGTTAGGTTAGGTTAGGTTAGGTTAGGTTAGGTTAGGTTAGGTTAGGTTAGGTTAGGTTAGGTTAGGTTAGGTTAGGTTAGGTTAGGTTAGGTTAGGTTAGGTTAGGTTAGGTTAGGTTAGGTTAGGTTAGGTTAGGTTAGGTTAGGTTAGGTTAGGTTAGGTTAGGTTAGGTTAGGTTAGGTTAGGTTAGGTTAGGTTAGGTTAGGTTAGGTTAGGTTAGGTTAGGTTAGGTTAGGTTAGGTTAGGTTAGGTTAGGTTAGGTTAGGTTAGGTTAGGTTAGGTTAGGTTAGGTTAGGTTAGGTTAGGTTAGGTTAGGTTAGGTTAGGTTAGGTTAGGTTAGGTTAGGTTAGGTTAGGTTAGGTTAGGTTAGGTTAGGTTAGGTTAGGTTAGGTTAGGTTAGGTTAGGTTAGGTTAGGTTAGGTTAGGTTAGGTTAGGTTAGGTTAGGTTAGGTTAGGTTAGGTTAGGTTAGGTTAGGTTAGGTTAGGTTAGGTTAGGTTAGGTTAGGTTAGGTTAGGTTAGGTTAGGTTAGGTTAGGTTAGGTTAGGTTAGGTTAGGTTAGGTTAGGTTAGGTTAGGTTAGGTTAGGTTAGGTTAGGTTAGGTTAGGTTAGGTTAGGTTAGGTTAGGTTAGGTTAGGTTAGGTTAGGTTAGGTTAGGTTAGGTTAGGTTAGGTTAGGTTAGGTTAGGTTAGGTTAGGTTAGGTTAGGTTAGGTTAGGTTAGGTTAGGTTAGGTTAGGTTAGGTTAGGTTAGGTTAGGTTAGGTTAGGTTAGGTTAGGTTAGGTTAGGTTAGGTTAGGTTAGGTTAGGTTAGGTTAGGTTAGGTTAGGTTAGGTTAGGTTAGGTTAGGTTAGGTTAGGTTAGGTTAGGTTAGGTTAGGTTAGGTTAGGTTAGGTTAGGTTAGGTTAGGTTAGGTTAGGTTAGGTTAGGTTAGGTTAGGTTAGGTTAGGTTAGGTTAGGTTAGGTTAGGTTAGGTTAGGTTAGGTTAGGTTAGGTTAGGTTAGGTTAGGTTAGGTTAGGTTAGGTTAGGTTAGGTTAGGTTAGGTTAGGTTAGGTTAGGTTAGGTTAGGTTAGGTTAGGTTAGGTTAGGTTAGGTTAGGTTAGGTTAGGTTAGGTTAGGTTAGGTTAGGTTAGGTTAGGTTAGGTTAGGTTAGGTTAGGTTAGGTTAGGTTAGGTTAGGTTAGGTTAGGTTAGGTTAGGTTAGGTTAGGTTAGGTTAGGTTAGGTTAGGTTAGGTTAGGTTAGGTTAGGTTAGGTTAGGTTAGGTTAGGTTAGGTTAGGTTAGGTTAGGTTAGGTTAGGTTAGGTTAGGTTAGGTTAGGTTAGGTTAGGTTAGGTTAGGTTAGGTTAGGTTAGGTTAGGTTAGGTTAGGTTAGGTTAGGTTAGGTTAGGTTAGGTTAGGTTAGGTTAGGTTAGGTTAGGTTAGGTTAGGTTAGGTTAGGTTAGGTTAGGTTAGGTTAGGTTAGGTTAGGTTAGGTTAGGTTAGGTTAGGTTAGGTTAGGTTAGGTTAGGTTAGGTTAGGTTAGGTTAGGTTAGGTTAGGTTAGGTTAGGTTAGGTTAGGTTAGGTTAGGTTAGGTTAGGTTAGGTTAGGTTAGGTTAGGTTAGGTTAGGTTAGGTTAGGTTAGGTTAGGTTAGGTTAGGTTAGGTTAGGTTAGGTTAGGTTAGGTTAGGTTAGGTTAGGTTAGGTTAGGTTAGGTTAGGTTAGGTTAGGTTAGGTTAGGTTAGGTTAGGTTAGGTTAGGTTAGGTTAGGTTAGGTTAGGTTAGGTTAGGTTAGGTTAGGTTAGGTTAGGTTAGGTTAGGTTAGGTTAGGTTAGGTTAGGTTAGGTTAGGTTAGGTTAGGTTAGGTTAGGTTAGGTTAGGTTAGGTTAGGTTAGGTTAGGTTAGGTTAGGTTAGGTTAGGTTAGGTTAGGTTAGGTTAGGTTAGGTTAGGTTAGGTTAGGTTAGGTTAGGTTAGGTTAGGTTAGGTTAGGTTAGGTTAGGTTAGGTTAGGTTAGGTTAGGTTAGGTTAGGTTAGGTTAGGTTAGGTTAGGTTAGGTTAGGTTAGGTTAGGTTAGGTTAGGTTAGGTTAGGTTAGGTTAGGTTAGGTTAGGTTAGGTTAGGTTAGGTTAGGTTAGGTTAGGTTAGGTTAGGTTAGGTTAGGTTAGGTTAGGTTAGGTTAGGTTAGGTTAGGTTAGGTTAGGTTAGGTTAGGTTAGGTTAGGTTAGGTTAGGTTAGGTTAGGTTAGGTTAGGTTAGGTTAGGTTAGGTTAGGTTAGGTTAGGTTAGGTTAGGTTAGGTTAGGTTAGGTTAGGTTAGGTTAGGTTAGGTTAGGTTAGGTTAGGTTAGGTTAGGTTAGGTTAGGTTAGGTTAGGTTAGGTTAGGTTAGGTTAGGTTAGGTTAGGTTAGGTTAGGTTAGGTTAGGTTAGGTTAGGTTAGGTTAGGTTAGGTTAGGTTAGGTTAGGTTAGGTTAGGTTAGGTTAGGTTAGGTTAGGTTAGGTTAGGTTAGGTTAGGTTAGGTTAGGTTAGGTTAGGTTAGGTTAGGTTAGGTTAGGTTAGGTTAGGTTAGGTTAGGTTAGGTTAGGTTAGGTTAGGTTAGGTTAGGTTAGGTTAGGTTAGGTTAGGTTAGGTTAGGTTAGGTTAGGTTAGGTTAGGTTAGGTTAGGTTAGGTTAGGTTAGGTTAGGTTAGGTTAGGTTAGGTTAGGTTAGGTTAGGTTAGGTTAGGTTAGGTTAGGTTAGGTTAGGTTAGGTTAGGTTAGGTTAGGTTAGGTTAGGTTAGGTTAGGTTAGGTTAGGTTAGGTTAGGTTAGGTTAGGTTAGGTTAGGTTAGGTTAGGTTAGGTTAGGTTAGGTTAGGTTAGGTTAGGTTAGGTTAGGTTAGGTTAGGTTAGGTTAGGTTAGGTTAGGTTAGGTTAGGTTAGGTTAGGTTAGGTTAGGTTAGGTTAGGTTAGGTTAGGTTAGGTTAGGTTAGGTTAGGTTAGGTTAGGTTAGGTTAGGTTAGGTTAGGTTAGGTTAGGTTAGGTTAGGTTAGGTTAGGTTAGGTTAGGTTAGGTTAGGTTAGGTTAGGTTAGGTTAGGTTAGGTTAGGTTAGGTTAGGTTAGGTTAGGTTAGGTTAGGTTAGGTTAGGTTAGGTTAGGTTAGGTTAGGTTAGGTTAGGTTAGGTTAGGTTAGGTTAGGTTAGGTTAGGTTAGGTTAGGTTAGGTTAGGTTAGGTTAGGTTAGGTTAGGTTAGGTTAGGTTAGGTTAGGTTAGGTTAGGTTAGGTTAGGTTAGGTTAGGTTCGGCGGGTCATAGGGCACTACCTAACCGGGAGGGTAGTGCTCTATGAGGAAAAAGACGGTCGGCGAGGGGTCAGGGAGATGGCCTGTGGCGTGCCCCAGGGTTCCGTACTCGGCCCATTATTGTGGAACCTGGGGTACGACTGGGCAATCAGGGGGGCGTTGATCCCACGGACGGCCGTTATTTGTTACGCAGATGACACAATGGTGGCCGTGCGTGGGACCGACTTGAGGGAGGCCATGAGGAGGGCGGAGGTGGCAGCCGAGCTGACAATTTCCCGTATCGAGCAGCTCGGCCTAAAGGTGGCTCTCCCGAAGACTGAGGCGATAGTCTTCGGGGGGCGGGGAAGGGGGTGGAGGCTGCCGGCGGGTGCAGCGCTCACTTTGGGGGGGGAAACGGTCCAGATAAAACCCCATATCAAGTACTTGGGGCTTACACTGGACCGTAAATGGGATTTTGGGGAGCACTTCGTAAGACTGGCTCCCCGAATCGTGGGCGCCGCCTCGGCTCTAGGCCGTTTGTTGCCCAATGTGGGCGGTCCAGGCTCCCTATGCCGGCGTCTTTACGCCGGCGTTACTAGGAGCATGGCCCTCTATGGGGCCCCAATTTGGGCCGATAAGCTGTCCGCCCGAAACAAGGCCCTGCTGAGAAGGCCCCAGCGGGTGGTGGCCCTCAGAATTGTGAGGGCCTACATGACTGTGGCCCACGCCGCGGCCTGCCTCCTCGCCTGCACCCCACCCTGGGAGTTGGATGCAGAGGTGCAGGCGGAGACCTACCGACTTAGGTCAAGGGCCCGGGCGAGGGGTGAACGCCCGGACCCTGAGGAGTTGGAAGAGACGCGCCGTATGACGGAGCGCCGACTGCGAGATAGATGGAAAAGCGACCTCGAGGACTCCCCCTATGGTACTCGTACTATAGGGGCGATTCTAGGGTCGCTGGACCTATGGTTGGAAAGGGCAGTCGGCGCTACGTCGTACAGGCTTGTGCAGGTGATGACCGGACATGGGTGTTTCGGTCATTACCTGCACAAGATTGGGAGGGAGCCTGGCCCACAGTGCCATGAGTGCGGCGATCCGGACGATACGGCTCAACACACCCTCGAGGTGTGCAGTCGTTGGAGCTCGGAGCGCAGCACCATGGCACTAGCCATAGGGCAGTGGGACCTCTCCCTGCACAGCGTTGTCTCTGCAATGCTGTGCAGTGACAGGTCCTGGAAGGCTGTGGCCTCCTTTTGTGAGTCAGTTATCTCGCATAAGGAGGCCGCGGAGCGGGAGCGCGAGGAATCTCCTCTCGCGCATCCCCTCCGGCGCAGACGGCAAGGGTTGAGGCGGCGGCGGTTTGCCGCCCGCCTCAACCCTTAGTGGCTGCAGGTGGGGGATGGGAGTCCCCCACCTGCCATAGGCTAGTCACTGGGCGGTCTGGGAGAAGGGCCACGCGTGCTCGGCCCCTCTCTCCATCGGCGCAGGTAGCCCCGAAACCAGCTGGGGCTGCCGGAAGGCGTCGTGGCCAGTGCTTGCGGTTCCACGGCGTCTTGCCAAACCGGCAGGAGGGTACGCCAGGGTGGTTTTTAGTGGGTTGCGCTCCGTTGCCTCCTCTCATTCGGAGGGGGGGTGACGGGGTGAGTCCCACATATCCCCTCGCCACTCCCATGGTGAGGGGAATGCATAAAGCATTTTCCACCCTGCCAAAAAAAAAAAAAAAAAAAAAAAAAAAAAAAGGTTAGGTTAGGTTAGGTTAGGTTAGGTTAGGTTAGGTTAGGTTAGGTTAGGTTAGGTTAGGTTAGGTTAGGTTAGGTTAGGTTAGGTTAGGTTAGGTTAGGTTAGGTTAGGTTAGGTTAGGTTAGGTTAGGTTAGGTTAGGTTAGGTTAGGTTAGGTTAGGTTAGGTTAGGTTAGGTTAGGTTAGGTTAGGTTAGGTTAGGTTAGGTTAGGTTAGGTTAGGTTAGGTTAGGTTAGGTTAGGTTAGGTTAGGTTAGGTTAGGTTAGGTTAGGTTAGGTTAGGTTAGGTTAGGTTAGGTTAGGTTAGGTTAGGTTAGGTTAGGTTAGGTTAGGTTAGGTTAGGTTAGGTTAGGTTAGGTTAGGTTAGGTTAGGTTAGGTTAGGTTAGGTTAGGTTAGGTTAGGTTAGGTTAGGTTAGGTTAGGTTAGGTTAGGTTAGGTTAGGTTAGGTTAGGTTAGGTTAGGTTAGGTTAGGTTAGGTTAGGTTAGGTTAGGTTAGGTTAGGTTAGGTTAGGTTAGGTTAGGTTAGGTTAGGTTAGGTTAGGTTAGGTTAGGTTAGGTTAGGTTAGGTTAGGTTAGGTTAGGTTAGGTTAGGTTAGGTTAGGTTAGGTTAGGTTAGGTTAGGTTAGGTTAGGTTAGGTTAGGTTAGGTTAGGTTAGGTTAGGTTAGGTTAGGTTAGGTTAGGTTAGGTTAGGTTAGGTTAGGTTAGGTTAGGTTAGGTTAGGTTAGGTTAGGTTAGGTTAGGTTAGGTTAGGTTAGGTTAGGTTAGGTTAGGTTAGGTTAGGTTAGGTTAGGTTAGGTTAGGTTAGGTTAGGTTAGGTTAGGTTAGGTTAGGTTAGGTTAGGTTAGGTTAGGTTAGGTTAGGTTAGGTTAGGTTAGGTTAGGTTAGGTTAGGTTAGGTTAGGTTAGGTTAGGTTAGGTTAGGTTAGGTTAGGTTAGGTTAGGTTAGGTTAGGTTAGGTTAGGTTAGGTTAGGTTAGGTTAGGTTAGGTTAGGTTAGGTTAGGTTAGGTTAGGTTAGGTTAGGTTAGGTTAGGTTAGGTTAGGTTAGGTTAGGTTAGGTTAGGTTAGGTTAGGTTAGGTTAGGTTAGGTTAGGTTAGGTTAGGTTAGGTTAGGTTAGGTTAGGTTAGGTTAGGTTAGGTTAGGTTAGGTTAGGTTAGGTTAGGTTAGGTTAGGTTAGGTTAGGTTAGGTTAGGTTAGGTTAGGTTAGGTTAGGTTAGGTTAGGTTAGGTTAGGTTAGGTTAGGTTAGGTTGAGGTCTATTTTGGAGGTGCTTGCACGGATTATTGCGATTTTCGAAACCATAATACTACATTTTTTTGGCATTCGTTTTCGGTTTTTGATCCTGCATTACACGTTGATTTGGCTTTGTTATTCGGTTTTTTGGTTTTTGCACTTGGTTGGTTTTCGTCGGTTTGTTTACCTTTTTCTAACGCAGAAATAAAATTGTTGCCGTTGTCGTACCGAGCCCTTTTTAGGGCTGGGAGGTAGCGGCAATAGTCGACTTTCGCGTGGAAAGGGTGGCAAGATTGTCGAATTTTTTGTTTTGGTTTTTTAGGTTTTTGAAAATTGTAAATTTTTGCCCTTAATTTTTTATAAATTTTGGGTTTGTTTACATTTTTCAAAAATAGTTTTGTCGGGGTTGCCAACATCCTTAATTGCCCATTTTTTGGGCGGGTATAGCGGCAACGGTTCCGCAAACTATAGAGTCGGTCCCGTTTATTTCGGTTTAAGGAGACTAGAATTATAAAATTTCGGAAATTGTGAGTTTTTGCTCAAAATTTTCGGAAGGATTTTTCTAGTCCCTTCAGTTTGGGGGTAGTTTTAAAAAAGTTGCGCTTCTCGTATCTTTTTGAAACTTTTTGTAGGTGTAGTAAATTTTGTTTTCTAAATCTTCGTGAAAGATCCAAGACTCTGTGATTTTTGAGTCAAGAGTTATTGACCTACTAGTGAGGAGAGGGATCAATTTCTTGGACTTCACTTTTTTTCAAAATTTTACCTTTTTAGTTTTTTGTTAATTTCTTTTAACCTATTCATCTTTGGTGAATACAAGACGTATTAGAAAATAGACCAAAAAATCTTCTATTTTTTGGTCATTTTTCTAGGTCGCTACGACCTCGGGAAGTGGCCCGAAAAAAGCGGCAAACTTTTTCTCTGATTGCTCAGAGAAAAATTTCAGGCGCTAAATCGGGTTTTATATGGGAAAGTCTAAATCCGACTCGCACTTGACCATTTCAAGGTTAGGTTAGGTCTTAGTTTTGATCGTAGTAGTCGGATTTAGACCAAATTTGGGAATTAGGTGGAAGGGGTCAGTATGGCTTCTGACACTGAGAAAGGGGGGGATCCACTGGAGGAAGGGGGAGAAATCCTCACCTCTGGGTGTGAGTCGGAGGACTCGTTAGATGTTTATGAGAGGGTCCCTCATGCCTCTAAGAGGGGTCATGAGGATGATGAGGAGGGTGATCTAAGGCACGTGTACGGGCCAAAGATCAACTCCGCCCGTAGAGGAAAGCCCAAGGGGGCATATGCGGGGTTGGCTGCAGCAAGGGCCAAGCTACAAGAGTCGGACATTTATCAGTTCGAGGAAGAAGCGGACGCTGCCGCCGCATACCGAAAGGACTTTCCTGAGCTCCGCCCCAAGGGGGGGAAGGAGGTTAAGGGAACGAATGGAGGGAAAAAGGGAGGAAAGGTGCGCTCGCGTTCGCGATCACCAACCTCCCCCTCGCGCCGGGAAAGCCCGATAGAATTTCTGCGGTTTTCAGATCCAATCGAGGCAACCCGACAGGCAGCGAGGGAGATTTTAGAGGGGGCCCGAAGATCCGGTAATTTGAAGGGAGATGTGTGGGGCGCGATGAATCGTGCCTGCCACACGATTTTAGACTCGATGGACGACGTCGAGGCCGCCAAGTCGGAAAGTGAGGAGATCCGCATCCTTAAAGCGGACAATAAGAGGATGCGGGAGCAACTCACTCACTGCTTGGCGGAACTGAAGGCGCTCCGGACTGCGTTCTCGGAGCGGGAGATTCCGGCGTCTCCGGCCCCGCCACCCAAAGCGTCCTTGCAGTTTTCTGCTGCGGACCTGGCGGAGGCGATCGGAGAACTAAAGAAGGAACTGTTCGTCTCCTTGGGGGGCATGATCAATGCCCGCCTTGAGGAGGTGAACAGGCGCCTGCCGCCTGAGCCGATTTTCCGCCCCCCGTTGGCGGCTGATAGGAGGGTGGTGGGATCGGCTGTGCCAGCCCTTCCCAAAGTGAGGACGGTCTCACCTGCCCCACCTAGGATGAGGACTGCTTCGCCTGCCCCACCTAAGGTGAGGACTACTCAGCCTGAGGCAGTAGCAAGACTGGGGGACGGGAGGCCGCAAAAGGCCAAGACTGCCAAAAAGGCAGTTGCCCCCGCCCGCCAAGCTCCAGTCCCGGCCCCGCGAGCCGCCCCGAGAGTTGCTCGGTCGTCGGAAGGAGGATCATGCCCCTCGACCCAAACGCCACGTCCACCTAAGGAATCCTGGGTGGATGTGGTAAAGAAGGGGAAAGGGAAGGGGAAGGGCACGGCGAAGGCCAAGCCTGCCCCCTCGACAAGAGCGCCCAAAGCGCCACCCAAGAAAAAGACGGCAGCGCCTAAGGTGAGGGCGCTGGCCGTTCCAAGGACGGCGGCGGTGGTGGTTTCATTAAAAAAGGATGCCACCAACACCACCACGCTACAGGCCACTATGGCCAGGGCGATCAACGCCCTGAGCTTGGAGGAAGTGGGCCTGCAGCATGTAAAGGTCAGGTCCTCTATGACGGGGGCCCGTGTAATCGAAGTCCCCGGAGAGGACCAGGAGAATGCGGCTGATAATCTTGCTGCTAAACTGCAGCAGATTGTAGGTGACGTGGCCGACGTGAGCCGCGTAACAAAAAAGACCGGACTCCAAATCGCCGGCCTAGATGAGTCGGCGACAAAGGAGTCCGTGGCGCTGGCCGTTGCCAATGCAGGAGCCTGTGACCAGGCCCAAATAAAGGTAGGGGGCATTCGCCCCCTGTACGACGGAACTGGATCTGTTTTGATCCAGTGCCCAGTGCGGGTGGCCAAAGCCCTCCTGGCGATAGGGCGGATCAAGGTGGGTTGGGCGTCCGCCAAGATCAATAGGATCGGACCAGCACCTATGCGGTGCTACAGATGCATGGGTGTTGGTCACACACGAGAGACATGCCCCTCCAGCGTTGACCGGTCAAAATCCTGCTACCGGTGCAGCAGGGAGGGGCACATAGCAAGAGAATGCTGGGAAGAAAAGGCATGGTGCGTGGTGTGCGCCCATGCAAAACTTCCAGCTGACCACTCTATGGGGGGAGATAGTTGTTTCCCCCCGGAAACTAGAGGTAGGGACCTAAGGACGCGACCCCCCCGTCGTCCTCAGCCTCCCCCTTCCCACACAGAGGTAGCCGCTGGCCGGCTAGCAGAGGACAACCGCATGGACCACTAAATGCCAGCACACCGGCATTTAGAGGTCCTGCAGATAAACGCCAACCACTCCGCCAGAGCTCAAGATCTGCTCATGCAGACTATGGCGGAGTGGGCGATTGGCGTGGCGGTTGTTGCGGAGCCCTATTTCGTCCCCCCTCTACCTAATTGGGTAGGGGCGTCGGATGAAATGGTGGCTATCGTAGTGCCGGTGGTTGGGGACTTCCCCGCCTTGTCGAAGATTGAGGGCGGCCCAGGATTTGTGGCGGCCAAGTGGGGGAATGACACCGTACTATTGGCGGTGTACTTCTCCCCCAATAGGCCGCTACGTGCTTTTGAACAATTCCTGGGAGTCCTGGGGGGGGTGGTCAGGAGGGCTGCTCCGAGACAAGTGATGGTCCTGGGGGACCTCAATGCCAAGAGCTCGGCATGGGGTTCCCCCATCACGGACCCGCGAGGGGCGGTCCTCAGGGATTGGGTGGTGGCAACAGGACTCGAGGTTCTGAATCAGGGCGGCGCAAATACATGCGTGCGGCGGCAGGGGGGTTCGGTCGTGGACGTGACGTTCGCGACCACTGCCATTGCCGCGCGCGTGGAAGACTGGCGCGTCCTGGAGGACGTGGAGACCCTCTCCGATCACCTATATATTAGGATGAGGGTCTCCACAGGAGGGGTGCAGTCACTGCCCATCCCCGGGGGGAGGGCAAACGGGAGCAGGGGAGGAGGGTTCCCAAAATGGTCCCTGTCCCTTTTGGACAGGGCCAAGGCGGACGAGGCGGCGATGGTGGAGGCTTGGTGTGCTGCCCCACCCGCCGCCCTCGGAGTCGAGGAAAGGGCTGTCCGGTTCCGCATCGCACTGCAGGCGGTGTGCGATGCGGCTATGCCCCGGGCGAAACGCCTGACTTCTCGGAAGAGGGTGTACTGGTGGTCCGCAGAGATTGCGGCCCTGCGGATCACCAGCAATAGTGCCCGCCACGCCTACCAGCACTGTAGGCGTAGGCGGCACACCCCCCAAGAGGAAGAGGGTCTCCACCAGGCCCTCAAGGTGGCAAAGAAGGCCCTCCAGGTGGCGATCGCCAAGGCCAAGGATGAGGGACAAGCCTCGTTCTTGGCCACCCTGGATAAGGACCCATGGGGGCGGCCCTACAGGGTAGTGCGCAACAAGATGCGCACTGCCCCCCCCATGGACTCCCTTGAACCCGCCTTACTGCAGAGGGTCATCGAGGGGCTGTTCCCTCCAGCCCCTGCGATCACCCCTCCATCGATGGCTGAGCCCGTGGAGGAGCCGGATACCGAACTCGTCATTGCGCCAATTAGCGATGACGAGTTCGAGAGGGTAGAGGACCGACTCCGGGGCTGTAAAAAAGCCCCGGGCCCCGATGGAGTCCCCGGTCGCGTCCTCTTCATCAGTCTAAAACATCTCGGGAACCGCCTCAGGCAGATCATGGATGACTGCCTGAGGGAGGGAAGGTTCCCGAGGATATGGAAGGAGGGGAGGGTATGCCTCCTCCGTAAAGAGGGTCGACCCCCCGACTGCCCGTCCGCCTACCGCCCCATCGTGCTGCTGGATGAGGCCGGGAAAATGTTTGAACGTATCCTGGCCTCCCGGATCCTGCAGCACCTGGAGACCGCCGGCCCGAACGTCTCGGAGAGACAGTTCGGGTTCCGGGAGGGGCGGTCTACGCTCGACGCGCTGAAGTCCTTAAGGGACTTCTGTGAAGACGCGTCGGGCAGGGGAGAGGGTGTCGTGGCGGTGTCTTTAGACATCGCCAATGCCTTCGGCACCCTCCCCTATGAGGTGATAAGTGAGGCACTTCGGTATCACGAAGTGCCTCACTACCTGCGGCGGGTCATAGAGCACTACCTTACCGAGAGGGTAGTGCTCTATGAGGGCAAGGAGGGTCGACGGGGGGAAAGGAGGATGGCCTGCGGCGTGCCCCAGGGTTCCGTTCTCGGTCCACTTCTTTGGAACCTGGGGTACGACTGGGCCATCAGGGGGGAATTGCTTCCGCGCACAGTCACAATCTGTTATGCGGACGACACGATGGTGGCTGCGCGCGGAAGCAACCTGAGGGAGACCTCAAGGAGGGCGGAGGTGGCGGCCGAGCTGGCGATTCATCGCATTGAGCGGCTCGGATTAAAGGTGGCCCTCCCGAAGACTGAGGGCATAGTCTTCGGGGGGCGAGGGTGGAGGCTGCCGGCGGGCGCGGCGCTCACCCTGGGGGGGGAGGCGGTCATAATTAAGCCCCATATAAAATATCTGGGGCTAATATTGGACCGCAAATGGGATTTCGGGGAGCATTTCTCCAAACTTGCTCCCCGAATAGTGGGTGCCGCCTCGGCA
Organism: Acleris literana; assembly: GCA_946894065.1. Classification (NCBI taxonomy): domain Eukaryota; kingdom Metazoa; phylum Arthropoda; class Insecta; order Lepidoptera; family Tortricidae; genus Acleris; species Acleris literana. The sequence goes on from OX335691.1 coordinate 15,511,804, forward strand.
CTGGGGCGGCTATTGCCCAATGTGGGTGGGCCAGGCTCCTTATGCCGGCGTTTATACGCCGGCGTGACAAGGAGCATGGCCCTCTACGGGGCCCCAATCTGGGCGGACAAGCTGTCCGCCCGGAACAGAGCCCTGCTGCGGAGGCCCCAGAGGGTTGTGGCCCTCCGGATGGTGAGGGCCTACGTAACCGTGGCCCACGCAGCGGCCTGCCTCCTCGCCTGCACCCCGCCCTGGGAATTGGATGCAGAGGTGCAGGCGGAGACCTATAGGGTTAGGTCTAGGGCCCGGGCGAGGGGTGAACGCCCGGACCCTGAGGAGGTAGAGGAGACGCGCCGAATGACGGAGCGTCGACTGCGGGAACGATGGAAGGCCGACCTGGAGGACTCCCCCTATGGTACTCGTACTATAGGGGCGATCCTCCCGTCGGTTGACCTGTGGTTAGAGAGGGCAGTCGGCGCTACGTCGTTCCGGCTTGTGCAGGTAATGACCGGACATGGGTGTTTCGGTCATTACCTGCACAAAATTGGGAGGGAGCCTACCCCGCAGTGCCATGAGTGCGGCGATCCGGACGACACGGCTCGGCACACCTTTGAGGTGTGCAGCCGTTGGAGTTCGGAGCGCGGCGCCATGGCACTCGCTATACAGCGGGAGGACCTCTCGCTCTACAGCATTGTCTCGGCAATGCTCTGCAGCGAGAGGTCTTGGGAGGCTGTGGCCTCTTTTTGCGAGACGGTTATCTCGCAGAAGGAGGCCGCGGAGCGGGAGCGCGAGGAGTCTCCTCTCGCGCATCCGCTCCGGCGCAGACGGCAGGGGTTGAGGCGGCGGCGTTTTGCCGCGCGCCTCAACCCTTAGTGGCTGCAGGTGGGGGATGGGAGTCCCCTGCCTGCTGTAGGCAAGTCACTCAGCGGTCTGGGAGGGGGGCCACGCGTGCTCGGCCCTTCTCCCCTTTGGCGCGGGGAGCCCCGGCAATGGCTGGGGCAGCCGGACGACGTCGTGGGGAATGCCAATCGCGGGTTCCACGGCGTCCAACCAAACCGGTTTGAGGGTACGCCAAGGTGTTTTTTAGTGGGTAACACTCCCCTACTCCTTCTCGCTCGGAGAAGGGGAGGGGATGTGAGTCCCACATACCCCCCCGTCACTCCCATGGCGGGGGAAATGCGTAAAGCATTTTTCACCTTGCAAAAAAAAAAAAAAAAAAAAAAAAAAAAAAAAAAAGGTTAGGTTAGGTTAGGTTAGGTTAGGTTAGGTTAGGTTAGGTTAGGTTAGGTTAGGTTAGGTTAGGTTAGGTTAGGTTAGGTTAGGTTAGGTTAGGTTAGGTTAGGTTAGGTTAGGTTAGGTTAGGTTAGGTTAGGTTAGGTTAGGTTAGGTTAGGTTAGGTTAGGTTAGGTTAGGTTAGGTTAGGTTAGGTTAGGTTAGGTTAGGTTAGGTTAGGTTAGGTTAGGTTAGGTTAGGTTAGGTTAGGTTAGGTTAGGTTAGGTTAGGTTAGGTTAGGTTAGGTTAGGTTAGGTTAGGTTAGGTTAGGTTAGGTTAGGTTAGGTTAGGTTAGGTTAGGTTAGGTTAGGTTAGGTTAGGTTAGGTTAGGTTAGGTTAGGTTAGGTTAGGTTAGGTTAGGTTAGGTTAGGTTAGGTTAGGTTAGGTTAGGTTAGGTTAGGTTAGGTTAGGTTAGGTTAGGTTAGGTTAGGTTAGGTTAGGTTAGGTTAGGTTAGGTTAGGTTAGGTTAGGTTAGGTTAGGTTAGGTTAGGTTAGGTTAGGTTAGGTTAGGTTAGGTTAGGTTAGGTTAGGTTAGGTTAGGTTAGGTTAGGTTAGGTTAGGTTAGGTTAGGTTAGGTTAGGTTAGGTTAGGTTAGGTTAGGTTAGGTTAGGTTAGGTTAGGTTAGGTTAGGTTAGGTTAGGTTAGGTTAGGTTAGGTTAGGTTAGGTTAGGTTAGGTTAGGTTAGGTTAGGTTAGGTTAGGTTAGGTTAGGTTAGGTTAGGTTAGGTTAGGTTAGGTTAGGTTAGGTTAGGTTAGGTTAGGTTAGGTTAGGTTAGGTTAGGTTAGGTTAGGTTAGGTTAGGTTAGGTTAGGTTAGGTTAGGTTAGGTTAGGTTAGGTTAGGTTAGGTTAGGTTAGGTTAGGTTAGGTTAGGTTAGGTTAGGTTAGGTTAGGTTAGGTTAGGTTAG